>JAWNPR010000041.1:15625000-15992500 GCA_035047405.1 Drosophila stalkeri | reverse complement strand
AAGTCACCGACCGTGTCACAGTGGCCAGGCGTACCTTCTCCTGCTTCTCGCCAATAAACTTGATTTCCCATAGCTCGAGCTTATCCTCATCCACCCATTCCTCGCTTATTTGCGGCTCGGTCGGCTGTGGTGATTCGGCACGCTTGCGTTTACGCAGACCCGAACGGATCGATGTTACCTCTGCGGGAGTTGACAAAGTATTATTGATAAATCTACATTCATTTTGAGTTCTTTCTTACCCCTGATAGTCTTTGGCATTTCCAAAGGTATGACCACCTTGCGTCGCAGATAGCTAGTCTTCTCGCCATAGCGACCGGCGTGACGTAATTTAAGCAATTCCAATGTCACGATTTCATTCTCTGTTGTTACCTGATGCTTTCCATCCTGGGATGGCGGCTTGGCAATCATATCATCCCAGCGCAGGCAAGACCACAAGATCCTCAGTTGCAATGCTATGCTTGACAATGTAGTAGCATTGGATGTACGATATGACCAACATGTGCGGAACAAAGGCCTCGAGCACTGATACTGCCAGATAGTGTTATTTTTGGCAGCATGATGGAAGCCACTGGCCGGTGCCTTGCCGCCCAGGCGGGACAGCTTGAGCAGCTCGTAACGTGGTAATACCAGAAGGCTGCGTTTTTGCTTATGGGTCAGGAAATTGGAAATGAGTGGATAGCGTGCATAAGTTGGTTTCTTGGCAACTGTTGTCTTATCATCCGCTTTCACTGATTGCTCATACAATTTGGACTCATCGCGCAACAGATAGACGCGACCCCGTGTCGAAGTTGCAGAGTAAACGCGCTCGTTGCCATTCTCGAAATACTCCCTTTCATATTTGGTGACATCCTCACGCTTAACCGGTCGTGGAGTGATGGGGAATCTACGGTTTTGTTTATTGAGCGGAATATCTTTGTCCAAAGTCTGATCCAAGACATCTTTGGTACCAATATATGCCTTCTTGGGCTTGAGTGTACGCTTCCGACGCAGACCCGGAAACATATCAATATCATCCATATTTGCAGTCGAACTCGCTGCCACAGTCAACGAATCCTCAGTGCTCTCAATCTCTACATTGCTGCAGACATCCATATTCTCAATGTAATCCATTTTGTCTGAGTCCTGAGTATTTGTATCCGGATTCAGGCTGCTAGCTGTACTCTGCTCCTCCTTAACTTGAACCTTCTCCGTGTCCTCGGGCTCAATCTGCAAGCAGCCCGTAATCAAATTATCAGTAAAGGCGACTGCATGCGCACGAGCCTGCTCCCAGTCTTGGAGCAGATCAAGGGGCGCTTCATTTTCATGTGCTTTGTGATCATCAGAGTCATCAATGGGCAATTGGACAGATTCCTTTTTGCCCTCTGTTAGCTTCTGTTCGAGTATGGACGGCTTTTTCACGGCACCCAAAATCGCAGCAACCGTCTCCTTGGATCCATTCCCAGCCGTATGTGCCTTGCGCAGTAGCAACAGCAACTCTTTCTTTGCACGCGCCTTCTGCAGACAGAGAGGGGAGTAACAAGTGTTCTGAGTAATTTGCGAAACAGCATTTGAATTTGTATTGCACTCCTTCGTATAGCAACGGAAAGTCTTGGCATAACGATTTAGCTGACTGAACTGCAAGCGTACAGTTTGGATTTGCTTGGCCAATGAGTTGACGAGATCTAAGTTGACGTTGGATGGAATAGTCCTACCCGAGGATTCATTAAGGCGCATTAAACGTTTCTCGAGATACGTTTGCTTCTGGTTGCCTGTGCCATTGGCTGTTGGTGTTGTTGATACTACAAGTGGCTTGACATCACCTTCCGCATCCGATTTGATTGCAATTTGTTTCTCGACCTCGGCCAATTTAGTGCGCCGCTCCAGCAAATCATCCAAGCGACATTTCCGAGCCACCTTTGGATAATAGATTCGTCCAGGCTCCGTCAATGCTTTGCTCACATCAATTAGACCATTAACCCGCTCCCCCACGTCTTCCAACACATTGACATGAGTATACTGCTCGGGCAAATAGTGGCACACCTGTCCCGCATCATGTACCGCCTTACATTGCTGAATAAACCGCTGGGTTCGTGGATCAACGAGAATCACCTCGTTGACGTTTCGATCCTCACCCAGAGTATAGTGTACATAGACGCGATTGTGGGTCAAAGGCTGAGCACGAGTGCGTCGCACACGAACACCGCAACGCCGACTACTGGACAACCAGAGCCAGCCCCACTGACCGTGAACACGATACTCTTCGCCTTTCTGCTTCCACACTTGATGCTTCAGGCCCAGCGAGTATTTGATGTAATTAAATGCAAGACGATTGCGCTCTTCCTCATCGTCACGTTCGCGCTTCTCCCGTTTCTCTTGCTTCTTACGCTCCTCACGCTCACCACTCGTAATCCGCTGCAGATGTATGTGTCCCAGCTGCTCGTGCCACACATTGGCAAAGACCACGCTCTTCAGCGACGATTGAAAGAGCAACAGAACAGCAGCAAAATCTGTGGCCCGCTTAGCATTCATTACGGCATTATTCCACAATTTCTTGTTGCTTAGCCAATTGATGTTCATGAAAGGCGCAGCTATATTCGACTCGAAATTAAGCAGGGTCTGACGCAATGTGGTGATAATATTATCGCATGTGCCCATTGTAATGCCAATCCATTTGAAATCGGAGGCAGTAGTCAGTGAAAATTTATGAGAGAGATGACGTCGCTTATCACGCTCCTCATTTCGTTGCGGCTTATTCAGTGCTATGGGATTGGTGGCATACTGGTTGACATAGTTCTTAAAGCCCTGCTCCATGCCCAGTTTGAAGTAGAGTGTGCCGCTATTCAACTGATTTGTCTTTTGACGTGTTATCATTTTATTTTCTTCGGCCTTCTTAACAAACTCGCCCGCCTGATCGTTATTTTCGTCTGTCGAATTTGTTGCTGATTCCTTTTCGAGTAATTCTTGAGTAGCCTCGTTCTCTAGATCTAATAAAGTGCGCTTGTTATGTTTGTGCTCATTGGTGAGCGACTCTGTTAACTTCATCTGACGCTCTATTTCATCTTGCCGTTCCGTGATCTGGGAAACAAGTCGAGTCTCCAGCTCTGTAGCATCTAGACGCTTCAGCAGCAATTCCAATTTTGATGTTGTGCTATAGTACCAGCAAGTAATGCCGTCAATCTGATCCTCGACAAATATACGACGCGCAATAAACCAGTATTTGCGACCATGTCGATCTACGCCCAGACTATCGTGACGTATGAGGACGCCCTGTTTCTCCTGGGCCAAGACACAGTCGACCACACCAGAGACTTTATGGGAGCGACACAGACCGCACTGCCAGTCCTCAGTAGGTACATCGTTCATGGGCGGATCGACACACTCCAGGTGATAGACAGCTGGACATGTCTCGCAACATAACAGATCGCCAAGGCGATGACAGACCCGACAATGATCATCATAATGAATGGGACCCTCTTGCACCATCACGTCACGCACTGAGTTGGCAGTGAGAAACTGATCAGCCAAGAACTGCAGCACAATTAGACGATGCTCGACGCCTGTATAAGGGTATTCGCCAGTGCTGAGTATTTTGTAAACACTACGATCGAATTCTCTGTCACTTTCAACATAGCTGCGCAGCACTTCTGGCCATGTGATGGCATCGATCAGATAGAGACTTATGTTGACGGTGTCCTTTTGATCGAGCGGGCCAAAGTGTGTGCCCTGTACATCCTCCTCGCGCAATATCGCCTTCAGAAGCATTATATGAATGTCAGTGAGCAGGGCACTCTGCTCATCACAGACCAGTGCGGCACAAAAGTCCTCAAATCGAAATGGGGAGAGCCGCACCAAGTGACGAAAGCGTCTCAATACTTCATAAATACCTAATGCACGCAAAACATGCGCATTCTCCAAAAATAAATCTTCCGACGAATCAGGCAATTCGAGTTCTGGAAATTCTCGTCCTTCTTGCAGCCAAATTGGCTCTGGGCTGGGCGGACGCGGTGGTCGACCTAAGCCGTTCTGTGTAAAACTGCAGACTGAAAACTCGGACTCACTCTCATTGGCCGCATCCAGGCTCTCATCATCGCTAGGCGTAAGAAGCAAATCGTCTTCATTATCGGTCTTCTCCTCATCAGAATCACCGAAATCCGAGCCGTAATGATACTCCGACTCGAAACCTGTCACAAATGTGAGATGGGAAAACAATTAGAATTACTGTAATATATATTAGGGAATATACATCTATATATATATATATCTCTCTGCCTATATGTTTAGCATTTACCCTTTAAACGAGCAGAGCTCATGCCTGTCATTTTACAGCACTGGCTTCTTCTTGAATAATATTCGTGGCTTTAACAAGACTTGCTGGAGTCGTAAAATGATAAAATCGAACGTGAATGATTGATTTTTGTAACAAGTTCTTCGCTTTTCTTCTCCTTGGACTCCTTTTGAATACTAACAGCGTTGCAACTAATTACAATTTGTACAATTTCAATCAAATATCGAGGACAATAACACATTACTTTACTTGTCAATCGGAATAGAGTTTTTATAATTTGCTTTTGCATCAAACAAGGTTTGACAGTTTTCTTTAAGACTGCTGAGTCGTGCAATATTTATTTGGGATAAATATTTTACTACTCAGTTCTGATCTATGTATAATATTAAGAATGATACTATCTTGTTTTTAGCTACGATCTTAGCAGCATTTAAGCTTTTTCTTAACTTTATTAACATAATATAATAAAATACCCTCCCATTTATTATTTCTGTTCTTATTCAGGCTACACATCATTATCTAAGTTATCTTTAAGTTGAGTCTTTTTATTTATAACTGCGAAATTGACTTTCTATTTCTAGCTACATTATTACGAGTTTAACGCTAATTTAGAGTATTTCTTTGCTTTATTAATAAATATAATATTTGATTTAATAATAATAATTATGATACACTCTTGGTTCAAGGTACAATATTACGCTATCATGACTACTCGAGTCTTTTCCCTTGCATTATTAATATAATATAATAATTTATAATAAATAATGCTGATACTATCTTGCTTCCAGCTACAATATTAAGGTTTTAATATTACTTTAGCCTATACCTTTCTTGTATTAATATATTTTTAGATTAATGGGTCGCATATTTCTCATTTATGTATAAAAATAATGATGAAATCATATTTCTAGCAACAATATTACGATTATTACACTAATTTCATCCATTTATTTCATTTATTTAATTTATTTACCTTTTCGTCCTGAATAATTGTTGGTACTGGTGTTAGCATGGGCGTTAGATTTTCGTCCACGGCCCCGTTTTGAGCTGCTGCCGCGTGCGCTGCGATTGTTGTGGCTGCCGCGGCTGCATTCATCGCTCTGTGGCGAGATGCAGCGTGACGCCGATGGGGTGCTTGGTTGGGATTTGCCTTCACTGAGATATTTTGGCTTCTTGAGCAGATGATAGTTGAAGCGTCCCGATGAACGCTCGTTTGGCGTCTTTGGCGGGCGTCCACGCTTCCGGCTACCGCGACCACTCATTATATTCTGTTCCGCCTTTGCGTCGTTATTGCAATTATTGATGCCTTCGCCACCCACTTTCTGCTTAAAACTAACCGTACGTACGTGTGTGAAAGCGTGTAAGCCTGTGTGCGTACTCTGGAACTCTTAAATACGATTTATTTCTCTTTTTGCTCTTCTCGAAAAACGCACATTATCTAAAAGAACATACACAAGAATATGGTTTGTTAATAACAACAACAATTTACTTCTGGTAAATGCAGCATCAACTGTAACTGGTATTCGTTCACATTTATTTGCGCATACAACTGTATTGACGCATATGTGTATGCATGTACATGTGCAGAAAAAATCGATAAAATTCACCAAATCTCATAGAAATACCATTTTGTTTACAATTCGAATATTGAAAATGTTTGCTAATTGCATATATGGCGCCAAAATAATATACGAACACACATACACACACACGCACAATTCACACAGTTAAGGATGCTTTGCCCTGAGCCAGGTTTGCCAAATTATACATTCTCAATACTTAACATAGTGCTAGGTACTCGACGCACACAATTGTTCGTGTCTGTATGTGTAATTGAATAAGCGAGCGTGTGTGTTTGTATGTGTGTGTGAGTCTATAGAGCTGAAGCCAACGCACATTGTCCGCCATTTATAAAACCGAAAAATTTTTTACAGACTGGCACAGTTATGTGTGATTAGCACAATTGACATTTACATTTACTGTCATTTACCCATTGCACTTGGCCTCACATTGTGAACGCGTTATAATACTTATTTTTCAATATTATTTAACTATTCTTTAGCAAACTGTTGGAGCGACTTTTACCTTACATTTTACTTCTGCACTAGTAACCCGAATAGCGTACAGTCAACCAATCACAGCGCGTCTTTCATTTGCTAATGTCGCAAGCGACCTCTAGTAGTCGTTTAACGTACTATATTGTACATGGTTGCATGAGTATTAGACACAGTGCTGCAATCGGGTTTATTATCGATATATTTTCATGAGATCCTTGTATTTAAAATTAGTAATCGAATAATAATAAAGCCGGTATCGTTTCATTTTTTTTTCAGTTAACTTATCTGCTGTTCTTAGAAATGTGAATCGTAAATTAAAAAATTAATATTATTTAATAAAAAGTTACCTAAAAATACTAAAGGGTTCTGTAGCCCTGCCGTTATCTTATCTTATCAGTTGGCTATGCGCCTACAACACTTGTATGTGCTAGACGCATTCATTCGCTAGTATTACTTCATAGTGCGCGCCCATCGGATGCGTTTTTAAAATAAGTTGGTAAAAGTTCGCAACGATATTGTGTAAGACAACGTTTACTTATTTTGATAATTATTATTCGATAATTTATAATAATAGTGAAGATAATATTCAGATAATAAACAATACACACACACACACACACATCGACTTTGTTAACAGCTACAAACAATTTGGCTTATTGGCATGTGAGTTGAAACAATTTCCCCATAAAAGATTCGCTTGCAATACACACACAGCCATGCATACACCTGTCTCCCTTAATGCTTAATTTGTGCGTGCACATGTGTTAGTGCATACGTTATTATAGTTATTATAGTGAGCAACAACTGTGGTCTGTGTTTTGCTGTTGTTTGAGTTTAATAATACAATAACAACATCTCTTCCCAGTCAGTTTGCTTATCACTGCATTTGCAAGAAAAATGTTTTCATTTATATATGTATGACATACCAAAGTATGTCGCGTGTATTCACATAGATACATACATACATATATATGTCATAAATAATTTTACTGCTGTTCTTCACATAATAACAAGAATTTCTGATCAGTACACACTCATTAATATGACGTCATATAGTGTGAACGCGCCTTATAATTGGACTACACGTTAAAGATAATACAAGCATGGGCATTGTTGTTGATAGCCGTTATTTTTACGCTGAACACATTGATTATAACTGTTTTCTTCAAAAATAAATATGTAACAGTACACATGAAATATATGCGTAATGCAGATATACACAAGCATACATATTCAGTTTATCTGGCGTTAAACTCTACCTAATTGATCATCTCCGTTTGTTTGTACATCTTAATCGTTATATTTGCATTTCCTAACGAAAACGAACTCTAGCTCAACTCTGCTCTACTTTGAGTGAGAATGTAAGAGATAGAAAAATGAATGGTTTTAGCAGTGCAGTTGCTTCAATTATTACAAATGTCTACATAACAATAATAAAAGTTTAAATTAACGGTAACTATGGTGAAGACAATGTTTATTTAACTGTTTTTCTGAATTTTCTGTTTAACGCATGCACAATACCAATACATATACACTTATTATCTCTTGAGTGAGAGTATGTGAGTGAGAGAGCATGAAAACTAACAAAATCCGCTCAAGAGCTCAGCTTTGTTCTGAGCGCAATTGTATCAGCTATAAAAAGACGAGCCAGCATCAGCTCCAGATCAGTCGTTTCTGTAGGTTGGTGTGCATCGGGTGCACCATGCACCGGACGATGCACAGATTTTGCATGGAAGGCAGTGGCTATATCTTATTGAATATTTAATGCGTTTTTATATTTCATATGTTAATAATAATGTTATTTGGTTATTTTTATATTTAATTATAAAAAAAATATGATTTACTATTTTTTCATTTTAAATATTAATTATAAAAATAAATAATATAACATTTATTCTTTTTTTTTTCAATTTTTCTTATTGTAATAAATATTTGATTGAATAATTTTTTTATTAAATTTTTTATATGTAAAATACATATTTAAAATATTTGTTCTATTGTATTTTATTATTAATTTTTTTTTTATGTTTTTGTGTGTTTTTTTTCAAATTAATTGTTGAGTATAATAATAATTTAATAATAAACATAATAATCATAATGATCATACGGAATATAATTATAATGGTAATGAATGAAGTAAATTGTCATAATGATGACCGTGATCATTATAATTAGCATGATCATAATAACTAGTTTTTGAATTTTTCATTTTTTTTTTTTTTTTGTTAAATAATTTTGAGCATTACGATTGTATTTATTATATTATATTGAGCATTATAATGATCATTAATCGAAATATAAATTTTTGTATATTAACTTTTATTTTAAGCCAAATTCAAACATTAATTGGTAGCTTGCATAAAAATCGTGTTTTTATTGATTTATTTTCAGTGTAACATTTAACCACATAAAATACTAAATATACAAAAAAATATAAAAATAACAAATTTAAAATGGGCACAAAATGTTGGATAAGTGGATTAAAGTATTATTTAAAAGTATTTCTTGTCACACATGCATTCTGCATTCTTCTGACATTAACCAAAGCTGAAGATCTTTCCAATGTAACGGCTGTAATCGACACTAACAGGTTCAAAAGATATTATTTACTTCTATGTAACGTTTATATGAATTACCCTTTGTTTATAGTACAGGCACGACATTGGACCAATTCAATAATATAAGTTCCACCGAAGTTTATACGACACCAATGCCAAATAATGCGACGAATAATACGAGTATAACAACAATCCCGCCAAGCAGCCGGACCGCAAAGCCAATAGCGGTACAAAATCAAGCCCAGCCCACGGACTGTTCACAGCGCGAGAAGTCCAGAAATCAGCCCGTAGCATCATCTAGTTCGCGATTACGAAAATGCTGTCCACTTGGCGAGAACTTGGATTTTTATCGTGAAAACCAAAGCGATTCAATGTGTGATAATGCTGTCTTGAATTTCGAGCCAACTATCATTAGTGCTGTGCTGTATGACAATTGCATAGAGGATTTGGAAATAACAACAGAATTACCAATAGAAATTGGCAATCCATGTAACACGTAAGTTTGTTTAAGACTAGCTAGAGATGATAAATGATAGATAAACATGTTAATGATGTACTTATATTTAGTAATATAACGTATATCATATACTACGAGGTCTGTTCAAAAAGTATATCAAAATTTTGTATTTCATTTATTTACTTATTTATTTTTTATGCCATGCCAAAAATGCGACACATCCTTCTGCCTATTACATATATTCCTGAATTCATGAAAATCTTGTAAATCTAAAACCAAATATGAGTACGAAAATTCTATATTTTTAATATATATTCACAAATACTTTTAAAACAGACCTCGTATTCCATATATTTAATTCCCTACATTATATATCCTTTTCCTATTTTTTTTCCTTGTTTCCCTGTAACTCTTTGTATTCATTGCAGTGTTAACTTTTTCAGCTCGTTTCAATACGAAGATACAGAAGATCTATTTTTTGTGCTGCAAGATGGTTCACTGCTGATCATCGATAAGAATGGCAATGAGTCGTATACGGTGCAGGAGAATTACTGCCTGGATCAGGATAAATCTGGGCATTTGCTGGCCTTCATATGCATCACACAGGTGGAGGAGGTCTCCAAAGCAAAGATCATCATTGTCGCGATCATGATGCTCATTAGCATGCCCTGCCTGCTGTTGGTTAGCTATTTGCATCTGACGCTGAAGCTTTTGCGTAATCTGCATGGCTGGTCCTTGGCCCTGATGTCGTTGTGTTTGGCCTGCGGCTACTTTGTGCATTCGGTGGTCCATATCTATGGCATACCATCGGGTGGCTTCATTGGCTACGTCATACAGTTCTTCATTCTTAGCTTTTTCTTCTGGTTCTTCTGCATTTGCTGCAATGTTTTATTAAATATTTGGTACAAGCTGCCACGCTACGTTCAATTCAATAAGATGTGGACCATTGTCAATTTTGGCCTCTATTGTGCATTCGCCATTATCGGGCCAGCTATTCTAGTCACTTTGACGGTGCAAAAGGGTTTGCCAGGCATGCCCTCCTATTTCCAGCAGGGACTCACGGAATCTATTCGAGAATCGCAACGTTACTTCATACCACCGGTTTCGACTCTATTGGGACTGAGTTTTCTGGTAAGCAAGATATTTATATATATATAACAAGTATAAAATTCTATAATATAAATTTATGGATATTAAATATTCTTTTCCTTATATTAGGCCATGGTCATAGCGTTCTTTGGTTTCCAACGCATCAAAACCGATGGCTATTTGCGTGCCAATGACGATGAAAAGAATACCTCTAATCCCGTACGTCAGTTCGATCAGCAGAAGTACGAGGATGTCAAAAAAGAGTAAGTGCTCGAAATTGATATTGTCAAACAATATATTAATTTATATATATATCACTAACAGTGCCAAGTGCGTTGCTTTGCTGGGCATTATCATCATATTAGCTTGGCTCTTCGAAATAGTTACGTTCTACTCGCCCGGTCACGAAGGTAATATGACTATTATATAATATTTGAGAATATATAATATATACTAAATTGATGTTGTTTCTAGTTTATTTATTACTCTGTGATATGATAAATGGACTGCAAGGCCTGTGGATCATGCTTATCTTTCTGGTCGTCCGCAGACGTCGCACTATAATATTACGTTGGTGGTACGATCGCGGCACACATACGATCAGCGAGGGCACCGAATTGCAGCCGGTCAACAAACCATTGAATCCTACATAAGAATTTAGTCATCTAATATATATATATATATACTTTTTATTTATATAAATTGTTTATTGCATTTCGTAAAGAAAGTTGTTAATATTGTGTGTTTTGTTGTTGTTGTCACTTTTATACATAAAGTGTCATTGAGTTTGGGGAATTTTTGGATAAAGAGAGTGAGAGACAGTGTCATAAATGTATCAACTATGATGTAATGTCGTCTTTAAGGATGAAGCAATTTCGTTACGATTATTTTTTTTTTTTTTGTATCATTTTTGTCGATGTCAAATACTTCTAAATCATGCAAATCTAAGTTTTGTATTTTTTTGTTTCTTATGTGTTTCATGATTACGAGGAAAATTCATTATATGATGATGAATAAATATTTGTGTGTCATACTTTTGGATGGCGCCGGGCTTAGCGCTATTAATACTATTTACATATTGTATGCAACGTAAATGGGATCCAACTGATCGGCTAGAAAACCATCCCGTAAATGCATGCGTTGCTTCTCTCCACGACTATTAATGGGCACAACACCTGCAATATGAGAATTATATAAAATACATATTTTCGATTTAGGTTTAGCAAATTGTAATTACCAGGATCTACGACTACAACGACGCCCACTATGAGTTGATGCTCTTCCAGCACCGTATTTGTGACTAAGGGCACCAAATCCAACGCCTCCGATTCATTGCCATCAAGTTCAACAACAACAACCAACAAATTGGTCCAAGTGAACACAGCGCTGAGAACAAAATTAAATTAGCATTATTAAAAAACTTTTTGTTAATTCAAAAATCTCTTAAAACTTACCATTCAGCAATTTTCTTATGACAGCGCAATACGGAATTCTCAATATCTATGGGATGATAGTTCATGCCACGCAATGAAATCACCTCGTCCAGAGCGCCCACTACATAAACAGCATCATGCAATTCCTGATCACTGGAGTTAACGGCGCCACCCACCAGACTGTGCTCCGAATTGCCGCCCAGCGAAGTATTTGAGAAGTTCAATTGCAATTGGCTCATGGAGTTCAATGACTCTGTATCACTGTCACGACTTGCTACACTCGGTGTGGTCTCATCCAATATCGAGGCTGCTTGCGAGCATTCGGTGCGCCGCAAGAAACCCAAGTAGCCGGTGCGTGCATACACCTCGGAGGTGGCACCCGTAACCAGCTTGGCATTGAAATGATCATTGTAGTCCGTCTCATCGCCATAAATAGTGAAGTAACCGTTGGCATTGTGCGGAGATTGCACCTATATAAAAATAGAAGAGGATTTAACAGTAAAATACGTCTATTAAAATATCATACAAATAGCTTACCCAAATTTCACCTAAATGTGAATCGCCGCAATGGCCCTTAGTTTCCGGATTTGCTATAATTACTTTGACGCCAGGCAGCAGCTTGCCAGACTCAATTAAACACAACGAATTGGGCGCACCTCGCTCCACCAATGCCACGCGATTGTTGCGCAAAGCCCTAAGATCCACATACAGCTGTGCGCTCTCCGCCGAGCTGGCGCCCTGCACGCATATGGCCGGGTTAACGCGACAGCCAAAGGAAGTGGAGACACAGCGTGTATTCAGGCCGAGGCCCTGGAACAGCTTGCAAAACTGTTGAGTCAGTGTCACGCGCGGACGCTCCTCACCCACAACGACACAGGTGCGCACACATCTCAGATCCACATTGCGTTGCTTGAGCGACGGCACCGAATTGCTCAAAGCCTTAGTGCAGAGCTCAATGACGCCATACGAACAGAATGTGTCACGTACGCGATGCTGTGACAATGTCGAGAGCCACAAACTGGGATTGGCCTCCACCTCATAGGGGGCAATCAGTATGGAATGATGGCCACTGTATACACCAATCAGAGTCCACATGACAAAGCCAAGGCCACAATATGGATCCAGACACAAGGCAACATGTCGCGAAGGATACAACTCACAGGCCAGTTTTAAACTGGCGCACAGACTAGACAGAGATCTATTATAATAAATATATTATATTAGTTTTAGACTTCCCTTAGTTGATGTGTTGCCTTACCGATGAGTTATATTGACGCCACTTAAACGACCGCATGTCGATACACTGAAATCTAAATAGGCGCTCGAGTCCAGCGAGACTGTGGCTATGCCGGCCAATTTACGCTTTGGATTATCATCGATATCGAGTATGGGTGGCCAGGTTTTCGGATCGATAGATGAGGCAGCCTCTCTAGATTTTAGTAACTTAATAATTGGCTGTATCGACAGCACAATGCCACTTTTCGATACATCCACTATCATGCGTACAGTGGGCAATGTTGTTATCAAATTCTGTGGATGCGGCGGCCGTATTGTTATGGGTATTGCGCCCAAATAAAGACAGCCATAGAAGGCGCACAGCAAATCCAAGCCAGGTGGAAAGATGAGCGCTAAATGTATGAAAAACTTATATTAATTGATTGTTGTTATTGAAAATAACTGTTACTTACCAACATGATCACCTGGCTCAATTTTACCACGCTCTTGCAGCAGTGCAGCAATTTTTTCAGCTCGCTTATGCAGCTCGGAGCAGGTTAGCGTTTTGGCTATGGCGCCTGGCAAAAAAAAAAAAAAATTATATTTATATATATAGAAAATTGTTAAGTAACAATATGAATGTGTTGCTAACGCCTTACCCTTGGAATTGAGCAATGTAAATATTATATGATCCGGCGAGGTATTGGCGCGCCAACGCAATACGCCGGTTATCAATTGGGGCTGTTGATTAAATTTATGATAAATTATGGCTATGCATTGAGTATATGTAATTAATGACCTACCTTACGCTCGCCATCTTCAGCCATGCCCACATCACGTCCGTGTGCAACAGCCAAACGATTGCCCTGCACTAAATTTCCAACCATCACGGAGGCGGGTCCTACGCCCGTGTCTGTAATACCACAGCCAGATGTTGAGCTTAGTTTTGCAGTTGTTTGCACACCTTTATTTTGTTTTATTTTTATTTTCATTTTTTGTTTTTTTTTTGGTTAGTAGTAGAATGGTATTGTTGTTGTTTTTTTGTACAAGGATTTCGATTTGATATGGCACGGTAAACAGAGTATATGAGTTATATAGATTGTATGCAAATATGCATTAATTGTGAATTGTTGTTAATTTTGAAAGCACAGCAAATGCAATTAGTTGTTGTTGTTGTTGTTGACATTGGTATTTGTATTATTGTTTTGATTTTATACAGTGTTGAGTGGTGTGTGTGTTTTAGTAGTAAATGTTGTTGTTGTTGTTGTTTGTTTGTTTGTTTGTTTGTTTATTAGTGGTGCGTATTTATTTGTAGTGGGCATATAGTGGGAGAAGCAACCGCAGCATTTTGTTCATTGTTGTTGTTGTAGTAGTTGTAGTTGTTTGTTGTTTGGTGATTAATAAAAAAGAGGAAAACAATATTTGTATTTTTATCAGATACGAATATGCATAAAGAAAGCACAGAATAGGAACCAACAAAGCCAATTAGATTAATAATAGGTTATATGCTAGCCGTATATCCAAAATAAAAAAACAAAAGCAAAAAAACAATAACAATTCATTCACACTCACCTTGATGCAATTCTCGTGGCTTTGGTAAATTGGTAACGCATGTATGTGGACACATTAGAACATTTGCCGGATGCAATGAACCCTCCAGAAAGCGACGCCTCGCCTCACATAGATGTATGCCACCCAGCGGGGTCTTTGGCAAATGATTGGGCGGCACCAGGGCCAGACAATAGATGCCCACTTGATGTATGGAATCGACAGCCTGTAGTACACGTGACATCCATTGGAAACTCTCCTCCTCGGAGCAATCGGGCCGCTGTTCGGCTATGACACAGACACGCTCATCGCGCAGCACTTTGATGCTGAACACAGCAATGCGTCCGCGATAGATGAAGCGCATGGGCTCGACGGCCAGTACGGTGGCAATGATGTCATCTGCATTGTGCTTGCGCCCGGTCACCGTCATCAGGCCGTCACGTGAGCCGCACACAAACACCAGGCCACCGGGTCCCAGGAAGCCCAAGAGACCGGAACGTACATAATACTCTTCGCTAATTGGCTTGGGGCTGCTCACGATGGTACCGCCCGTCTCCTTTGGCTGCTCAGGATCCTCCAACAAAGGTTGCACTTTAAATGTTGAATTCGTCATGCCATCAAGTCCAAAGTAACTAGCACCCGTCGAGCCACTCGTCACACATATCTCGCCCACCTGATCCGTTTTGCAGAGCACCGGAGCGCCCTCGGAGCGAACGACTACCATTTGGGCGGCTGGCATCACTTGACCGCAATCCTGCAGTGTGAGCGATGTCAAAGAGTCTTCGCTGTCCACACGCACCACGCCATGTGAGAGCGCAGCCATGGATAAGACGCCGCGTCCAGTCGCCGACTGACAGAAGCCAGTTGAAGACGAACGTCCCGGCCGACGCAGTGAGACCGTAAAGACCTCCGAGCTGCTGGCACAGGGGCAAATGGCGTCCGAGCGCAGGCCCTTAGCTTGGAATACATTTAAGAACTGATCGCACGAGGACAACGACCAGGGATTGGCGCCATCAGCAACGAGCAGCATACGCAACGAAGCCAACGAGATATCCTTATGATCCTTGGTGGCCAACAGGCCCCAGTGCAGATCTCGACTCTTGACCAGGCAACACGATGCACGATGCTTTGTGATCAGCTGCATCCAAGACGATGGTCGCAGCTTCATCAACGCATACGGTATGAATACCACATGCATGCCATTCAATACGGATGTGAGCACGGCATGCCACAGGCCAACCTCACGCTTAAAGTCCAGCACACAGACAATAGTTTCGCCCTCAGTGTAATGGCAGGCCATGGTCAAAGCGCGACAATGATTGATCATGGCAGCGCGTGTAACAGTAATGCCTGCAAAAAGAGAAGATGAATGAGTCAAGGTCAGTTAGCTTAAGAGATAGTTAATACATTTAAACAAATGTCAAATTTTTCTAGCCAGACTTAGTTATAGCATAGTAAATACATTTAAAAAAATGCCAAAGGAATCTATAGAAAGCTGTAGCTTTCAGCAATAGCATTATCAAAAGAACTAGTCTATAATATATATATATATGGTATATACCACATATTATATATACTTTATACTTCTTACTGCACTTATTACATTTGTTTATTTATAAAATTCTCTATTGTGAACCTACCCATTACACTGCCCTCTTTATCAGTCGTATACTCAATGTACGCCGCAGCCGTTTCCTCGATACGCAAATTGCCCACATTAAAGTCTTTGGGTGGCTTGGGCAAATGCTCGGTGACGAACCATTGTAGGCGTGGCCAGCCCTTCAGTTTGGCTATCTCGCCCGTTGCTGACTTGGGCAATCCCTTGAGGCAGGCCTCCGATGTTAGGGCCACAGTTATGCCGCATGAACTCAGCAGAAATCCCACTTGCTGCGGCGGCGTATCCGAGCTGGAAAGCGGCAATTCTATGGGCAACGGCACTAAGCCACGAAACATGCAGCCATACCAGGCCGTTATGAAACTAAAGGAATATTGGAGAAATTTTAAATTAAATTAAATTTAACTATATAAATCCAAAACACTTACCTCAACGGGTCATTATTTGGATAGACCAAAGCCACACGATCGCCTGGCTTTAGCGTGACTTGCTCAGGTCCTTTGCTAAAGATTTTGGTGGACAGCGCATAGGCAATCTTTTGTGCACGCGAGTATAGTTTGCCATAGGTCAGTGTCGTAGTTATTTTACCATTTGGATCCAGCACAGTTGCCATGGAGCTCTTAAAGGAGTTTATGCCATAGCGCTGAAGCGCGCACTCCAATGTACGCGGCAAACCAGCTGGTATCGATAGCTGTTCCCCTTGCACCGGTGTCATGGTGCTGCCCTCTGGTTTGGGTGCATTCGGATCCTTGGGATTGGCCGCAATCTCCAGCTCAATGTCATTGTCCTCATAGAACTCGGGCAATGGCCGTCGTTTGGGTCGCTTCAGAGTGTTCAACAACTGTTGTATCTTGGCCGAAACTTTCCATTTGCCATTCGCATCAGTTTCATTTAGCTCCGTCTGTGAGACGTTCACATAACGCGTGACACGATCAGCAATGCGATGTGCGTTATTAAACTGGGTGATGTCAGGGGCGTTAACTAAGGAAATATATCAATGGAAAAGTGTTTAAAATAATGTCTTTGATATGAGCTAATAGATATGCTTACAATGCTTTTGTTTATATGCCTTGTCAGTAAATTCATGATCTCTTTTATATCCAATGGGTGGGGAGTCTGTGCTCGAAGTGTCCGATGTGGGCTGCAAAGAGAATAAAGAGAGTTTTAAAAGAAAATTTAAATTTAGATAAATTTAACAATCTATACAATTGTTACATATCATTAGTTCACTTAGTAATCGTTGATATTATAAAAAGTCTTAAATATATATAAAACAAACGATCGATATATATCTATGACATTAGTTCATATGATTAACTAATTTATAATTTGTTTAATCTTTCATAATCCAGAGGATTTTAATATGTAAAAATCTAACGATCTATCCATTTTTCTAGTATATTAGTTCATATGATTAGGTAATTTATAATTCGTTTAGCTATCACTAATATTGTAATATAACTATCTATCTAACTATTACATTACATTTACTATTCGTTTAGCCTTCGTTAATATTGTATAACTTTTCAGTATATATAAATCTAACAATCTATCCAACCATCTCTCTATTACATTCACATGATTAGCTCATTTATAATTCTATTTTGTTAAACTATGAGTAATCAAGCTGTAATTGAGCATAAATAATAAAGTTGTCTTTTCTCTCTCTCTCTCTCTCGCTCTCGCTCTCTCTCTGTCCGTGAGCCACTTACCAGAGGCGGTAAATTCTGCGGTGGCCGTCGCTCGGCGGCACTGCCCGATGATGGATATTTCTGTATTGGTGCCTGAGACTGCTTGACATCGTGTCGTAAATGCTGTTGCTGTGCACTCATAGATGATTCACGTATTGGTGGCTTTATAATTGGCTCGGGTGGCAGCATACTGTTGCTAATATGATCACGCGGATAATTATATTCCTTGTCGGGTGAAATGAGCTCCTCGGGTATTGATTCATCATCACTAGATGAATCCAATTCATCGTTACAGCCGGGACTCCGATTGAGCACAGAGCTGCGCTTGGAGGGCATAGGCAGGCTGGGCTTGGGGCGACTTTTGAGGGCGGCCAGTGCCTGTTGTACAGCTTCCTGGCGCACCTCTATTGAATAACACAAGTCAATTAGATAATTGAATATGATGATTACATATTATTTGTCGACCTACCGGAATGATATCGTTTCTCATTGTGCGTTACTTTACGTTGTGTGCGCCGCTGTCGATGCTGGCTACTGTTTGATGACTGATGGGCACCATGATTTTGGAAGGTGTTTGGTTCGCGGGTATTCTGATAGCCGGGATCACCAACGGCGCCGCCTTGCGGTCGCATATTCTCATAGCCAGGTGCACCAACGCCGCCCTGAGGCGTGGCCGACGATGATGATGATGATATTGATATGGCTGAGCTGGGCTGATGAAAGTCAGACTTTTTGGAATGCCTTTGTTGTGATGAGGGTAATGATGGTACTTCAGTCACATAGCTATAGCCTTCGCTGGAAATGATGACGCCATCGCTGTTGACGTTGCTATTGTTGCTGTTGTTGCTATTGTTGCTATCTTTTATGTTATAGTATGGCGGTGGCGGCAAGTTCTTTGCCTTTTCCACATCGTTTACTATAAATGATAATCACGTTGTTTCCGTTAATAAACTCATTTGGCCAAATCGAAATGGACAACACAATGATAGAGATAAATATACTTACATTCCTGTTTCTTCAGATAGGGTTGCAATAATTTCGCCCGTTTCTTTTCATATCCTTTCTGTGTGATGTCTCCTGTGACAAAAAAAAAAATTTAATTAGTTTTTATTTTATAGTTTTATACGAATTTATTGTTAATAAAAATATTAATTAAATTATAGGATGGATTTTGAACATTTTCTACTTCGTTAATTTATTATTATTTCTAATTCTTATAATATAATAATAATACTAATAACAATATCATTTATAGATTATATATTATTATACATAGGCATATATCATATAGTAATTTTTAAGATAAAATATGTTTTGGGAAAGCTTTAATTAACAGGAAATCAATATGATAATTAAATAAATATAATAATGTAATAAAATAAAGCTATACATTAACAATAACTTAATATAATAAATAAATATATATAAATATTTATATTTATATACTATATCTATATATTTGACCTTATTCTTTAGTATTTATCATAAATAAACATAAACAACTATTTATCTAAAAAATATATAGATTATTATTTACATATGCCGAGCCTGGGTTTCGGCTTATCTTTAAACTGATAAGCCACACCTAATAGAAATACCCAAGAGTAGCGCTATTAATTGATTGTGTCATGTATATATATAATAATAAGGCTAAACTACCTCTCAAAAGAATTTAAGAGCCCATCTGTTGTAGTTATATATAAATAGTGCATATATGTATGTAAATAATCATCATGTCATATCATCAGACGCACATAAACCTAAAAGTTATATGTGCTCTGTGCACATCTGTAATCATGCAAGCGCATACGACTACATGCAGGCATGCATGTACATACATACATGCATACATACATATGTACATACGTGCAGACACATGTCGTTTATCCCACAAAACCGCACACAAGCAGACGCTTTATATGAATAGCAGTTAAAGGGGTTGGCGCGATGACAAAGACCCCCGACCCGCCCCGTCATGCCCTGTCATGCCATGCCGTGCCGTGCCCCACGTTCCCCTTGCGATTGCTGTCTGCGGTAAGTTCTCCTAGTGGAGATATTTGATGTTACCCATGACAGGTTACGAGTACATCGTGTTCCAATTTTACATTATCGATATTATCGGTTAGAGCAAGAGTGCACAGTTTATTTAGTTTGAAGACCATTATCAATTATTAATTAATATGTCTAATGCGTTGCTGCTAACTTAATCGAAATTTCATGTATACAATCAAATCATTTGATACCTTCAGATAACTCCAAGTCCAATTCGGCTAGCTTTTCGCGTACATCACTTGGCAGCGATGAGATAAGGTCCATCCCCAAAAAATTGGCAGCCGTCGCAGACATTTTTGCTGTGGACCGTTGCTGTTTTTCTTAATGGCTGGAGTTTTCTATTAGTACATAAGAATATACATACAAATGTATGTAAGTTTACATACACATACGCATAAACATACAAACACACCAACACACACACACCGCTAGTTTGCAACTTCGTCTCTAAAAATCGATAGATTTGCAATACTTTAAATACATTTAACGAAATCGACGTTTTCGTCCCGCACACTATTTAAATGATTAATTTGTTCACAATTTTATTAATATTTTGCATTTTGCTTGCACAAATTAACACACCAGCCCGTGCTAAAATGCCCCAACAGTAACCGCACCGACAATCGCGTATATATAAACAAAGAAAAAGTAGAAGCCATGACTGTGACAAACATAGGTAAGCAAGTAAATGAGCAACGGTTAGCTCTCACTGCGCATGATGTCACATTTTACGTATTTTGTAGATAATCAGTTGTTTGTATTAAAATATATTTTAATATATAAATAAATTTTGCTATGGTATGATGTAAAAAAGCCGGATAAGAATTTGTAATCAAATTAATTTAAATAAAATTAGATACCAAGAGAAAGTTCAGATATGACGTCACACTATTTCACATTCACAGCGAATAGTGACTAATAGAAATGTACAACCTTTTACATATCAATAAGTAATGTACATGGAATGGCAAAATATAAAATGAGAATCAATGAGAATATAAAAATTCAAATAATGCTAAATGCTGATTTTGAATTTAGTTTCTAGATTTTTGTAAAGTTATGAAACGCATTTCTGATCAGCTGAAGAAATTTTACAAGAATATTTAAAACTGATATATTCGATTTTTCAGGGCTACAAATTATCGATAGATTTGCGGCATCAAGAAACGTCAACTTGCCATTGCCATACGAAAAATAGTTTATATTTTGCGCCTTTTTGAAACAATTGTATTTGTAATTTATCATTAAATTGGTATCATAAAGTTTGTTTTGTTTATTGCTCATCGCTGCTTAAAAATGGGTGTGTATTTGAGATATTTAAAGCTCTTTCATATTTGGATTTAATATTTTACTTTATTTTGATTTTTAGACTACTTTAAACTGCAGGATGAAGTGAAAGCTTTAAAGTATTTAGGTATGTATATATAATAATAATAAGCTTTACGTACTAACGAGGAGTATTACAGGAGAACACTTGGAACACATTCTGAAAATAGTTAATTTGGAGGTTTGCGACTTGCCAAACGATGTCTTAACGTTGCTAGACAAATGTGTGGAAATTCAGGCAGACGGAAATCTAAATGAACTCAACTTGAATTATTTACGTGAATTTTACTATACGAAAAAGCGTGATAATATCGAGAGCAAGCTAACTGTGGCACAACAAGCAGCAAAGCTGAAAAAACTTCAGCATGCAATAGAAGAGACGGATAAGGACATTGCAGCATTAGAAAAGTAATATAATGAGCTAATGATTAAATATAAATTTGAATTATAAATTAAATTATCACAGATTCACCAACACTGTCAACAAGCGCTTAACCCCGGCTGCTATCCAACTGCAGATCAATGAAATCGAGGCAAAATCTAAGGCTCTAGTGGACCGACAAAAAGGTCTCAAAGTGCCAGAAGATTTCAATATTGAAGCGGTAATAGATAAGATCGATTTACTGGAGCGAAAGAAATAGATCTATTTGTTTTTGTATAAAAAATGATTTTAATATGTTTTTATTTAATCAGTTGATTCAAAAAAATTTTATTACCATAACACAAAATCAGCAAATCTAAAATAATCAAGCTTTAACTTTTCTGCTTAGGTTTTACAAATAGAAAAACTTCTGACGCATGCAAAAAATAATGTGACTTGTCGATTATGACTTTGATTCTATTTTATTGGAAGTGAACCGTTTACAAAATGGTCAATTGCTGCTAGTTTTTGTTTATGTTGTATGTTTCTTGTATATTTGTTTAAAGAATTATTAAAGTTTTAAAAACCGTCAAAACCGGATTGCCAACGGTTTATCAATCAGCTGCTTAAAGCATACAAATGTTTCAAGTTTCAACCTTTCCTCCATGTTTTCTTTTTCTTTAATTTTTACTTTGACTTTGACTTTTCCTTTTCCTGTTGCTCAAATGTCTCCAATGTGATTATATGCATCATATATTTATATGTATATAAATTGGTGTTTGTTTTTTTTTTTTTTTGTTTGTTTGTGTGTGAGTGTATTTATAGAATTAATAATTTCATATTCATTAAGTTGTTGCTTGTTGTTGTTGTAATATATAAAGGGCGGGTATGTGGCAGACAAACATTTCAGCCAGCAGCGCGAGCTCCACACGCCGCCTGCCTACTGCACGCTTGAACCAACTCCTAGCGGAACTCGGGCGCATCATCCTGCGTGATGTCGCCGTACTTCCAAATAGCCAAATGTGCAGCCAACGCCGCTTCTTGTGCAGTCCTGTACTGCTCCACAAGTTCCTTGAGCCGACGCTCGCGTCTCTTCTCCACGAGCACAAGTCCATCTGCAACCAGCTGCTTGCCCAGATCCGTCTTCGTGGTAGGATCATGCAGCGTGGCCAAATGCGGTCCATTGCCGACCTTCAGCTCAACATTTAACTGCACTTTGTGGTTCAACACATCGTCAGAGAAGGCGCGCAATGCCTCCTCCTTGTCCTCATTGTCAGCGGGCAGTGCGATTAAGGCGAGTGCGTACTCAGTGGCATAAGGTTTCTCGCTACTAAAGGCAGGTGGTAAGGCAGCTAGCCGGCTAATGGGCAGCGTCTATAATAAACAAAGGAAAACATAGATTAGTAAAGCTTGTCCTTGATCTATAGCTATATATAATTATAATGATCATGTCGCACACTGTCGACAGTCGCTGAACCACGTTTTGGATGCCCCCAACAAAAAGCGTACCACATTCAGTGTGAAGCATGTGGAATTAGAGCCGCTTTTGCCCAACGACTGCATCAAAAAATATGATTCAACTGTCGAGTCTTGGTGCGGATAATTCAATGCTCCTTAAACATGAACACACCCATAGATTGCTGTAGAGTTTGGTGTGCATCACTACGTGGTCGCAGCTGGCATCAGACACATGCGCATATTTGATATGGCAAACTTATGACTCATGCGTTTCGCTTTGAGACGGAAACGGATCTAAGGAGCTTGCGAAAAGAACTCGTAAAAGTGAATTTGAATCTTCAACTGAATACTTACTTCCTTGTTGCCGTAATCAATGTACAGAACACTGGCGTTGTTTCCCTGAACACGCTCTACCTTGGCGCGGTACCATTGATTATCGAAGGTGAATTGAGCGGCGACCAGGTCACCGCGCTTGGGCGTGTACGAGCCGGCAATGGGCGGATTGGCCTGGAAGTCAGCGTGCAGCTTGCTCATCAATGCCTCCAACTTGGGTCCATTGTCAACCGACTGGGCAAAGAATGTCAACGTATCGGTAATCTCAGTGACAATGACGTTCTCGTAGTTGACCTTGCGCTCCACTACAACCTTCTCGTCCTTGTCCTCTTCGACGACAACCTTCTCCTCAGGCACTTGTTCCACATAGTTGGCCCAGATGTTCTTTTTGGCCGCCTTGGCACGATCTTCAGCGCTCTTGAGCTGTCGATAGTATTCCGATTTCTCGGCACTGAAGTGCACCTCAGCAAGACCCTCCTCGACTAGAGCGACAGACAGGTTAATGTTCTGATCAGTCCATAGCCAGCCAATGACCGATGATCCCGCTTTGTCAGTGGTGTCAATATGCACGGAAACATCACGCTGCAGGACACGCTCACGGGTAAACGTCAACGCCTCGTCGCCGAAGGGCTCACCCTCCTGGGCGGGCACGCCATTGAGAGCGGGACGCGATGAGCGCGGGCATGAGATGCCAGCGAGCAGGAAGGTAACCAGACAGCTGTCCTTGGGCACATACAGACGTAACCTTGAGCCGCTGGCAACGAACTCAACGATGGCTTCGGTGCGCACAGCGCGCTGCCAAGAGGGCAGGTACTGCACTTTGATGCGGGAATGCTCGACAGTTAGATCGTTGACGCGCAACGTGGCATTGTCCTTCTTGGCGTGAAGACCCTTCAGGCCTTTGATGGCCTGTTGCTCCGCAGCAATCAGTTGATCGTAGGCCGATGACCTCTGGTCATCGTCCTGACGATAGCGCACACAAGTGGCCAATCCCTTGGCTACCATTGCCTCCGCCACGTTCTGTCCGCCGATGAGCACAGTGTAACAATGCTTCTCCGGGAAATTGTCACGCAGTGGTGAAATGTAATCCAGATTGCATTGCACCTTCTTGTTGATCAGCTTCTTACGCAGGAATTCACGCGCCTCAAACATATGCGGAATTTCGTAAAGTGGACGATAGTTCTTGCCACGTGGTGGAGCCTTGACAATCTCCTCCCCGTCCGTGCCAACAACAGCGCGCTGATCACGTGGCGGCCGAATGGAGGAGAAGAATACCTTCTTCACCTGACCATTGGCAAGACGCACGTTGATGGCATCGCCGTTGAATACTTCGACGACGGTGCCCGTAAAATCCTTTTCCTTGGAGTTGAAAGTGGGCGCTTTCGCTTGATAATCTTGCCACTGTCGCAGCCGCTTCTCCTTCGCAACCCGCTCAGCAGCACGCAACTTATCAGCGCCTATAATTAAAGTATGATAAGTAATCTATACAGGACTCAAATTATTTTTAAATATCTGTAGACGGGGTGAAATGAACGCAGTGACAATAATGCAGTCACTGTATTCTTGGAGTCCGTCAATTTCATCTGGCAATTGGCAATTGAGCATACATAGTGCAACACAAGGTATTAGCCAAACGGGCACCATGTAGTTCAAGTCAGTTGCCAATGGAGGTTAAGGCATCTCTCTACACTCACCTGTCTTCATGACGGCCATGGACCAGTCTACGCACTTGGCCAAGCCCTCGCGCAGCAGCGACTCAGCAATGTTGCCCTTGGGGTACAGAATCGTGCCAATGAAGTTGGAATTGTTGACAGACTCTAGTCGGATCTCAACATCGCGCTGCAGCAGGCGTGTCTCCACATAATAGCGAGCCTCATCCGCGTAAGGCACCTTCACGCTCAGGTCGGGTTTGCCATCGGCATCCAGCTTCACGCCTGGACAACGAATGCCCGATATCATAAGCGTAATGTAGTGGAAATCGGGCAGTAAAAAGGCACGCACAGTGGAGCCATCTCGTACATGCTCGATGATAGCCTTAACAGGCTTGCCACCATAGATATCGACGATGTGCGCTGGATTCTCATGCGACCACTTAATGTTGCGGACTTTATCGGCGGGGTTGACGTTATGCGCCCATTTGCCACGGTTGGCAGCACGCGCCTGATCCTCAAGTTCGATGAGCGTCTGCTGCTCGGGCGTGGGACGTCCCTCCCGACGCACTGTTACGAGACCCTCACGCACAATGGACTCTACAACGTTCTCACCGGTTTCCCTGTCCTTGCCTATCCAGACGAAACCATATTCACGATTGGAATTTGCGGGTTTGTCAAAGGTGAAAGTCACCTCGACGCCGATTAACTTCTTGCGCAGAAACTCGCGGGATTCCCAAGCCCAGGGCTCATCCTTCGTTTCATCACCGCCAGCGCCAGGCCGGCGAGCCAGTTTCGGGGCGAGGACATGAGAGAAAGTGATTTGTTTCTCTGGTGGCGGGGCACCTTTGGTGGCGCGAATAACAACCGTGTCGCCAGAGAGTACCTGAAATACACGCACGCCATACAATGAGCAATGAGGTTAAAATGAAATCAATCTTTGCAGACACAAAGTAATGCTAGCACGTGTTTTTTGAGAGCAACTGTGTCGATAGGTGGCGCTCAAGTGGCCTCTTAACGGGCTGCACCTCATTGGTGTGACCATACCATGGGCGTATGATAATGCTCAATTAAATACAAACTGAGCAAAAGTATTTTAAGTATTAAGGATAATACGTTAAAATTGGCATTTTTTCTTATTTTTCGTATTGGTTCTAATATGTAAATACAATTTTAACGGTTTGGCATATTTAAATACTTTTGTAATCTATTTTTAAGCAATTTTACTAATACCACATTTCTGCAGATGTTTTTATTACAAAATATGAAATATTTTAGTTAATTTTTTGCATTCAATTAAATTATTCTATTCAATGCCACAATTCCATTCATATTTAATAGAGCTGCGCGTTAGCTTATAAGTTAAAAAAATATGTTGGGCTATTCTTTTAAGCGCATCAAGCAGACAAACAAGTGTTGGTATGCAATGGCTTTGCAGCTTTACAAATATCAACAGGTCTTTCACCTAAGCGTTGTAACATCGAATTCAAATTGGAATGATGACGCGGCATTGGAGCGGGGATCAACGTAAAAGAAAAACAGAGGTGTTTGCAACGTCATCACTAGCGAAGTCGATTTTTAATAAATTGCAATTGATAACTGGTGATAACCAGCTTTAGGGGCTGCCATGTGCCCGATTATATACATTTATTAATGTGAACATTCATGAATGTACAGAGCATTAAAAAAGAAACTAGCTTAAAGTTCAATCAGAAATAAAATTAAATATGGAATGCACAATAACAATTGTGGATGTACATACATTTTATATACAAAATTACATAGATATACCCATACGCATGTAAGCACATATCTATGTATGTGCATACAATTTGCGCCTGTGCAAGCGCTTTTTGAGGTTAGAAACGAATAGTTTTGTATTAAACGTACCGCACGCCAAGTAAATTTCTACCTATGAATGTATGAATGTATGTGTGTTTATCAGATAAAAACGCATGTTTCAAAACGCCGGCAAGTCGCCGCTAACTGATGACGTCGACAGTGTAAATTATGGTAGTAGGCACAGCATGCCCGAAATACGTATAACTACATTATATGTAAATGAATTTGTACTCAACACATTTTTGTAACCGCAACTGAACAAGAAAATCTGCCAGGTTGGCACCTTCGATAACTTTCGTTTCTTTACGTTATGCTATTCAGCCATTGTGTGTGAGTGTGTAAGCGTGTGCGACGTGTCACTCTCACACAACTCGCATATATGAGCATCTCTTTCGCACATGCTTCAGTGGCAATTGCCGTATTTGCCACGCTGATAATCACATACTTTTTATTAGTTAGTTGCGATTTCCTTATTCAATGTGAATGAGTTTTTATTCAAAAATAATGCAGACTGAAAAACACTTAAAAACTACACTTACTTGTTTCACAATGCCGTTTAAAGTCTTTACAGGCGCTGGTGCATTTGGTGCAGGCGCACCGTCTTTCGCTGGTCCAGCTGTCGTGTTAGCTGCAGTTGCCATATTTCCGTACGCGTGCGGTTTTTACCGGCGGACCGTTATACGTGGCTGGTTTTAATAAGCGGGTTGAATTCCTCACGTTGATTTAAAGTGCACCTAACACTGTTTTTAACTTAATTAAGTTAATTGAGTATGAACACACCACACAATACAATCACCTCAGAATTTTCACTGCTCAGCAAGCCGTGTGACCAAATCGCTGAATGTCCGAAATACACTCTTATTGACCAAAATACCAATTGGAAAATGCGTTTCAATCCAAAATACTAGATACAGTCAGATAAGAGTTCAATTGTGTACATAAATTGAGTAACTAAGAAATGTTTATATACATGTATATGTGTTCAAATGTATTTATATATTCATGTCATAATTAAAATGTTACTTTGTTAATTCGCCTACAAATATTAAAATTATGTGGCCAGAAAATATATCGAATAACTGCGGTAAATACCATCACTAGTTGCACTGCTCACAATAAAGCGGGAAAATTTTATGTATTGTATCTGAATCAACAAAGATGAGCCGTTCAAACCGAATGTTTGGCGATAATGCCTTTGATTTATTAAAAGATCTTCAGCGATCATCACAGACGATACCAGCCTTTGACGATGACGGTGTGCGCCAGGTATTGGAGGAGATAAAGGCGATTTTCGAGGAGAATGTGGCACAGGCGTCCAACTACAACAGTTCTGGAGATCGCAGTTTGTGGCCTCTACTCAACTATAGGCATGCGGCACTACAGCGAAATAAACGATGCTTACTGGCTTATCTATATGAGCGAATGCAGCGTATTAAAGCAATGCGTTGGGAGTTCGGACCCATTATTCCCAGTGATATAAAGCCGGCCCTTTGTGAGCCTGAAGTGCAGTTTTTCAACAACTATTCAAAGTCTCTGGCTGCATATATGCGTTCCGTTGGTGATGGCCAAGGTATTGACTTAACTGGAAACTTACGGCCACCAAAATCGTTATATATCGAGGTGCGCTGCGTAGAGAATTACGGAAAGTTTGAACTGGATGATGGCGAGGTGGTACATTTAAGGAAAAATAGTCAACATTACTTGCCTCGAGCCCAGGTGGAACCGCTGGTACGTCAGGGCATTCTACAGCACATAGCATAAGAAATAAATTAAAGACTTAAATAAATCATAGTTAAATATTATTAAAACGCTTATATTTTTCTGAAGGAATTTCGCTTAAAACTTCAATTTGTCAATCGTTACGAAGTAATCGACATATTTATAATCTCCTCGATTGGCTATGTTAAGTTGCCGGCTACTGTTTGATAATTAATTATAATTAATTTTTAGTCAGTTTATGCCAAGTTATAATGTTTGTTATTAATAGAGTTTTTGAATGAAAAGCTTTGTATACATTATTTATTTACTTTGTTCATGCATTTCATTCATAATTCTTCATTCAAAATTATTTATCGAAAGTATTTCTAATAACAATCGAATATGCGCTGGTAATAACATAACCGCAGCTGTTAAAATTCTTCTGGGCTCTCAGCTGATTTGCCTGGCCATCATTACGTGAATCCAGATTTAGTGTATTAGAATTTAGCTTAAAAATGAATCAAGCCGATGTCAGCAAGCTAATATCACAGCTTAGAATTGCTGTGCGGCCCAACAAACGTAACTTAAAGAATCCCGATGGTCCAGAAGGCCGCCTGCTAAAACTGCGAAAGACTGTGACGGCGCTGGTCAAACACGAGCGCATTGAATTGTTTTACAATCGGGCAGATGAAGCGCGTGGATATGCCGAATTGGTAATGAAATAAATATTGAACTTTTGTTAGTTGTAATATGTAATTTATTTCCAGCTCATTTCAAATGCCATACGCTATGGTGACCGGCATAAAGCGACCATGGAGCTGGCCGATTACTGGCTGCTGGAGAAGCAACTTGTGCATAAACTATTTAAGGTATTAGTGCCGCGCTTTGAGAACTCCAATATTTCCTACACACGCATGTTCAAGGCGCCGCGCGACTATCCCGGAATATACTATAAGAAATCGGTGCTGGAGCTGCGTGGAAATCCTTTTCCCGCACTAACGCCAGATAACAGCCAGAATCGTAATTTGTTGCACAATGTGCTGCTGGATGAGGCGCGTAAGGAATTCCGACGTGAGAAGTTGGCAAATTTGGCTAACAAATTGGCAGCTGAGACTGAGAATGCAACGCCAGCAGCAGCTGCGCCACCTGCACAAACACCTGTAACTGAGCAGTCAAAGCAAGCCGAAGAAGCACCCAAAGCATAGTTAACTTTTTTAAATCTGTTGATGTAATACATTTTTCTAAGCTAATTTATAATATAAAGAGATGTTAAACGGATGTTAAATGTTTACATGTGTGTTGAAGAGAGTGAGTGAGAGAGAGAAACAGAGTGGAGACAGCATGCCGGGCGAGAGCGCAAAGCTTGATAAAGCTTTAATTTCACCATCCCTTGCAAATAATCTCTGTAAATATATACATGTTTTTACTTACACATGCATGCATATGTATGTATATGTGTTTTATACATAATTATTAAAAAAAAGGATGGGCCAAACGCCTATGGTTCGTGCATTGGTGTGTGTGTGCGCGTGTCTTTATCTGCAGCTTGACGCTGATAAAACACGTATGAAAGCTTTGCAGCTTTTATAATTTATTACAAACTCAACTGAGTAGCCTATCAGAATGGAATAAGCGTCATTTTTTTATGTCAACTCTTGAAGGAAATATAGGAAGCTGGAATTAAAAATGAGAAAAAAAAAATGGGATAAGAGCAAATAAAAGCAATTGCTATATATCTTTGCAGAGTATTTTATATTTGCAGTCGCGTATAGCTGGAAGTTCTGGCTAGCTGCAATTGTAAATTAATTAAAAATATTATTATATGAAAAATTGAGAAAATATTTTAAAGAGATTTATATTTATGCATCTGTTGCTCTATACATGCATATGTATATGTACATATATGCTTGTATATATTGTTTAAGCACACATGGTTTTTCTTGAGCTAAGAATAATGTATTTTGTACACCCTAAGTCCATTGAGTATGGGAAAGAAGGGTATTATGCTTTTGTGAAAACATATGTAACAGGCGGAAGCAGGTGTGGCAGAGCTTTATAGCTACGGTCATGAAAATAGAAGTACGACTGAGCATTAATTGTTGGACAAAAATACTTAGTATTATTTTTTAGATATTGTTAAATTCTTTTTAATATTGAGTTTACAACAAAAATTTTTTTGTTATTCTAATTTTAAATGGGATATTGCTTTTTATATTTGTCCAACATGTAGTATTGTATTTTTAATTTTGTATCAGAAAAATCTCTCATTCTCAATATTTTAATGGTCGTCTAGCTAGAGATCTGATCATTTCATCTTAATACAAATCATTCTCTTAATATCATAATATCATAAAAGCTGTAAAGCTTGTGTCTTTGTTATATATGAATATAATACTTGGGATAACAGTTCTTCACATCATTCAGGTTATCTTCTGGTCGGTTATTTCCAACTCGTACTCTTATCTTCTCTCTCTTTTCACTTTTACCCAAGTAAAGTGCCTAGATGTGCTCTAATACTTGAGTCGATTGCAAAGACTAAATCTTAACTAACCATGAAGCTATATATATATAAACATACATATACATATGTATGTATATCTGTACCTATGCCTATGTGATAATTGTAAAGCTCATATTTCAGAGTTGGCCTTGCTAATAGATAAACGTATACATTATATGTTGCATTCATTACAAATGCGTAAATATTTAATATTTAAATAAATATATTTCATATTTTTACTTTTTTTTTCTATATCAAATATCAGTCTTGTGGAACATCGTTAACAAGCAATCAGTCGAGGCGGAGTTATAGTTAAAGCTTGCTAACATTGCAATGGCTCAAGAAGTCAATTTTCCAATCTATAGAATATATATAATATATATATTATAAATATATTAAAATTTTAAATATATGCAGCCTTACCTTTGCCAGTTAGACAGATCTCGCGCAACATATCGCAGTGACTGTAGAAGAACTGATGCTCGTTCGTATATGCCGCACAGATCGGCTGGAAGGGATCACAGTCGTCCAGGCCCTTGCAGCGACTGCTCGAGTACTCGAAGACTGGCAGCGAGAAGACGCAGAGCACAGATGCCACACAGATGAGCAGTAGAAGAAGTAATGATAATTTCGATAAGATTCGAAACGAGGGCATGCTTCAGCCTTTTAGCACTCGACTGAGCAGAATGAGTCACGCTTTTCGCTAAGCTAGATTATACTCAGATTTTAGATTCGCTTCTATCTGCGCTTTTTTTTTTTTTTTTTTTTTTGCAATTGTAGCGTGATAAAATAAAACTTACCTATTGGCACATCAATTTGATTATATACTTTCGTCTCAGCAAACCGATAATACTCCATGTGAGAGCGACAACCGAATTCAACTGATAATCACTGGGGGGAAGCTTGAGCGCTACTAAGCGCTCTCGCTCTGAACTCTGTCAAGTGTGTACTCTATCTACTACCAGCTGAAGCTCCCCATTTGGCCGGCCGCCTAGCCGTCGATTGTCATGACAACGCGTCGATTGTGGCGCATTGTTATTGTTATTGTTGCTCACCGACACAATGATAAACATTGGGCACAATCGCATTGCGCGCTATTGTTTATCCCGCTATTGCCGGCAAAAACTCACAAAAAAAAAAAAACCTCAATGAATTCCGATGGCGTTGCTCATCTAACTGGAACACCGTTTCCAGCTGAATCGGAAGCGTTGCCTAGCGGAAGCGTTGCGTGCAGCTAAACCATATTTGCGAGCTTAGTTCGTGAACTTTATAGGTCAAAGAGAAAAAGAATGCTGGACCCTAGGCCGCTTGAATAATAGTTAGTTCGAGTTTTGATTCATTCATATATTTGTCACATGTTATGAAATGTATTCAAATATTTTAAACTAGTTATTCCAACTATACAAATTTGTTCATGAACTTTATAGGTCAGCAAAAATGTCGGTTAGAATAATAGTCGAAGCTTTGATTCATTCACAATATATATAACTAGTTAAAGCTTAGTATTTATACTAGTGAACTTTAAATCGTACAGTAAATCGATTAAATAATACGAATTAATAAATAAAAAAAAATATTTTCAGATTTCATATGCAACTATATTTTATGGGTAAAAACAAACCGTACATAAAGCCGATCGAATAATAGTCAACCTGAATGAATCAGAATTCATTAACATATTTTCCACGTCACTAAAGCTATTAAACTAGTTATAAGAAGGCTTGATGTTACTACATATATAATTTATACAATAAATTAATAATTTATTAATTACTAAGAAATAAAATTTTCTATCAATATCTCTATGTAAATGGTAATTTTTATATACATATATATTAAGGCTAAGAAATACCAGCTGATCAAATAATTCCCAGACTTCTGATTCATTCATATATTTGTCACATCATAAAATGTATAAAACAAGTTATGGAAAAGCTTGATATTCCTACAATTGAAATTTGCATATCCAATAGACATACATACATACATACATATGTAAGTACATGTGCATAAAACGACTAACATCACGTGATGACACTTACAAGAGACTTAAGTATGTATTTGTGTGTCGCTTGTGTGCCCACAAATGTCGAGATGGTTGCATTTCCTGCTTATGTGTGTTTTGCCAGCATCCTTATGTAGTAAGGTTTGTCGCTGCGAAAAGTTCAACAAACATACATACATATGTAAAACAATGGAGACATAACACATGTATATATAATATACATATATAACAATTCGTTATATCAACGTGTGAAATCAATATAGAGCTTTAGTTATTTGCACACAACTTGCACATCTTTGGAGCAAGCTTTACGAAATTTTGCATTGAATAACTTGATTATTTAATAGAATTTTGATTTTTATTATATTTTGAATAGCAGCTACTCAATGCATAGAAATATTTAACTAAAAGTTTAGTTGCACATATATTAAATAATTAAAAAATGTATTATTATTTTTGAATTTGTTACATATTAAGTGAAGCATTAAGTTTAATTTGCTATAAATTTAATTGAAATCCATTCAGTAATGCACAAGTTATAAATGAAAACGCGTGGGCGGACAAGAGGCAGTCACATGGCAATGAGCGCCAGGCTTAAGTATTTTCTCTCTCTCTCTCTCTCTCTAGCTTTCACACTCACGCATACAAAGCAAAGCCTTGCACTGTGATTGGCATTCTATAAATAACATAACAAATGCGTTTGCATTGCATTTGATATGTCAGCTGTTAGTTTAGTTTTGCATTTGGCATTTAAGTACACGTGGGTTGCTGGTTGGCGCTATTGTTTGAGGCGAGAAGAAATTTACATGACCGAGCAAGCCCGGGTTCGAATCTTGACGAAGCACACTGAAAAAAGTGTCTAATTTAATTGTTCGTTCAAGTTGAAAGATTCTAATGTTTATATATTTATTGATTGTGTTGTGCAAATAACAAAAACTCAGTGAGTAAAGGCAGTAAAATACTGTACTGTCTGTTTGGGCATCTCTTACATTTCTATTAATAATTACATGCTTTCAGATGCGTGGGTTCTTGTTTGTCGGCTGGGTCAGTAGAGCTTTTGCTTGAGGGGAAAGACAAACTTTAAGTAGTAATGGGTGTGTGTGTAAGCATGTGATTAAGCAGACTCGGGTTCGAATCCTGGCAAAACCCGAGTTGTTCATTCCTCAAGTAGAAATACTTTTGATATATTCATATTTATATTATGCATGGTACTTACATATGTATGTAAGTAGCTGGCAGAGGGAGGAGCAGTCAGTCATTATTGATGATGGGGAGGGGGAGAGCGCAACTTGTATTATATAAAGTATACAACTAAACAGACTCGGGTTCGAGTCTTAACGAAAGTGGGAGGCTAATTGTAATTCCTACAAGTAAGAAAATATGTTATTTGTGTTTCAATGAATATATATTTATTGACTGAAAAGACAAGCTACTCGTATTTTAAGCAACAACTTTCAGAGCACCTGGTTTAGAGGGTATCTCTTAGTCGATTTTTTATTTATTAAACGCGTGCTTCTTTTACTGAAAATACTGAATGCATGAATATAGTATTTTCAAATGAAAGTCACGCAAAATATTAGCTCTAACCCTTATAGCATTAATAATAAAGTATTTTAAAATGCAATTATTTTGTATTTGAAGACTTTATTTGATCTACAAATAGCCTTAGTAGCAATAAAAAAAAAATGATACGCTACAGATACATGATACATCTATAAGAAGCAATATATTTTGTGGTTTAATCTTTCAGTGGGCAATATGAAAATATTATTGCGCGCACAAGTCAATAGCAACAGCAATAACCTACAACAACAGCGAAACCGAGCCGTGTAAGGATAGGCAGCACAAATGAATGCCACGCACACGAGAAGGGTAAAAAAATATTGGCACAGTCCAATCCAAGCCCATCTAGATACCAGCTCAATGTGAGTTCCAGAGAAGTAACTGCCTGTGTATACCCTGTAAATGTAGGAGGGTACGAAGTTGAGAGAGAGAATGAGATATAGAATCTTGCATTATATGCAATCACATCATATATATATTTCCAACTGTTATCTCTTATATAAATTGTATTTCAATTTATATTCCAACTTAGTTCATCATTCCAGGGTATCTCTTTGCAGCTTTGATTCACACTTCATTCTTGTTATACTATAGGAATTTGCTGATATGCGCGCACCGATATCGACTTGTTTTTGCGGTTGTGCAAATGGGGGAGAGGGCGGCGGCAACTGGGGATTTATATGGGTCAGTGGATAACATTCAGCAGCGTATGGCGTATAGCGTACGGCGTACAGCGCATACACATATCATGTGCGCAATATTAGCCAGAATCCATTTGGCTAAACCAGCAAAAAAAGGTTCAAGTGTAAGCAATAAACAAATATTTCAAATTACTCCCACGAGATGCAAGAGATTTGCCTTTCGTGTTTATTGTCGATTGTATTTATCATTTCATCTTTATTATAAATACACGTCAATTGTAGTGAATGCTCCAAAGCGGGCGTACATTATAGCATTAGAAAACAAATATTTAAGGGCATATATCTATATATTAGGCATATACCTAGCCGTAGATCAAGATTTTTTGTCTATTTTTTTAAATTTACTATTTATTATATCTTAGCTAAGAATCTAAAAAATCTGATAATAAATTGTTAAAAATATTAAGACACAAAATGTATATATCATAAAGAAAAATGAATGAAAAATTAATAAATAAATATATAAAATATTCTATAGATCTGTATTCAAAATTAATCATAAAATTAATCAAAAATAAATTAATAGCTAGAAAAAATATATTAAATATTCTATAAATATGTAAATAGAGGATTTTAGATTAAAATTTCAGATTAAACTTCTTTTAGATTAAACTTCAAGACTCTAACAGACCCAAATGACACAAACCTATATACTCTTTTTCCATCTCATTAGCAGGCATAAAAATGTTCATATAAATCGAAAAACTTGAGTGGTTTTAAATGGGAGATGTCCATTTCGGACCTTTGACCCAATTGTGCACTGATGTGCACTATTTTACACTCGCACAATTAGGAGGGAAGCGCACATGCTGTCTTTATAGACATTACAAATTACAAATGAATTCCAGGCACGTGATCTGCTGCTTGACTGCATCCGTTGGCCAACACCAACGCTGCACAACTGGCCAAAATGGGTTGCAGCAGTTTGCATTTAGAGCGGACTCTATATGGCTACGGGCTTCTAGCTGATTGTGTTCAAATTTTATGTATATACATATAAAGTGTTTTTACAGTTAGGTGAGTTTCTATTTAGTATTTAATTGAATTAAGTTAACATTTATACATATATGTATTAAAATTGATAGAAATTTTATAAATTAGTAATTAATAAATTTATTGTAGAAACAAAATTCTTGATCTTGATAGAATTTTGTCAAATATTTTTTAAAATAAATTTTAAATAATATGATTTGACAATATAGAAATTTGTTTAAATTTATCACATTAAAACAGATGTAAAATTAAATTTCCAAATTTTTATTAATCAGTATCTAATAAATTTATTGTATAAGAAATTTCTGATCTGAGAATTTTGTAATTTTCTTTAAAAATTTTTTTTAAATTTATCATTTATCATTAATTATCATTTAATTAATTTGTTTTCAGATTTCGGAAATTTTTTAAATTGATCACATTAAAATATATATAAAAGTAAAAGATCCAACTGAATATCCATATATCAATTTACAGCACATTCGAATAACTTTCATATGTAAGGCCAAAACATTCAGTTAAACAACATAATCCCATCAGGTGCGTGGGTGAGAAATGGGAAATGGGGAGTATTTCGTTCTGAGTTGTGGCTTTCGGTTTTGCCCTTTAAACTGCGTAGCTCATGAGTGCTTCAATATTTCATTGGACTTTTCGACCTGTGCCTGAACTGACCGAGCCGGACTAAATTACATTTGCATTATTAAATTTTATGACAGCTGTTGGTCTCAATAGCCTCGGCGAGTTTGTGCTCAATGGCCCCGGCACAGACAATTTGTAGGTATATATATATTAATGAATATATGTACTTATAACATATTAAGTACGCATGTGTACATGAAACTCAGACTCATTTAACTAGATACTTTCAACGGTTTATATTATCAATTATTGTTATAATAATATGAGTTATAATATCTTTTTATGAAAGTTGTATAAAAAATATTCAATTAGATATTATTACATTCCCTGCTTATTTTATAAGGATATTTATTTGAATGATAAATATTTATAGAACTTTGGTTATGTATTCTACTATAGATTAGTTATATCATTGAACCCATTGAAAATGGGAAATCTTGAAGGAGCCGTTATAAACCTTACAAAGTATTATTAGTATTATATATTCTTTATGAGGGCGACAAACTCAGTCCCTTTAACCCTATCCGTCTGTCTGTCCGTCCGTCAGAATGTGAAAGCAATTATAAGATATATTATAAAAAATATAGATTTTTCATGTACTCTCTATAGGAAAAATTTTTTCATTTGACGCACCAATTGCAAAGATTGATGAGTCTATATCTAAGCTTTATAGATCTAGAGTCATCAATCCTTGCAGTTGAATCACAATTGAATTACTCTAGAGCTAGAGACCTATAATTTGAGATATGCGTCGCTCTGGGCGTGGTAAAGTAAAAGACAAATTTCAATATTATAAATTATTAGCTATTTTTAGCGAGTATGCATTCAGTGAGTGCTACTTGATTGCTCAGCTGGAGAGCATTAAATATAGCTTGCAGATTTGTTAAAATATAAAAATATATCTATCAGTAGATAGATTATTATCCTATTACACTCTATTGATATCTCACCCTGTTATCCTATTAGTATTTAAAATATCATAAAATGTATGAGGTAGGCAAGCTGGAATCAAAGTAAGCTTTGAATCAGCTATTATCAAATTCACAATAGACTTGGACGATTTTTCCATGTAAAATGAATACATTATCCATACACATCATAAAGTTGATTAAAAACTCATTCTGCTTTACGCCCCATCTCTGTAATCTCTTGCTAATGATAAGAAGATATTTGAATAAGTTTATTTTCAACATGGAAATTCTCTGCTTAAAGCTGCAACAAAAGGCAACATCACATCTTAAAACAGGAAGCGAGGCAGCTGCAGCTGTGTGTGTGTGTGTGTGGCGTCTATTTTTGGAACATGCGCAGCTTTATTATGATAAAGGCAGCGAGCGCGAGAGCGAGAGCGAGAGAGAGTGAGTGAGTGTGCACATGAGAGAGGGAGGCAGGGCAGGAGCAAGCTAGATAGCAAGAGAGTGCGTGTTTGTGTGTGGCATGTAGATGAGAGCATAACATCCTTCAGGATACTCCGGCTGGGGCTTTTTGCAGCTTTTCGCATATTTTGGCCATTCAGTTTTAAAGAGACGCGCAACGATAGCAGTTCAGGAAAATTTTTGTGCCCAAGTGTTTTCCCTGGTCTATAACGGTGCTCAGCTTCATCCACAGTCACAATCACCGTTTCACTGGCCGCACTGCTCTGAGAGGTGGTGGAACATTTTGTGTGTGTATAACGGTTAGTTCATCAATTGTGCTACGCAGTTAGCGACTAAAAAAAAAAAAAAAGATAAGGAAAAGCTGAAAAAAACTGGAAAAATCTGTAAACGATAATCTTAAAGATTTACGAAATTTTACAAATTGGCCAGAGTTATTCCAAAGATTTGTGTGCTTTTCCAGAGTTACTTGGTGCCAGTGTCTGGGTTTATCACATCTCTTCAGAACGTATTGCGTCACTACACACTTAGTTGAGCATTTTTGAGGACGCTTTGTTTGCACAGGGTAAGTGAAAAACAAATTTTCTTTGTTCTTAATTTAATTAAACTCGACCCAGCCCAGCTTTAGTGGAGTGGAGACGGGTGGATTTCTCATTTTTAAATACATTTTTCATTTCTTCTACTATATTCTATGATGTTCAAAGATGGTATGAAGTTTACATATATGTATATAAATATATATATATATATCAATCGAAATGCCTGGAATAGAATATCTTGAGTTGAACTTATACACCTTGTATTGAATATTTAAGAAACATTTATCATTTCAATTTGTATAATGTTTAAAATGAGAACATTTAAAAAGATTTTTAAAAATATATTATTATATATTATTTATTTGTTAGTATTGTTTAGATATGTTATCTGCCCTTTATTTCATCCTTTTGATTTTAAAATTATTAATTATTAATTATTATTATTATTTTTAAATTATTTATGTATTTACAATTTTTATTTTATTTATTTATTTTTTAATTATTGATATTATTTTTATAAAAAATGTTTGTATTGAAAATTTTTAGTTTATTTATTTATTTAAAAAAAAATTATTATACCTTTTTATATCTATCTAATTTTTTAATTTTTTTGGATTAGTCATAATAATTTTAAAATGGTTTATACTATCCTTCATTTATTTTCATTATTTTTTAATTTTTCTGCAATTATTTATAATATTTTATAACATATTAATTATATAACTTTTCAATAAATTGTTTTTGATTATTTTTTTTTTTATAATTTTTTTTTTTAAATTTGTGTAAATATTTTAACTTATGTTATTTTATAACTACGTACATATATATTTTTATAAACTTTACATATACCAGAACTTAAAATTTTTATTTTTAAATTTAATCATTGTTAAATTTATATTTAAAAAAATATACATTTTTATAAAATTATTTAATGTATTTTTATATTATTATTTATTATTCTAAGTCTTAGTTTTTTTATATTAAATATTTATACTTTTATTTTTAATTGTTAAATTAATTAAAAGTTGTTAATGTAAAAATTTGTATATCTTTTTGGTATTTAGTTAAAAAGAAAGTTTACTTAAATTCGATTAGCTTCTCTTACACAAATTTTCGTAGCAAATAATTTTAATTATTTTTTGAAAAATTAACTTCATTTGCAGGCAATCATCAAACGCACAATGAGTCTCAATTGTAAAGGGCTCTTGATGGCCATGATTTTAACTTGGTCAACTTTACTGCCAATCTTAGTGAATGGCACCACAGAGCTGCAGGAGACGCCTCTGGCTCTGCCCGTGGCCGAGTTCACCAAGCCGACGGCGGCGACACAAGGAGAGATTTGGGAGGAGGATGATCATGAGGTCTTAATACGCAACGAGCGCGGCACCAAGAGCGATGGTGAGTTCAGATATTAATTAATAATTAGATAGATATGTTATTATAAATATATATATATATATATATATATATATATATATATATATATATATATTTAATTGCAGGACTCTCTTGTCGCTATGGCAAAAATCCATGGACCGAATGTGATACCAAGACCAATACGCGTTCACGCACTTTGACATTGAAAAAGGGCGATCCGGCTTGCGATCAAACACGCACCATTCAAAAGAAGTGCAAAAAGGGTAAATAGAAATTAATTCGGAATTTTTTGAATTTTTTTTTTTTATTTCATATAAGAATCTTTTAAAAATTCTTTGGAGATTAATTTTGATTTGATTTGATTTGATATACTTTTTATTAATTTTTTACAAATCATTTAAATTTAAATTTTCTTCTTTTGCAGCGTGTCGATATGAAAAAGGTTCCTGGTCGGAGTGTGTCACTGGCCAAATGACCAGAGCTGATAAATTGAAGGCCACAAGCGATCCATCATGCGAGTCAACACGTATAATCAAGAAGAACTGCAAGCCCGGCAAGTCCAAGGACAAGAGTGCCAAGGAACAGCGCAAGAATAAGGATAAAGGTTAGTATGAGTAAATATTTTATATATATATGAATATGCATATACGAGGTCTGGACAAAAAATATTGCAAATATTGAGCTGTCAGCAAAGTAAAGTAAATATTATTTGAAATATCTGTGTGTAAAGGATTAAGTTTAAGATATATATAAATATTCATGGAAAAGAAAATATTCTTGAAAAAAAAAAAAATAGCTAAAATAAAAAGAAAATTCAGTAATACTTTTTGAACTGATCTCGTACATATAGATAATTTCTTTAATCTAATATTTGAATAAATTCATATATCAAAACCCCTTCTTTCTTGGCTTCTTATCATCTTATCATAGCTGCACGAAAAGGACGCGTTTAAGTAAACTCTGGTAGCGTATTTTACGGATTTTTTAAAGTCAAATATAAGATTATTTCCCAGAAGCTCTCGTTTATCAAAAAATATATATTAATGAACTCTAAATAAAACCGTAAAGCAAAATAAACCTACATAACCGTAAACATTATATTTGAATACATAAATAAATTTGTAGATTTGTTTTACAAAAAAAAAAAAAATAATAATAATAATAATAATAAAAAAAAAGAAACAATTACAAAGAAAGAAAAAAAATACAACATAAAATCAATATTTAAATTAGAGTTTGAACAAACGAAAAAAATTAATTAAAAATATTATGTGGAACCAAACAAAAATCAAAGAAATTTAGTTCATTCAAGTTTTATCCAAGTAAAAACCAAAAACCAATATGACTGAACCGGAGGATAATAGGATACACTTAAGAATCCGGCAGATTGTCTGACAATTCTTATAAAGCATTAGCCGAGTTATACATTAAAAAATAACTTTACATAAAACATTAATTAAAAACCTCCCTCATACTTAACTAAAAAAAAAAAAAAAAACAAATGAAAAAAAAAATTATTCAAACATATAATTGATGTAATGATGTAAAATGTTCGTCTGAAAATATCAGCTTCTCAATTGGATCTCACTAAAAAAGAGAAACACAATGAAAATGAAAATGAAAATATGAAATCATATGAGTAAAACATTTAGGCATACAATTTAAATGCAAAATATTTAATAAACCACAAAAAAATGAAAAGAAAAAAAAACACTTAGTGTAAATATTGTAAAGAGTAATACAATAGTATTACAAGAAATAATGAGTAATGAGTAATATGAACGAACGATGATCGATGAGTGATGAGCTAGGCCAATGGCTCCAAATGCCGATTGCGTATTTTAAAACAAAACCTACATATTATATATATATACCCTAACTTTATATATGACTAATAGTAATGTTTATAAATCTTAACTAACAACCGATTTTATGATTTCAATTCGAATGAGAAATTTTATATATGATTTTAACAAAAATAAAAATAAAATAAAAAAAAAAAAAACATTTTTATCAGTTAGAACTGATAATTCTAATAGTTGTAAAAGTATATCAGGTCCGGTTCTAATTGAAATGAAACAAAAAAAAAAACCCAACATTTTTCAAACCATTTCATACCATAATTGTATGATCTATTAGAGTGTTTACATATGGGGCATGTTTTCGTACATCAAAATGATGTAAATGTAACGAACTAGACATACCCATATGTAATATGGAAACAAACATTTATATGAATATTTAATGTCAATGTGTTTATTTTCATTCTATTTGGCGAGCCAACAACAAGTAAATCAGAAATTATATACATACAATATAGTCATTTGCATTCATACGTATTTACATACATAAGGTCAGAATACCATGAAAGATACAAATAATAACAAAAACCCAAAAAAATGAAAACAAAAATAATAACAGAAATTACATCAAATATTATAAATAAATAAAAAAAAACTTGACATAAAGATTTAAATAAAAACCAAATCTAGAAGTGTTTTTTCTAACCTAAACGAAGCGTTTTTCAGTATCTATATAATATATATATTATAATTTTATTTAAAAAAAAAATTTTTTTTTTGTTATGTAGTATATACATATATCTTTCATCCGCGCAGTCTCTAGGTACCAAGCACGTAAGAAAACTCTAGACTTGGACATGTCTAGCTGGAAGATATCTCGAATCCTAACTCTCCTGGTATTTCTCATTATAATAATACTATGTTAAATCTCTGCATATCTAACTCAAATACACACATACATATATACATATCGAACTTGTAATATTTAAAGGTCTGGATTGACTCAACTTAAGTTCCTGATCTAGAGCATAGTTACATATTGAATATATGTCGAATATACCTTAAATAAGTTTTTAACACTGCGCATATACCTTACCTTTCCCTTTCTCTTTCCCAATTGGTTTGAGGCTATAAAAAGCTTGGAAATGCATAAGCAGTCGTCGAGGGATGTTAGGAAATAAAGCTTAATCATAATGTGACACCGTCAGGCGCTAGGAAATAGGTGTGTCTGCTTAATAAGCAACGTTAATTGAACATTTTTTAAGGGGGGACATATTTTGGTATATATAATTAAAACTAATTGAATTATAATTCAATATAATTTTTGTTAATATTTCACTTTCTGTCTACATATTTATGCTTATACATATAAATGAACACATATACATATACATATATGTATACTTCATTCATATCTTCCGTGTTTATACATACATACATATATACAAAGCCATTGACATTTGGAGCTGTTAAGCCTGGAATATGGAACTGCGAAATATTCAGCGTGCGCATTTAAATAAAGAGTAGAGAAGTGTGAATAAAGAACTGAGCAAACAGCAGAGTCATCAAAAAACATAATATATATATTTACACATATATATACAAACATACATACATTGTATATCTGCATGAACTGTAGGGTCGGTATCAAGTTGCAGTTGAATTTGATTGTGGCTCTGCAAAAAAAAAAAATTGTTCGTATGTCGCATATGTTTTAAGCTCGTCATCTTACAGACGATTGGGTAAATGTGCTTGGGGTAAAAGCTACAAGTATATGTACATGTATGTATGTGTGTATTCATGTGTACATACATATATACATATATATGAATGAATGGATACATATAAGCATATTTGTGTAAAACATGCTCATTAAGTTCCCGTTTCCCACATTAACAATGTAATCAGCAATGGCGTCAGAAGTCATTGATGACTACATATAAATATATATGTATATGTGCAGATGCATGTGTGTGTAAGCAGAAAGAAAGGCTACTTCATTTTTGCACACATACACACTCTTGCATTTGCAGAAACATATTGTTGTTATTGCCATTTATTACAGAAATAAATAATATCTTTAAAAGATGATATAAATTATCGCACACCCATAATAATCTGACATAAGAAAATTCCTGTGAAAAAAATCCGGGCAAAAAAAGGTACATATCAACACATCAGCATATAATTGAGATGAAATTTCCCAGCAAATATGTAAGACAGAGAGCGAGAGAGCGTGCGACAAGTCATATCAAGTCAAAGAGAGCGTGAGAGCATGCTACAGCATGACAGCAAGAGAGAGCAGGTACGACAGGAGAACGCAAGTGTGCAGAGAGAGAGACTGAAAAATGGATATTTTAGCATAGGCAGTAGAAGGTGAATGCTCATGCGCAGAAAAAGAACCAAAAAAACAGAAAAAAGAATGAAACCAACATACTGTAAACTGAATTTTAAAGCCAGATCCAAGTTGTTTACGGACTTTGATGGGAAAACGCGAACTCTGCACATAAACAAACAAATCTTGTCGGCTGTCTGTAAACTTGCAGCCTTCTGGCCTCTCTGGCGACTGGTCAGACACACACATGCACATTTTTCGTATACAGGCAGTCACATATACATATATATATATGTACATGCAGGCATGCAAACACACAAATGCAATATATGTATGTACGGACACACATATGTATGTATGAAAAGACGAAACTGAAAAGTAAACAAAGAAGCAAATAAAGAAAATACATGCATACATACATAATTATATGCGTGTGTATTTGTATATTTGTATTTATAGCGCCGCCTTATTGCCGTATATTTTGTGACTTCTAACAGCAAACGATATAACACACACACATGCGTACATGTGTTTACTTTATATTGCATTTACATTCGTTTGTAAATACATACATACATTTTTACGTGTTTATATGTATGTATGATATCAACCAGATCAGCATTTTTATAAATTTATTTGTCTTCTTTGCTTTTTATTTAAAATTTTTTCAATTTACTTTTCATTGCCAGGCAGCAGACCATTTGCCTTCGTCGACCACCACTTGAGGAGTTTTTTTTTTATTTATTTTTTTTTTTTCTTGTATCACCAAAACAATGTCCGTCCACATTGCACTCGGCCGGCGGGCGACGTTGAATTTGTCTTAATTCTGACCCACTCAAGCAAAAACTCACTCAAAAACTTGTTTTCTATCCTCTCACGGCATAGAGAGTACTGAGCACGCATACACACATACATTGGCAATCACACATGCATACATACATGCATACGTAAAATATGTTGTGGATCTGGATCTCTGCTTGGCCGCTGTTACACAATTGCGTACTCAGAGCGTGTATTGAAACTTTCTTGACTGCAGAAGGCCAGTTGCTTTGGGTGACCAAATAGGAGCGATATCAAATGAAATTGCAATAGAAGAGAAAGGTGTTGAGTTATTATGATGGTATTTATTTTATTTTGCAGCTATATCCTTGCCATTTTAATTATTAAATTCTGTGTTTTTTTTATTTTCTTTAATCTTGGCTGTTACTTCAAGTACATTTTCTTCAGTTCTTATCAATTTGTATTGAGCTGTTGCTTTGATACTAGAGATTTTATTTGACAATTGCAGTTGGTAGCAATTGAGCTGAACTTTGTATAAAATTATAAAATTATTTGCTTTAATATTCACAATTTAAGTTAATTTTTAATTAAATGGCAAATCTTACAAAATATTTCAAAATTTTGATCTAAATCATAGCTTAAATAACTGCGGAATTATAGTTTTTAGCAAGAGTATCACTCTAGTTGGGTCAGTTTATATTATATATATTAAAAGCAGCGCAAATAAAGCTATTTATATGTATATTTATATAAATAAATATAAGAGTGTATATATGTATATATACATAATCTTTTTTGGCCTTATCAGTAATAATATGCATTTACTTTCCATCAATCATATGAATGAATAAAGGCTGCTGCTGCTACTTCTACTTGGCGACACTTGTTGGGACGTTGCACTACAATAACAAATATTACAGATAAGAATAATACATATATAAGTATATATACATACATACATACATATATGCACACATATATACACACATAAATAAATATGTATATAAACCAATAAAAATAGTTCTAAAATTGTTTATCATCACAGATAATCCTCTATATATACTCAATCTCGCCTTCATCTCACTCACAATTTCGCTCAGTGTATTGAGTGTGTGTGGCAAGCTGAGTTATTTTGTTGCCTCTCGGATTTCAAGTGTTGCTTGTTGCAGCGTCGCGTCGCGTCTGCGTCCGCGTCGCGGCCAGCTTCACTCAGTTATCGCTCAGCTCTGGACAACGTCGATCGGCAGTGGCAGCGGCAGCGGCAACGCGTCTTGAATTAATACAAATAATATATTATTTTTATAGTTTCGTTAATTGCGTTTTTGGAGTTTATAATTTAATTCTTCGGCAAAAATTAACTTCAGGTAAAAGTCAGCCTTTGGAGTGTTTATCTACCTCTCTCTCTCTCTCTCTCTGTCGCTCTCTCTCACACCTCGCTCTCTGGAGTCGTTTATGTGTGTTGTTGTTAAAGGTGCGCGCGCCAAAGAAAGAAAAAAAAAAAACTAGAAATTCTTGAGTAAAATTATTGAAAAAATTTGACCAACTGGAAAAGCAACTTGAAGAACTGTAGAATATTTGTATTAAATATAAATTCAATTGATAAAATAAATAAATAATAGTATATAAAATAAAATAAAATAAAGTAAGCTGATTGAATTGAAGTAACGATACCTGATCGGAGCAAAAATAAATAATAATAATTATTATTATGAATATAAAAAATAACTTTAAATAATATAATATAATAAATAAATTATAATAATTATTTTAATAATAAAAAATGTATCCTTGATTTGAGTGCAAATAAATAATAATAATAATTAAATTAAAATAATATAAATAATTATTTCAAACAGTTTTAATGTTCATTTATGTAAGTGGAATTAGTATATTGGTTAGTTTTCTGGTATGTCTTTTAATAAATACATCTAAATCATCTCTAGTATATGAACAGGAATGTACTCAATTAATAGAGTTCTGGCTGCAATGTAGATTAAATATCCCTATGAATATACACATAGTTTATTATAAATATCAAGCTCTTTCTAAGCCCCTTGAGAATCACGTATGAGTCACAATCTTTCACAGTCAGAGCGCTATAAATTGATTGAAATCCTATTCATATATTGCATATATTGACCAACCTGTTCTATAGTCACGCCCTTCCCATGTATAATGTAAACATACAAAAGTTCTTACACATGCAACAAATGCAAGCACGCTCATCGATGTGGCCTATTTAAGAGAAAATAGACTTTCATCTGGTTATATAAGCGACAGCGATACTTCTTCCATGCGATGTGGTCTTAGAAAGTTCTTGGTTTACTTACAACAACTTATCGATGCATAGAGATTTCTCTTACTGGCATGAAATGCAATACGGATGATAGCGATAGCAACTGCCTTTGGTCAGGTAAAATGACAATGGGAAGGAGGGAGGAGGGAGGGAAGCATTAAGGCCAAGCAACAATAGAAAGGCCAATTGGAGACATGAATGTGTTGGATGTGCCTATTGAGATACACATACACATATATATATATATATATATATATATATATATATATATATGTATATCTATCAGGATATTGGCCAAAGACAGTTGTGCTTTTCATGCTTTGAGCATTTTTCAATAGTACAAAAAAGTAAGTTTCAAAGAAAACAGCCCAGCCAGCTCAGTTAACAATAGACTTGAAAACAAACAAAACAAAGTTCGAATCATGCCATCTCTGTGTGTGTGCACAAGGCAGAAGCTTGAATTTTGAATAGGCCGCTCGAGCGGGGTTCAAGGTACAGGCATCTCCTAGTGGGGCACTTGCGACCAAAGCACTCTAAATTGTTTTAAACTAATTGTGTGTAAACAATTTGTATAAAATATATTTGTTTTTGACAAGTTTGGGAATTGAAAAAAAAACAACAAAATAAATAAATAAATAAATAAATATAAATAAATAACTAAATATAAATATTAACGTAAATAAAATTTCTTGAAAAAAATATACAAATATAAAATATAATATAACGGTTATAAAATAAAAACTAAATTAAAATAATTAAATGTCAACAAATATTTAATAATCTGATAATCATTAAAAGTAACGGAAAAAATTTAAAAAAGAAACCATAAAAACATATAAAATTAAAAATTTATAAATAATATCGAAAATAGGTAAAGTCAAATATGTGCCGAAGATTGCAGTTAACTTTTAATAAATTATAAAATATACAAATTTGTTAAGGAAAATAATAAAAAATAAAACTTTTTTCTTAAAAGTAACTAAACATTTTTTTAAATAAAAATTAAAAAAAAATATTTAATACAAAATTTTAAATAAAATTTAAATTTGCTTAATAAAAATATACAAATTTTTAATAGAATAAAAAATTTTAATTTCGATTACAAAAAAAACAATTGATTCAAATATTAACAATCATTTTGTTTACGCAAATTTTGTATTATACAACTATATGCATAAATAAACAAATGTCAAATAATATAATTATTTAAAATAATTGCGTACTGTATGATATTTAATTTTTGCTAATTAGTATTTTATGTTTATTTATTTTTATATTTGTTGTTACATCTCGTTATCTATTTTACGCCAACAACTTTGCAAGCATCTAGCTAAAACAACGTACACATCCCGAGTTGAATTTTATGTAACCAGAAAAGCTGCTTCGTTTTGTTAACAGCAAGAAAAAAAAAGTTAATAAACTAAATTTCAGTTGAAAAAAAGCATTTGACATGGCTAGAAAACATTGAAGCTTCAACAAAAGCATAAATTAAGCACTCTCCAAAAGGCAACAAAACCAACAACTTAAAGCAAACAAACAACGAGGAACACAGAACACAGAACGAACTGAGGAACAAGTGCCATAGTCTAGCTAGAGCTGGCCACAAAACATTTTTACAATTTGCACTTGCAACTAGTCAACAAAGTTGAAAACTTTGGCTTAACCCGAAAACAACTTTGAAATGAAAAGAGAGAGAGATGGAGATAGACAGATATATATATATATATATATATATATATATATATATATATATATATATATATATAGAGAGAGAGAGAGAGAGAGGGCATAGAGGGTAGCTCTTTAAGTAAACAAACCCAAACTTAGTCAAGTTTCAAGTATCATTTTCATTTCAACAAGTCAAATATGAACAACTGAAATTATTCCTCTGAAATTCAGATTATTTTACGGTACCATCTGCCCTCGAAGAGTGTGCAGAGATCCACAAAAAAAAAAAAAAACGTCTCTATATGCCAGATAACGTTGATCACATCTGGTGAACATGTGCAGAGCGATGCAATGAGAAATATTAAAAGATATTTAAAAATTATGTTATTATTTCCTGACAAAAGTCCATTTTATTTTATAAACAGATTTGCTTTAGGTAATGAAAAGCATTTAATAAAAAAAATTAGTTTGTTTTTTAGAATATTTTATGAGCTTTCAGGTTATTATAGTTTTGTGGAAATGTGTGTAAGCATTTAGGAGTAGATGTGGCGATAAATTATATTAATATTAATTGTATTTTTTAGGATAATTTTGATGTTTTAAATATAAAAAAAAATATTTTTGAAATATTGAAAAAAAATATATACATATATATTATTGAAATATATATTTGTATTATTTTGTTAAAATGTTAAGCTGAGTCGATTCAGCCGTGACAGTCTGAAATATTATTACAAAAAAACACATTCAATTACATATCTTGAACTCACTTATATTTTTATTGATCAGCTTTGAAAATGGGTTTACTTTTATCTTGCATCAAATTAAATTGCGACAAGTACAAGTACAAGTAGTATCAAGATGAAGCAACTGAACCAGTTCCTCTTCAAGACTCGAACCGTTGTTTGATAACGATTTCAACAAGTAATTGTTATCGATTTTATTTTTTTGAATTAGCAGTGATTAGCATTCTGATATCCTCCATAAAAGAGCTTAAGACTCAGTTTTTTAAAGTTAATGACGTGGAAATGAGAAAAATTATGGAAGGAAAATTTTGGTACATACATTTTGATATATGTAGATCTAGATATATCTATATAAATGCTTATCTACCTATATATATATATATCTTTATCTATATCTATGCTTAAAATTTAAAGTTTTCAAGTCCAGGTCAAGCTTTGGAGATCAAGATTCCTAATTTACATTTGATGTTTATCTTTCATCAGATCCGACCGCAGTCAGACTGTTCGCAAACAGTCTCGATTGTATTTTTGTATGCATATCTAACGATGTCGCATATCGATAAATTTTTTAAGTGTTTTTGGTCCTCTTATTTTTTGACTTGGCACGTGTTATGTCTGCAAGAGCGAATTGATTTTTAAAACTTATTTTTCCATAAGTTTGCAAAATAATAAAACTTACTTAATGATATCATCAACATTAACAATATCAATACATTTTAGAAACCCATCTGATCCTTCCAGAGAGCACGTAATGTCTTTTACAACTGATATATTTTTGCGGCCGTGGATGGTTTGCCTGTTTCTCGCAGTGGTGCTGACAACGCTCACTGATGGCCATAACTCTTATGATCCATATGCCAAGAGGCATGCGGCAGCCCTGAAAGAGATGGTCGGTGGCGCAAGCTTGGTCCTCGAAAGGTACTCTGGAGATGTGATAGTGCGTGCAGCACGCGAGGCCGAAGCAGACCAGTTGACACCAGCGGCAACGACTCCGATTGCGGGCGGAAGTAAACGGAAGCACAACAAGAAATCCAATAAAGCGAATAATCAAACACAACGCGCTGATGTCTTAGGTGCTCGCAAGCCAGGTCCAAAGAAATCTGCGCTGCAGTTGGCTGGCAGGGAGCAGCTGCAGTTGCAGCGAACCCAGATAAAGCTACAACCCATGGAGCAGCAGCAGCAGCAGCAGCAACAGCAGCAACATCAGCTGCATCGTGCGAGCAAGAGATCGGGAGCCAAGGCAAAGGCATCGGAAAATGGTAATGGCAAGTTTAAATTTAAAATATTTTGATATTAATAATAATTATATATTATTAATTATTAATGCTATTACTTATTCATATTCAACAAACCATTTATAGAGATATTGCAGCTATAGGAACAAATGCCTATTAAAAATTATTAATACAAAATCCTATTTATGCAGGCTGACCCATTAAGAGCTATAGCAAAAGAAATTGCAATAGTTCAATATTGATTTAATATATTTATTTTTTATTACTTATATTTACAAGCTATATTCATGCCATTAAGTTGGAAATTATTTAAAAAATTATGATAATTTGATTTGCTAAATTTTCGCTTCACTTCGTGCAGCGCTGCGGCCTATGTAAGCCAGGCACCCATCAAATATTGAATCTGAATTTCAGCTAATTTTAAAAATTATATTTGCCCATGTAATATATCTCTAATGATTCATCAATAAATGGCATATTTTACTGCATATTTAAATAATAACATGCTATCGATAACTGAAATAACTGCTATAATATAGTTATCGCAAAGAGTATCAATTTTGCTGGGTCTCATATTCTTATCGAAAAGTTTAGGTATTTTCTGCAGGAAATCTTATTGAAAGTTTAGTGTAATGTATGTATACATATATACAGGAAATAGATTATTGATAATAAGAATAAATACGTAATAATAATAAATAAATATATAAATTTATACATATACAATTAATCGCAATTTATTATATAAATATATTTTTTCATCAAAACCTAATAATTATGAACTTGATTATAATGAAATAGTTTATATAGAAAAAAAATATTTTTTCTCTTATTTTTAATATACATTTGTTTTCTATATTTATAAATAAAAATAACTGAAATATTTTGTTATATACATATTTATAAAGTACATTTTCTTTAATTAGGTCGTTCCTGTCGTTATGCCAAAAGTTCCTGGTCGGAATGTGATGCCAAGACCAATATACGCACGCGTACGATGACTCTGAAAAAGGGCGATTCCCACTGCCTGCCCACTCGTTCCATACAGAAGAAGTGCAAGAAAGGTTAGTAGTGAGAGGGCAGCTATAAGCGAGGTGTGTTTAAAAAGTATTGCGAATTAAAAAAAAAAATAGTAATAATAAAATAATAAAATAAATAAATAAAATAAAAATATATATTCATGAGAATAATATATACATATATATATATATTAGAAAAATGTATGTATTCAAGAATATATATTTTTATTTCCTTAAAAAATAATTTTAATACTTTTATATTTAATATATACAAAATTTCCAATGCTATCTGAACGAACCCCATATATTGATATATAAATATTTTTTTTCGATTTATACTCAAAACTATTTCTCACCTATTGCCATTTCTTTTTACCTTAGTCTGCCGTTATGAGAAGGGCTCTTGGTCGGAATGCAAAGCTGGCGAAATGACTCGTGAGGATAAAGTCAAGGTATCAGAGGATGGCAGTCATCAGAGTTGCAATCAGGTGCGCACAATCAATAAGAAATGCAATCCAGGTAATGCAGCCAAAAATGCAGCTAATGGCGGACGCTCAAGCAAAGTGCGCAAGCACAAGGAGAAAGGTAAATTAAACGTGGCTAACAAGTAAACTTTAGCTTAATTTAACTTAAATTCCAGGTACTCGTCACACATCCGCTCAGGCTTGAGATGTTTGCTGGTAGAGATACATATCTAAATCAACATAGTATTTAGTAACATCCACACAAAACAACGTGAATAGCGTTTAAGATTTCCGTTTGTTGATAACGAAGCGCCCACGTGGTAATATATAAATGTATTTTTGTAAAATGTTTTTCAATTTTTTGCTACGCTGCCCTTTGGACATTTATAGGAAAGAAAAAATTCCTTTCATTCTTTTTATTTATATATATATCATTTTTGTATATGCTTTGAGGATTAACATCTTCATGTCATAATATTTAGTGGCAATAAATACGAATTGGGCTGATGAGAGAGATGTGAGAGATGAATGGAAGAGTTGAAAACATTTGATAATAACTTAGCGATAAGCTCAACAATTGCATTTTAATGGCGCGCAGAATTTGAGAATCTGTTGCCATATGAAAAGCTTGAACCGCTGCCTGAGCCAGCGCCAAAGTTCCTTTGGCCTTGTAGGCCCTGGCTGGCATTGAAATTGTTTCCGGCATTGCTCATCGAGCCAAACTGATTGCCGCCCTCGCTAAAGGCATTATAGCTGCCGCGGAAGTTGCTGAAATTATTGGATCTTCCTGAGGATCCATTTGTGGCATTGAATCCGCCGGATGACTGATTGCCACCACCAGCACCGCCGCCTCCACCATTGTAATTTCTGTTAGATCCACGATTGCCACGACTGCGTCCACTGCCACTGCCACTGCCACCGCCACCGCCAGTGCCAGCGGAATCGCGTGCTATATATTCCAACTCTGGATTTATATTCTGATTGGCCTCGCGCAGTATCTCAATCAGGGCGCGAGCACATTTGGCATTTTTTCTTGTAAAAAATGCATAGGAAGTTCCTGTTGAATGCTTCCGTCCGGTGCGTCCAATTCGATGTATATAATCCTCCGATGATTGAGGAAAATCAAAATTAATGACATACTTAATGCCATCAACGTCAAGGCCACGTGCCGCCACATCGGTGGCCACCAAAATGTTGGCACGACCGCTGCGAAAATCATTCAAGACATTATCACGATCCATTTGGGATTTGTCGCCATGTATGGAGCCGACGCCAACACCAAAGGCGTTAATAAAGCGTGCCAGCTCGTCCACCTTCTTCTTGGTGGCTACAAAGATGATAATCTTGCCGGGCATTCCAGACTGATCGTAAATGTATGATAGCAGATCCTTCAATTTGGAACCCTTCTCATGCTCAGCACAAACATCTACGTATTGTCGTATATTATGATTGGCTGACAATTCCAATGAGCCGATATTTATCTAATTTAGCAAATTAAAATATTTTATATCATATATTTATCCATATTAACCTCCCACTCACCTGTATATAGTTGCCGAGAAAGTCTTCGGCTAATTGACGTACTTCTTTTGGCCACGTTGCGCTCCACATTAGTATCTGACGGTCGGGCCGAATTTGGCCAAGTATTTTGCGTATCTGCGGCTCAAAGCCCATGTCCAGCATGCGATCAGCCTCGTCCAATACGAGATATGTACATCGACGCAGATTCGTTGTGCCGCTCTGTAGAAAGTCCAGCAAACGTCCCGGCGTGGCAATCACAATCTCAACACCATTCTGCAAGTCATTTGCCTGCTTCGAGCGCGGTGCTCCGCCAAAGATACATGTATTCCGCACATAGGAGCTGGATCCAAAATCGTTGGCCACCGTCTGAATTTGTTGGGCGAGCTCTCGAGTGGGCGCTACGACAAGTGCGATGGGACCATCGCCACGCTTCAATGGCGGCTGGCCATTGATGTGCACTATGGCGGGCAGTATAAAGGCGAGAGTTTTGCCCGATCCTGTCTTGGCAATGCCAACCAGATTATTGCCCGACATAACAATTGGCCATGCTTGGGCTTGAATTGGTGTGGGCTCTGTGTACCGCTGACGTCGTATCTCATTCATGCAATAGTCTGGAAAGCAAGTTTCATCGAAACCTCGTATGGGATTCGGCGCCATGCCGCGTACTGTGATCTGATGCTGATTGCGATAGGCATCGACTTCCTGTGGGGAACGATTACGAGTTTTGGGATGTTCCTGGTAAAAGTTCTTCTGGAATGGCTGCAGGCGCATCTCTGACCAGTTGACAATGTTCAGGCCTAGGCGAAAGTTGTTTATAATTAATATAAGAAGAGAAATCCAATCGCTTACCTCCGAAATCATCATTTCCAGCACCATTTCCACGATTCATGCCACCACTGCGACGCAAACGACTCTCTATGCGACCAGAACGCACTGCAATAATATATTTTTAATAAAATTAATATTTTTAAGCCATACCCTATCCATTACTAATACATACCACCTCCATAACCACCAAAGCCAGAACGTCCTGTAAGATTCATTTAAAGTATCTCAAAGTCTTCGCTTTTTATTTATTATCAAATTGTTTACATACCTCCTCCACCGCCACCGCCGCCCCCATTTCCACTAAAGCCACTGTGCCGAGGTGGCGCCATATGTAGCTTACTTTATTTTCAATACGAAACCGGTATAAAAGAAATCCAATAATAAATTTTGGGTTTCTGCCACTTTTGTTGTTTGTTGTTGTTTCGCTCTGAGTTGTTGTACTTTGACTACTTTAAATAAACATTTAACAATTGATAACATGTAGATTTAACAACTTACAACATACTTTTTTTTTTGCTATATTATTACAATTTTTGCAAAATTATGTGTCCTTTGTTGTATTGTTTTTTTTTTAATAAGCTTTCTTCTTCTTATTCGATATTTTCAGCTACTTGTGTCGTTATAATTAAACGATCTGGTAAGGCTTATAAACTTAATGAGATGGCAGCTTTAGCATTTGTTTTGTTTTTGTTTGTCCTTCTTCATTCTTCTCTTTGCGATACTATCAGCTGTTAGCATCATAATAATTTGACTATCTGGCAATGCATAGTAAATTAAATAAAAGATCTGGCAGCTCTGGGTAGCTTTTAGCGCGCGAAATATATATTTAATACACATATTTGTTTACTTTGATATTTAGATCATTTAAAACAGCATGCGTACTTTATATTGTCATCGATTAGTGACCATTCGAAAATCTATAAATTTAAGAAAAATTCCTCGGCTGATTTAAACAAAAATGTCAAATTTTTTAGTGGCCATTTCGTAAATTGGAAAATCAAAATAATTCATTTATTTGAATCTGCAGACATACAATTTGCAATTTGCAAATGATTCCAATCGCACTAGGGCGAATGCTGTACGGTGGCACACGCTTCAGCCGCAAGCTCATTAACACATCACGGGCGCTAACCTCCGGCCTATGGCAGACGATGATCAGCAGCGTCATGCTGCACTCGCAGGTGACGATTCGGTGCACAGAGAGGCAAATGTTTTTTCCACATAGTAAACTCTACTCGAATGATTTGAAGCCACCACATTTGGTGCATTTGATACATCGGCGCTATTCCACCTGCGAGAAAACATCAACGCAAATATTGTCGAAATTATTTCCACAGACATCCATGGAGCTGGATGATGAGGCCAGTCGGGACAGACGTAAGCGTGAGGAAGAGGAAGAGCTGAGAGAAATGGAACGGGCCTGGAAGCGTATGAAAATCGGGTTCGGAGTCTTTGGTATAGGAGGTGTAATATTTTCGTTTTGGGCTATTTACTTCTTTGGCAAGCCGTCGCTTGATGAACAAGGAAACGAATTGATAGATGAGTTCAGTTCATTGTCATTGGTTGAGCAATATATGGCTCGTACTTTTAAGTCGTTGAATCATTTTCAAAGGTTCATCCAGGAGCCATCAAGTCAAAAGTTATTACCAGATCCATTACAGGCGCCGTACATTCAGCCGCCCTACACTTTGGTACTTGAGGTTAAGGACTTGCTAATCCATCCTGATTGGACATATCAAACGGGATGGCGTTTTAAGAAGCGTCCTGGCGTCGATGTTTTCTTAAGAGAGTGCTCCAAGTATTTCGAGATCGTTGTCTATACGGCCGAGCAGGGAATGACGGTTTTCCCACTGCTCGATGCTCTCGATCCCAGTGGATATATCATGTACCGGCTTGTGCGCGATTCAACCCACTTTGTGGGGGGTCATCATGTGAAGAATCTTGACAATCTGAACCGTGATCTAAAGCGTGTGGTTGTCGTCGATTGGGACAAGAACTCAACCAAAATGCATCCGGGGAATACGTTCTCGATACCCCGTTGGTCTGGCAACGACGACGACACCACATTATTTGATCTAATCTCGTTCCTGAGCGTACTCGGCAGCAGCGAGGTGGACGATGTACGCGAGGTGCTTCAATACTATAATCAGTTTGAGGAGCCAATTGTCAAATTCCGTGAGAACCAGCGAAAGCTGAGCGAACAGATGCAGGCGGATGAGTTCGAAAAGTTGAGTAAACCAAAGCCGATGGTTAAGAACTGGTCGCGCAGCTTCATGAAGCCCTAAAGGTACATCGGTACATCGGTACATCGTACATCGTAGCAGCCTTTTAGGTTTAGACATTTACGTTCACTTTGCATTGTTGTGGTTTAAAAAATTATTCTCAAAATGTGTATTATATTTATTTACTGTTAAATCGAAGAACTATTAATTTGTTGTTGTTTTTTTTCGGGACTCTTGTGGTCTTGATTGAATTTAGTCGGAAATTCGATAGGAAGTTAACGCCAAATCGAGATTATTCAGCTGCCCATTGATGTCGTGATGTAGGTCTTGGAGATCCGCCAGTTGGTCGATCTGCCTCACCCGATAGGCCTCACTCTGCATCAGGCTGGCATGCAAAATACTTCTGACCACATCGAACGTCAGTTGCTCCCGCTTCAGGTTTCGCCTCACATCCAATTGCAGTTTCTTAATGTTAAGGATTTGGCGTCTTCGTTTCAGGCTAACGAATTGACATTTCAGGGTGTATAGGATGAGTGGCAGCCAAATAGTTAGCATTACCAGAAAGTAATGGGCTTCCATGTGAACTTATTCTGTATAGTATTTCCTTGTGCTTGTCCAGATCCTCCATTGATGGAGTTCTTGCCTTACTAATGTAACTTGTTTGACACAAAAATGACAGAAAACACAGTGAGAAAACATGAATGATGTACATACATATATGTGAAGTATGTATGATTTGTATATGAGATGTATACATACAATTTTCCTGTTGCACAAGTTATTCTGTTTACATGTATATTGGTCAACGTTGCATCATAAGAATAAATGTGTAACAAAAACATAAAATTACTTAAAACTTTTAATTAAGAAAGTTTGCCAATTCAGCATTAAGCCAATACAGTAAAAATGTTGTAATGCGACGTAACTGACTGCACAATACTCGTTTAAGATGCAAGTTTTATTTTTGTTTGTATTACAATAAGAGCACTCAAATATCATTTTCCCGTTTTTTAATGTCTGTAAATAAGTGCCTTTCACTCACACTTTAAGAATACACTTAAAGAGCAACCATTTGCATATGTTTGTATGTGTGCAAGGGTTCCCTTCGCTAAACACATCAATAGTGTGCGTGTGAATGTGTATGTGTGAGTGTCAAGAACGTTTGCATAGAGTCTTTGAGTTTTACCTGCTCGCTAACAGAACTTCATCGTGCGAGCTACGCTGGTCGATGTTCGGCAAAAGAACGAGATCACACGAATAGTTCAACCGAAGGCGCTCAGCACAAAGTAAAAACGAAAAGAACCGAAAGCTCAAAGCGAGTGTGAGTCGATCTCGCTTAGAGCGTTAGGTATCAAACGGTTAACAGTTATTTGCAAGCTATGATTGCAATTGCAAGAATATTGTTGGGCTTTGCCAAGCCCCAATGTACTTTACATACATATGTATGTATGTGTATGTCTATAATTTGTAAAGGAGAAAGTCAAAATTGATAACATATACTATTTTATTAGAAAAGCTTACATACATATGTACGTCAAGTCAAGTTTTAATGTCACACACAGAAGGACACTTAGCAAGTTACATATTTCCTTAAGCCAATATACTCTTTTAATATTGTGTGCGAGCATAAAGCCTTAGAGTTGGCCTCAAGGATAACATGAAACCAGTCAAGGCTGCAAAGATGCCTTTCCGACCCCTATGTTAAGTATAATATTAAAGATGTTGAAATTAAATATATATTTATATATATATGTATGTATATGTGTATGCATACATTTATAGATGATATGCAAAAGGAATAACAACTCTACTCACACACATACAAATACTCGCACTCCTACACACACACACATGCAGCACGCACACGTGGGTCTCGCGCTTCGCCCACGCAAACTCAGCAACATGTTGCCGGTTGCAGCGTGTATATCTGTCTGTGTGTGCGTGTGTAGTGTGTGAAACACGTGCTAAAACAAACTGAAAACAATTTCAACAATCAACAATTCATAATATTCCACAACATCTGTCAATTGGCATGCGCCGCATTCCCGCATAGGAGAAAGTGTAATCGGCCGAGGCCTTCGGCAACATTGACTTTAAGAGCATTTCAATGTTTTGACTAATGAGATGCGTTAGTTATGAGAGCTATGCAATTATGATTGAGTGAAGATGCTTTATTTACGAATACATTTTATATAGAATTTTATAAATATTTTTAAAATAAATTTTAATGCAATTTAGTATTTAGTTTATATTCGCAGTTATTCTACTATAGGGATGCTGTGCTATCAGCTTGCTGCATGCCACAATACAATGCAAATGACAGCAACATGATAATCTAGCGCATGCGCCACTCTGTTTGTGGATATATAGAGAGACAGAGAGAGAGAGAGAGTGTGAGAGATGTGATTCGCTCTACTCACTTTCACTATGGCCAGCTTCAAGGAAATTGGCGACTTTTGGCGAATCTGGCACATTTGCTGCACCAAACTGACATTTCGGAGCTTTTTCATCAGTTTGCTTAAATAGGTGCTGAAAAGTGTGTTTTCAAATTGCTGGCTCTTCCGTTATCCATATGTACATATATATATATATATATTTTTTTTTTTTTTTTGCAAAAAGCTTTTGGCATCGCCGCAAAGTAAATGTTATTCAGTTTGTACGGAACGTACGCTGGGTTCGTGTGTCGCGCCGTAGCCTTTCGGTTCGCAACTCGAAGATGAATGCCATTAAGAGCTGCTGAGTATAGATGTTACATAGTAAACGAGTGTGAGTGTGTGTGTGTGTGAGTGTGAGCGAGTGTTTCATAAAAAAAAAAAAATAGTAAATAAGTACATCAAAATTGATATGATTTAGTGAATTGGCCAAAGTAAAAGTTTTGTGTTTTTTGTTGAGCTGAATTTAAATTGAACAAATTTGTTTGGGTCTTCAAGCTCTCAACATTTCATTTTGCTGGTAGTGAAAATTTATAATCAAATTATGCTCGTTCTTCAATCATTTCTAATCAATAGTGCACAATATGGTGACAAATTGGAAATTGAAGTGAACTAAAATTCCAAGAGCTGAATTCACTTGAGTTCGCTTTAAACAAAGGCCAAAAGTAGGCTATAAAAATGATGTCTTACTTGAACAATAAATACATTTAAAGTATGAAAATGAAATATACATAAATATATATACATGTGTACATACATATATACACACATATGTTTTTGTGCTTCGAAAGCTGCAAAAATCTGCAAACTTTTGCTGGCATTCAAATTGCATTGAAGTAAAGTCTTAAAGTCTCAGTTATTTGAATATATATATATATATATATATTATATACATATTCTATATTATATTTATGCATATATTTAAGTGCCAAGAAATTGTCAAATACGCTTGATAAGTTTTACTACAGCCACACCCTAAGCATATTCGCTTAACCAGAAGCAATGTGCGCGCAGAGCAAACGCACGAAAGAAAAACAAAAATCAAATTGTAAAGGACACGAATTTAACAGCTATTTATTACTTAATTATTGTGAAAGCAAGTGAAATCAAAATTATATAGTTAAATATAATATGTATTGCTGTAATGTGTTCAAGTGTTTGACAACATAAGCAAAAATGTAGAGTGACCAAATAAGAGTGTTAGCAAAATAAATTGCAATAAAATATAAACAATTTAAGATGAAATGTTAATTTTAATTTTATTCAAAACCTACATTCATGCCATTATTGTAAATTAAATTTTAAAAGTTTAAAATTAATTGACAATAATAAATAAAAATCAAAATGTTGCTAGGCAATGGCAATAGCATTGCATGTTGATAACAGAGTTAGAGTGCTTCTTTAATTTATATTTTTGTTTATTATTTTTAGACTTTCAGTAGGCAAACTATGATTTATAATTAAATAAAAATAGAAATTATTATATATTAAATAAATAAATAAATATTTTATTTAATATTTATTGAATTAAATACCAATATATAAAATATATAAAATAGATGAATGAAATAAAAAATAAAATAAATACATTAATTAATTCATTAAATATAAGAAATTAAAGAAATACATTGAATCATATAATAAAATGTAAAAAATAAAATAAATATGTACCATGAAATATAGAAAATAAAACAAAGCAAAAAATTAAAAAGATAAAATAAATATATAAAGTAATACAATTAAGTATCAAAAATAAAATAATAATGTAAAATAATACAATAACAAAAGACATAAAATAATATTTTAGAATCTTAAAATACAAAATAATCAAATAAAATATCAAAAAAATAAAAATTAAAATAAATATGTAAAATAGCGCAACAAAATATTTAAAAAATTAAATAAGTGCTATACAAAATTTAAATAAACATGTTAAATAATACAATAACAAATAAAAGAAATATAAAAAATGATATAATAAAATCTAAAACTATAAAAATAAAATACTATAATAATATAAAAAATGAAATTAATTTATAAAATAATGATGTAAAATTTAAAATATAAATTTAAAATTAAATGGCAGCTCTTGCTCAATCTTTTCCAAAAATAACATTTTCCATAATTGAATTATTTACTCAACATTTAATTATACAAAGTTGTAACACTCTTGCTTGGTCACTTTTCAAATAGAGAGAAAGAACATTAAGCTAACATAACTTTTGCTTCTCTCTCAAATTCTGAACTAGTGCGCATAGAAGAAATTTAGAAATTAATTAATTACAATGGCAACGGAAGCCTTTCTGGACATGGTCAACGATCGGGCCAAGTTAACGAAACGTCCAATTAGACCAAAGATACTTAAGCTAACGGATGTAACGACGCCGCATCGCAGTCGCAAGAAAATTAAAATTAAGGTAAGAATTGAAATACTTTTTAAGCCAAGTCAGCTACTGATTCAACTCTCTCTTCCAACTCTTAGTCCAAGGAGCGTTCGGCTGCTGTGCGTGATCGCATCTACGATGATCCGGCCTACACCGAGGACATTAGCCATCTGGCCAATCCGCTGCGACGCAGCAGCATTTCGGGCAAATCCTCGGGCGACTATAAGCTCTGTGCGGATGGTGCAGCGCAGTCGGTGGCCAGCAGCAGTTCGTTGGGTAAACGCAGCCAGCTGACCAAAGATTTTCTCAAGTATGCAATGAATGCGCCAGTTAAGTCCGGCAATAGCAACAGCGGCACGCTTAGCGTTGAGTATGAATTCGATTCGAGCAGCTCGGACAATGAGCAGGCAACGCGACCCTTCAAGGAGGGCAGCTTGCCGCGACGTGTGCACAGCCTGGAGCGCAGCTTGGCCGATAAGAATGATAAGAAAACCTCCAGCCAGAAGCGTGTCTCGAAACAAAAACGAAATCTGAGTCTGGATAATAGTCGAAAAGGCGCCCAGCTGCATCTGCAGCAGCTCACGGCAAAGGCATCAAAGCAGCAACAGCAGCAGCAGCAGCAGCACACTCGCAAGCAATATCTGGAGGCAGAGGTGAAACATGGACGCGGCGCAAGCGATCAGGATGAGATCTATTCGGTGCGCAGCTCGGCGCAGAATTCCGAATCGACGGTGAAGGTGCCGATTGGACGACGTTTGTTACGCGGCGAAATTGGCATCAAAAGCTTTAATTACTATCTGCTCAAGGAGGGCCTGAAGAGCTCCAAGAAGCTGGACAAGCAGCGCAGCGCACCCGATGCGCCCAGCAGCAGCAGCGGCAAAAGCAAATTGCACACACGCAGCGAGGAGAATATCTACGAAGAGATTTTCTTTAAAGATACGCCCAAGCACAAGGGTAGCTCAAACAAAGCAGCTCCAGCTGTGCAGTCCGACGATGAAATGCAGAGTCAGAGTCAGAGCCACAGTCAGAGCAAGAGCCAACAGCATTTGCATCAGCATCAGCAGAGCTTGCCGGATGCTGGCGTCTTTGCTGACTGTGAGCTGTGCATGCAGCAGTGCAGCAATGAGAATTGCAAATATTGTCTGATTGCGGCTGAGCCCGGTCAGCAGGAAGCGGCCAATGAGCAACAGCAGCAGCAGCAGCAGCAGCAGCAGGCGACGGCGGCGTCAACGACTCGAAACTTGCCCGCAGCACACATATTGGAATTTCAGTCGTACAATCCCAATAATCCGGGTGTATATAAAATTGAAACAACGCCCGTGGCCATTACGGGTGAATATAATCCAATATTGCAGTTTCAAAAGTCCTCAACAACAACAAGCACAACAACAGCAACACTCACTGAGCAGCAACAGCAACAGCAGCAGCAGCAGCAGCAGCATCACAAGCAACAACAACAACAGCAACAGCAACAGCAACAACATCATCAACAGCCAGCTTATGGCTTCAATCAATATCCACAGCCACATCAAAAGTCTTACCAGCACAATCTGGGCAGTCATCCGTTAACAAATCATTATGCCGTGAGTGGCGGCCTCCTGCTGGCGCAGGTGACACCGCGACGAGGCCATTTGCCACCAGGTTACATTGTGGGCTATCAAAATGGAGCAGGAGGCGGCGGCGGCGGCGGCGGCAGCACTGGGGGTGTGGGTGGTGTGGCCACACCCACTGTGCATCGCATCAATACAAAATCCTCCTCGTCCAGCGATTCACTGCCCTATCACAAATACAACACAATGGCGCGACTCGAGGCGAATGTGTTTGCCGCACCGGCCACCGGCGACATTTACTATGCCATCGAGAGTGTGGGCGGTGCGCCGTTACATCCTTTAATGTATGCTGCCAGTCGACCCATAGGTGGCTCACAGATTCTCGTGGATCAATTCGAATCGCAGATGTATAAGAGCGACTCGAAGGCCTCGATACTCAGCGAGTTCTCATTGCGCAGCAGCGACAATTCACAGCGCTACACACGCTATCCGCATAGGTCGGGATTGTTCTCCTCATCGAATTCGAATGCCCATCAGCGTCGTCTCTTTGGCAGCACAGAGAATTGTCGCGTTGCCTATGACTGTCGACGCTGTAGCTTCGATGGCGTCATGAGCGCTGGCATGGAGGCGAGCAGAGCTGCAGCGGAGCGTTGCAGCAATTCGGATAATAGTCGCTATGAGTGCCGCAATTGTGATTGCTCCTCGAGTTACTTTAGTTCCGATTTTGATGATATATATGGATCGATGGCGCGTGGCGGTAGCAGTGGTATACCAAGAAAAACGGCAGCCGGAACTTTGCCATCGAGTGGACCAAGCGAGCCAAGCAGCTATAAGCAAACGTCAGCCGTGCCAGAGCAGCCGCAGCAATTGGATCTGAAGCAGAACAAATATGCTATGGATTTCTTCAAGCATGTGAACGATGTCAAGCGCAGTATTTATCAATCGGAAATGCAGCGCAACAATAGCTTGGAGTCGACGCGTCGAACACACAGAAACAGCAACAGCAACAACAACAACAACAACAACAACAACAACACGAGCAACTCCCACTCCAACAACAACGGCAATATTTCCCATAGCAATTCCAGACTGAGTCCCACGCACACAGTCTCCGAGCCGCTGGAGGCGGTGCCAATCATAACAACATTGCCACTCAGCAAGGGGCGTGGCAGCAGCGGCGTAAAGCCAACGCCAGCGCCCAGAACCAGCTTGCAGAATAATCAAACGAAAAAGCAGCCAGCCGAGAAGACGCCACACACGCCCAGCAGCCGTAAGCCACAGCCAACGGAACGTCGGGAATATCCCTCATTGGATCGACTCGTTGCCTCCTCGACGGGCGCCGTGCCCAAGTGGCAAGGTCTGGGCACAGCCGAGGAGGAGCCCAAGAGCGGCAAGCAGCGGGCCAAGCACAAAGAAGCAGAGCCACGAGAGCGCAGAGATCGCAGTGCTCCAGCAGTGGCCAGTGAATCAGTTGTGGCATCGACGGGCAAGAAACATCATCGCACCAACAGTGGCAAGACGCACTCGGGTGGTAGCAATCCGGCGAGCAGTTCGCGCCGGAAGGACATACCTGCACCGCCGCCACCCTCGCCGGCCACTTACTCGGATCTGCAGGAGCTGAAGGCCAACATGGAAGGATTGCGAGATGATACCAAGTCAAGGTCCTTAGAGAGCGAAGCTAGCGAAACACCAACGATCATAGATCACAAGAGTAATCTGGGCACGGTTAAGGAAATCGAGACGGTAGTGGCAACAGCCTCAGCTCAATTAACTGCATCCGCAATTGAGGAGGGAGTAAAGAGCAGTGAAGCGGTTAATGCAGTTAAAACAGTTCCCGAAGTGGATGACGATGATGTATTCTATGATGCACGCAGCGAAACTTCAAGTTTGATGCCTCATCCTCCGATGGATGGTGCGGCAGATGCAGCAACTTCTCCTGATCAACAGCAAAAGGTAAGGATTTAAATTTGATGAAAATAGACAATGAACATTGGGCCAGGGCCTTGAAAGTAAGCTGAATGAAGATTTCAATCTTATTAATTTATTTCGTAAGTAAAGGCGGAAGTTGAATAATAATAATTGGGCTTGAACGACTAAGTAATACTCTATTCAGTTAGGAAAATAACTTGGGTTTCTACTATATAGACTAGACTATATAGTATAGACTAGATAGACTATATAGTCGATAATATTAATATTTGTTTTCGTAACTGAATGTAGAATTTCAAGTAATATAAATATTTTCGACTTTATATATACTAATAAAAGCAACTTCAGCATATTCAATATCAATATTATCGAGCATAACTCTATCAGGAAAATATCTTAACATTATAAAATATCAAAATTTTCCGTTTTATCACACCTAACGCCCTCAACTAGACTTATCAGAAAAATTATATTTATGAAATATACCAAAATTGCAATTAAAAAAATTTTGAATCATAATAATTTGAAAAAATATTTAATATTATAATTTTCAAATTTTTATAAATGTAAAAACACTTTACTAAAAATGTATATACATAATTATTTATTCATTTAAAAATTTCCAGGATATTTCTGCTATGCAGGCAACGTTTGATAAATCTGAGATGCTGACACCAGCAATTGGCCTGACCCCGAAGGTGGATAAGAATAAACAACAACAGCAACAACAAGAACAACAGCTACAGCAAAAAGCACAGCCCAAGGCCAACGAGGAAAACGCATTAGCTAGCATAACAATGGATACAAGCACAGCATCGACTGTATCGAGTCAAGAGCCGCCGACAAACGATGACCATGTTGCCGACACAGCAACAGCAACAGCAACAGCAACAGCAACAGCAGCAGTAGAGGTTGGCAACAAAAAAGATGGCGATACATGTTGCCAGAGTGAGGTAGCAGCAATGGCAGCGAGTGGGCAGCATAGCGAAGCAACAGTCAAAACAAACATCGAAGCAGCGAGCAAAACAAAACACAATAATAATGCGAACATAACTGAGCTAACGACCAGAAATGTTGACGCAACCAATGCGGAGGGGCAAACGACCAAAGCGCTGGCAACAAATGTTGCCAACGCCAGCGATTCAACAATCATTGGCGCAACATTGGAGCTCAGTTGCAAGTCGGCACACACGGATAGCGCTACGCTTGCGAACAGGTACGCGCGTTAACGTGAAATACCCACACAAACCCAAACACAAACACACACAGACACATACAGTAAACTGCCGCTAATCTGTAGCAATATAGATACAAAACACACATACACACACATACGCATACTATCTTCTGCATATATAAGTTTTTAACTAACTAATTGAAATAACTGAAACACTTGTTGTGCGTGTAAAGTGATTTTTACTCTTCAAATTTGTTGCACCTGTGCATACAATCGATAATCAGTGAGTGCTTTACGGTAAATCATAAAAGAAGCTGCAAAAAAAAAAACCTTTTACAATTTACAAACAAGAAAAGTGGCAAAGCATGCGAGTGTGTGTGTGTGTGCATGTGAGTGTGTGTGTGTGTGTGTGTGTATTGCCTATGCAGCAAATGTTGAGTGCAAAAAGTTTTCATAATAAATCTGATCAATAATTAGCATAAATGCAACTGCTGAACAGGCAATGCATATATGTATATATGTATATATGTATATATGCTTTTGAAGAGATTTAAGTAAAGCAGCTGAAAGCGAGAGTTAATCAAGCTTCAATTGTGATTTATTAGGATTTTTTTTGTATTAATGTATCTTTAAAAGAACTTAAAACTGAAAAATCTTCAAACATTGAAACTTTACTCTTAACTATTATATATTCCATAATTATCATATGGCTACACCTATGTTTAATGACCTTTTTGAAGTGCAGTGCCGTAAGCTTTGCTCACAACTCCCTATTCAGCTGGGTTATTAATAGCTAAGAGCCTTTGCTTGACCTTGGCATTTATAATTATTTATATGGCTAATGGTTTATCTCTAGGGTTAAATGGCTTGAATGAGCTTCATCTAGGTAAACTTCATCAAACGAACATTAATAAAACATATCGTATCTAGATTATTAGCACTTAGTAAAAGTTTGCTTAAGAAACTTCCTTCTAATTAACATTCAACTGCAGCCTCAAGCTCTGATTGGTATATCGAAAACCAAAGATTGCTTAATGCTGCAATCTGAGTAACTGTAATCGCAGTTGCTGCTGCGGCGGCGGCGGCTTTATAATTAATTGGCTAACCGCGGACAGGTCGTGCTGTCATTTATAGCTAATTAATTCATACACAAACTGCCGTTAGAGATGTGATTTATGCATAATAACGAAATATGAACTGAATTCTTAGGGGATTCCAATTATATAGAGTACTATGTGCACTTATAAGAAGTGAAGTGTATAGCCTTGAGGGCAACTACATACATATGTATGTGTGTATGTATATATGGAAAGTAAATATTTTCAATTTGTGAAGTGGCTAAAAAATAAAATGAAAAATTAAATTGGAAAGTGTACGAAATTTTATATTATGTAAAATGGGAATATTATGAGCTTAATTGATTTTATTTTATAAAAATTAATATTTGAGTAATTAAATACTTAAAATTTAGGTAAACAGATTGCAAATTAAATTTATATAAAATATTAAATTTATATATAAAATATAAAAAACATAGATAATATAAAATTTAAAAAATATGAATAATATTTTTTATATATTTATTAATTTATATTTTTGTATTATAAAAATTTTTATTTGAAAGGCTTTAAATGTTTAATTTATTGAAATTTAGCAAATTTATAAGAATATAAATTACAAAAAATATTTTAAAACCAAATTATTAAAACAAAATTGAAAAATTAAGTTGTTAATGACAATTATAATATTTTTTTAATGAGATATTCTTGTTATTTATTAAATATAACTAAGTTTTGTTATAATATTATTTATTTTGATTATTTTAATTTTGTTTTATAATTTTATGTATTTATTTGTAAAGATTATTTTTTGAGAAACTAAAGACTTAGCAAATGCTTTTAGTAAAATAAAATACAAATAACTGAAATAAAATTTCTAAAATTTCATGCGAAATTAAATGAGTATTACAATTTCAGTAAAATATAATAATCATTTTAATATTTCCAAAAAAAATTCCACTTCACTTCGTTACACAAATTCAATTGAATTTTCAATAAAGCCAAATCGATTTACGGCTATTCATATATCGTTAGCCTTTAAGCATCCTCATTACATTTACGCTGCTCTGCTTTGCTCTGCTCTGCTCTGCTCCGTTCTCATTTTCATTATAAATACTTTTCGCAACATGCTTCTAATATCAATTTTTTTGTTGTTGGTAATCAATAACTTGCGGAAATATATATTTCCTGCGCACAAAGCCAAGCAGACAGAAATATATATTTTGTTGCTGTTATTGTCGTTTTTTTTTTTTTTGTGTGCACACGTGTGTGTGTGTGAGTGTGTTGGAATTCGATGTATTCTATTTGCATTTCGGCAGAAATACAATACAAAAGCAAAGTAAACATGACCACAAATCAAAGAGTAGCATCCATCGAGTATGTAAGCAGTTTGCTCATTGCGTGCTGAGGGGCAATAGAATTCAACTGAAACTAACAAAAATGAAAATGCATAAATATATGTGCATATATATTTGAACATAATTCAATAACGGTAAATCAGGCAGGTGCTAGTAAATATTAAGTATACGCAAAAAATAATTGCACACATTTGATTTGCCGCTAAAAATATGTTGAATATTTGTAATTAGAAATGAAATTCATTGTAAAGTTAGCTATGTTTAGGAGATATTTATAATTTATATATTATTTATCCATTATTTAAAAATTGTATATAAATGGGGCTGATGATATGAATTAATAATTTTCGGAAATGTGATGTGAGATGAAGCTAAAAGTTAAGGTTTTATTATTTTATATATTAATTATATATAAATTGTATATAAATGATGTATAAATTAATGATTTTTTTGGTTAGTTTTAATAATTTTGGATAATAATTTGGCAGATTTAGCTAACTAATTGGAACATTTTATTATTTATATATAAAAGTTATATGATGATGGCAGAAACTAATTGAGTTCATTTAATAATTTTGTGGAATTATTTGAGATTTTATTTTTATTAAAAAAAATAGTTAATTATTTTTTTTTTACTTTTTTTTTTTTTTTTGCAATTTGATTTAAAGTTGTTAAATCATGAATATTAATATAATATAATAATTACATATATATTTATGAATGACACAAAAAACTAAACCTAAGCAGAGCATAAAGCTGTCGCCTTTAAGCTTTATTAATTCTTAATCATAAATAATCCGATAGTTATTAGCATTATTAATTTTATTCCAATATAATAATTATATACTAATGAATGTTTCACTAAAGTTGAGAAGAATAACTAGAACTAAGCAGAGCATAAAGCTCTCGGCCTTCATATTTTTGGCTTTTTAACTTTTCATTAAATCACAGTTTGAAGTATTGAATAAAACCGTTGATAGCTAAAAGTTTTCTTGTAATTTTGAGGAAATTTGTGTAGCAAAATTCACTAGAATTTATTGCAAAATCTTACTCGTTCTAGGAAAGTTGAGTATAAAATTTGAGCTAAAGATTTTACTAAAAAAGTTATATAATACAATAATGTCATAAGGAGAAGAGGGCTGCGATTTATGTCTAGCATTGCTTTAAGCCTTACATATTTACCGCAAATTTAAAGAAATGTAGCTCGTATATAGAGTACTTTTTGTCCTTACTGAATATAACAAATTGATGCGCAATGAGCTGTTAGTTATGATAATCTGAATTCTTTCTTATGCCCTATTAAGGGTCATATGGCCATTGCTTTAAGAGCCTATAAATGCAAGGCTAGCTTTTAGTCTTGATTGTTATATCTCTTTGATTAGTCTTTATTTGCAACTTTCTTTTATGACATGAAGCGAATTTTTTGTTGTATAATAAGGACCAAGATAAGATAAATTTGAGATATAATCTTAGGCTTATGCTTATGAGAATAAATATGAATAAAATAATTGTAATATGTGTGAGATATTTAATATTAGATTTCTCTGTAATGAGGTACATATAGGTATATTTATATATATTTATGGTTAGCAATCTCTTCATTTGGCAGCCAAGTAAATTTGATAATATTTTACTCTGCTTAACTAATGCTTGCTCCATCTTTAAGTATTGCTATCTATAAAGAGGCATATAGAGAGTTAGCCTCACTCTTTCTAATGAAAACCTTTGCATAATGTAACTAAATCTTATACAAAAACCATCTTAAATCACTTTATGTTGATTATGTAAATTTGGGTAAACGTTCAATTTAGTTAATATGAAATGTTGTTGATGGAGCGCACTTGACTTGTTGGGCCTTGACTTAAATGAAAAGCTATGTCATTGAAAGGGTTCATAATTTTGTGAAGAGTATGGAATGGAACGCCTACGCTATGAATCCATTTGCTGTCAGTCAAGTGGTGAAACCTTACTCAGAAATCAATTGAAATTTAAGCCAAGAATATTGACTAAACCAATAAAATATATAAAAGTATGTCTATACTATGAGTACATACACTAAAAAAAAAACCTTGATGAAATATTGACTAACATTTTGGACGACTTCGACTCGATGCCTCGATACATTTTGGCGTAACAAATTTTTTTTTTTTTTATTGAAGCGATAAAACTTGTTTTCTATGACCGCCAGATAATTTGCTCTTGGTCATTGGCTTTCGACGATTGGCAGTCGCCACGGATCGTTAGGCTAGTTTTGCACAATTGCATTTGCAGAAACGTCCAGCATTAGTCGACTCGAAAGTGCAAGTAAAAATTGTCGGATGGCTGGCAAGTGCAATCGATTTACCCATACTCAACATACAATAGCAGCTCCATACGATGCACGATGCACGATGCCAGGCGCTGACAAGTGAAACCAGTTTTATAGGTTGCATTGCCTTTGTGGCTGCCACATTCCTGACTGATTTGCCAACTGCTATATAATAAATTAATATATGAGGGAATTTAGGGGGCAAGAGAAGAGGAATTGATGGAGGTTTGATAGAGGTTTTCTCTTATCATATACCATATATATACTATATCCTGTATAGATTTATGTCTTTTATAATAATCTTGAACACTCAATATACCCTTCTGAACAACTATCTGCACTTACAGGGTGTTAAACTCGTCTCTCTTGTGTGTGTGTGTGCGCGCCATGGCATTTCCCGTATTTTAAGTGCAAATTTCACTTTCATATCTTTCGCTAAAAAAAGACTTTAAGTAAACTACATAATATATGTACTCATAAGGAAGCAACAATTGGTAATTTCTTAGTCATTCGCTAGTAAATTGATTTATTTGTTCAATTATCCAATTGCTTTCAAAGGCTTTGCATTGAACCCAGCAGCGAGCAATGACCATAGGAGGCCAATTTGTCAATGCTTTGAAATCTGAATTAAATTGTATTTTGATGCTATTTAAAGATTGTCTTTAATGTAGACAGAGTGTCGATAGATATTATAGTAAAAGTAAAAACAAATTAAAGGAAAGCTTGTGCTGCTGTAAGGCCTTTATTTCTCATATAATTCTTTTGCTTATAATAATTTATTTCATATCAATTTTCTTTTTTAATTTTTATTAAAATTAATTAAATTTAAGTATATTAATTTTTAATATACTTACAATATATTTAAATTTTTTTTAAAATAGTATTCATAGTTTTAAGTTTTACAACTAAAAATAAAATAAATTTAATTGCTTCCATTCTCTAACAATTTTTACCTTTTCATATTTTACTTCATAATATTAATCATATTATTCAATTAATTCTAATTATTATTTTTATATTACTTTCTTTTATTCATTTTTTAATTAATTTTACCTTCGAATATTCACATACGTAAAATGAAAGACAGAAAATTCGTTGACATTCAACGTATGACCGAAGATAATAGCTGAAGCTGGGAAACATGGCACATGAAAATGATAGATCGAATTGTATGTGTATTTTTGTTGTTCTAGTGAAATTGATTGTTGTTTGGTGTTGTTGGCCATCCATATCCATCAGACGCACACACATTAAAAGTTACCAAAGATGTTGCCTTACATACAAACATACATACATATATGTACATGCTGAATGGCACAACAACATCAGCATATGAGCTTTGCTTCAAATTTGTATTTAATGGAAGATGAACGATTTCTCTGTACTTTTATATATAAAATACATATCTCTAAAAATAATAATAAGGTGAGAGAAGGAAGAAATCTATATATGTTGCATAGCAACAGACAAATAAATATGTGTATGATAAAATTGCTTTTGCCACGAACAGGATTTGAACCTGAGGTCCTCCTCACAGCTTTGTAAATTTTTAGACAACGCCACATGTCACAGCGCCACTCCAACATCTAACTGAATGGCGACAAATGTAGAGCTTAAGTAAAAGCTGAAGATTCAAAGACAATTCAATCACAATTGCTATTCTATTTATAGAATTCGATAGAGAGTGCAAGCATTTGCATGCATGTGTGACTATGTGTGTGTTTGTGTGTGTAAAGAGCGAACATGCTTGTCGCTAATCTAATTGCTTCGTGGCATTGTCAGTCGACCAAGCGCATTATTTAATAACTTCTGCATTGCTTTACTGATTTTAATGTAATTTTCAATAATGAATTCTAACATTCTCTTGAATAGTCTCTCTAGTCTCTAGTCTCAAGTCTCTAGTCTCTAGTCTCTAGTCTCTAGTCTCTAGTCTCTAGTCTCTAGTCTCTAGTCTCTAGTCTCTAGTCTCTAGTCTCTAGTCTCTAGTCTCTAGTCTCTAGTCTCTAGTCTCTAGTCTCTAGTCTCTAGTCTCTAGTCTCTAGTCTCTAGTCTCTAGTCTCTAGTCTCTAGTCTCTAGTCTCTAGTCTCTAGTCTCTAGTCTCTAGTCTCTAGTCTCTAGTCTCTAGTCTCTAGTCTCTAGTCTCTAGTCTCTAGTCTCTAGTCTCTAGTCTCTAGTCTCTAGTCTCTAGTCTCTAGTCTCTAGTCTCTAGTCTCTAGTCTCTAGTCTCTAGTCTCTAGTCTCTAGTCTCTAGTCTCTAGTCTCTAGTCTCTAGTCTCTAGTCTCTAGTCTCTAGTCTCTAGTCTCTAGTCTCTAGTCTCTAGTCTCTAGTCTCTAGTCTCTAGTCTCTAGTCTCTAGTCTCTAGTCTCTAGTCTCTAGTCTCTAGTCTCTAGTCTCTAGTCTCTAGTCTCTAGTCTCTAGTCTCTAGTCTCTAGTCTCTAGTCTCTAGTCTCTAGTCTCTAGTCTCTAGTCTCTAGTCTCTAGTCTCTAGTCTCTAGTCTCTAGTCTCTAGTCTCTAGTCTCTAGTCTCTAGTCTCTAGTCTCTAGTCTCTAGTCTCTAGTCTCTAGTCTCTAGTCTCTAGTCTCTAGTCTCTAGTCTCTAGTCTCTAGTCTCTAGTCTCTAGTCTCTAGTCTCTAGTCTCTAGTCTCTAGTCTCTAGTCTCTAGTCTCTAGTCTCTAGTCTCTAGTCTCTAGTCTCTAGTCTCTAGTCTCTAGTCTCTAGTCTCTAGTCTCTAGTCTCTAGTCTCTAGTCTCTAGTCTCTAGTCTCTAGTCTCTAGTCCCTAGTCTCTAGTCTCTAGTCTCTAGTTTCTAGTGTTTGCATAGTTGATAGATGCATCAATTTCGCAGCTTTTGAGCTTCGTAAAGATTTCACAATATTTTCTTAAATATTTTTTGTTAATATATACATATATAAAAAAATTATACACATATATTATATGTATATCGTTTAGATACACAACAAAATGTGGTAAAACATCAATACTATATTTGGAAACTAGAAACTCAAAGAATTTTTACCATGGCGACAGACGCAAACTCAAACCCACTTAAGGCGTAAAGAGAAACGAGTTGAAGTAGCAATAGAGAGCGAGAGACAGAGACAGACATAGAGAGAACAAAAAAAAGACGATATCTTGCAGTCTTGTAATATAATAATACATATAATAGTTTTATAAAGATTTTTCTTATTTTAAGTGAAAATCTATAATTTTAACACTTGACTTCATTATACCCTTTCACCTAGATTCATCTGTTTGCAGGGTATTCAAACTGCCTTCCTTATATGGAAAAGTATTTACTTCAACTTGAAATACATAATGCCATATGTTCAGAGTCTTTTTTTTCAGTTTTTTTTCTTCGGCTTGCTTTACTTGCGTGAAGAGCTTCTTGCGTATGTATATAATCTAAGGCAAGCCACATTTTATAAGTATTCGTGGGTGTTAGCATTTATGTATTCGCAGCAAACACGTTTATGAATTAATGCTGCGTTTGATATAGTTTTATTGCCATAGGGCCTACGTAAACTTTGCTTAAACTTGAATGAGGTTCATTAAGTGAAAATTTGATTGATTGGCTAGAAGACACTTGATTCTCCCAAACTATTCTCTTAGATCTAATCACGTTTTATTTATTTTACAGAGATCCTACAGTGCCTACGGAAACAGTAATCGCTTGCCAGGATCTAACGTGCCTCGACTCTAGTGAGGCCTTCTCCGACGATAGTCATCTGACGCGTGACTCTGTCACGCGTGAGTCCCAGAACGACGAACTATCGTCATCGACACACGACAAGCTTGATCTGAGCACCTTGCCATTGCCCGCTTTACCACCCAAGCGTAGACGCACTCGATTACGCACCAGTCCCTCCAAGCACCATCAGCAGCAGCAGCAGCAGCAGCAGCAGCAGCAGCAGCAGTCGCTGCAGCATCAGCAGCAGTCGCGCTCGGAACAACAGGAATATGGAGATGCGGCAGAGAAATCGCCGCACCGAAACAAAAAGTCACAAAGGGATTCAGTTCAGGATTCGATAAATGCTGAGCTACCGAAGGTGCCGCATGACAGCGCCACCATCAAGGAAAAACAGCTGCAGCAAAATCTCTCCGCATTCCAGCAATACGTCGCCAAGCGACGCGAGAGTCTTGAGGCATCTACGCGAAACTTCAACGAGAAACTGGAGGCGCGTAGAATGCTCTGCCACATGGGTGGTAATGGTGGTGTCGGTGCCGGTGCCGGTGCCGTTCCCGGTGCAGGTGCATCCACAGATGCTGGCGTGCCCACATATCTGTTCGGTGAGAGCTTCTATGGCATACCCGATGCCATGCGCAAGTCTCATTCCCGTGCCGGTCACAAGGAGGAGATCTTCCTCAATAAATCGGGCTGGGTGCAAGTGAGCAAAAAGCTAAACTCCAACAGTGACAACAAGAGTCGACGCGTTAATTACAGCCACTACAATGGCGACTCTGGCATCATGGATAAGGGACATGGTCGCAGCTCCATACGAGTCGTACAAACGGATCATTCGCATCGTCCGGAATTGGCCAGATCATACGGCCATCAGTCGTCCAGTCGTTGTGAGCGAGAGCCGAAATTTGTTGGCTCCAAGGTCGAGGAGTTGATTCAGCGCAATGAGGCGCGATTGGGCGGACTCTCATCCAGAGATCCAGCACTGCGTCCGGGCTATCGAATCATGGATCCCCAGCTGGCCAGCATACTGAACGAGCGTCCCGGCTTTCTGCCCGTCAACAACGATCTGGAATCACCGCCACCCGTCACGCCTATTCTATCGCCTCCGCCCGCATTTCAGGACAACAGCAGCAACAGCAGTCGATCGCTGCGACGCAATCAGGAGCGACGCAAAATCAATCTCCAATCGTATTCGCCCAAGCAACAGCCGCGAGTGGTGCAGCCTCCGCAACAGCTCCGGCAAGGCCCCGGCACTGTCAATGCCACTGGCAATGGCAAGGGCATGGTCTTCTCGCGCAGCTTCGAGTACGATACGCGTCGATCGACGCCCACGAATAGCTATGTGGAGACATTTTCGCGCAGCTTCGATGACAACTTGTCGGAACGGCCCTTAGCCATGCCATCGTTGGCTGTGCAGCGTGAGCGTTCCCTCAACTTTAGCACGTTGACGGGCAACTCGCCAAACTACTTGACGAAACGCGAGGGCATCACCTCAAGCCGTACGCTGCGCAGCCGTGACAACTCTCCTAAATATCTGCAGCCACAAACTACGGCCTATCTGAATGCCTCTGTAAAGGAAGCACCGCCGGCCTATAGCGTGGCCAGCAACAACATGGCCAAGTATTCACCACGTTCACGGCACGATCGCACCTTTGAGCGCTCCAAGAGCCACAATGTCATCGGACGTTCGCGAAAGTCACAGTTCAATGTGGGCACTAATAATCCAAGTGCCCAACCGCCTGTCGCCTTAGGCATGTCGCGTTTCCGCAGCCTCGATATGACCATCAATAATCGACTCAACTCTTGTGATAGTGGCGCTCGTTCAGGTGAGCATTGTTTACTTTTTTCCTGATCTTACTACTCACTCTTTAGCTCATTCGACAGCTTGGCTTAGTTCCTGACTCTGTAGAGTCTCTAGTCTCCATACTCCATAGCTTGGCTTAGTTCCTGACGGTTCTCTGTAGAGTCTCTAGTCTCCATAGTCCATAGCTTGGCTTAGTTCCTGACGATTCTATGCATAGTCTCCATTGTCCATAGCTCTACATTGTCTAATAGCTCTACATTGGCTTAGTTCCTGAAGGTTATATTTATAGTCTCTAGTCTCCATAGTCCATAGTTCCATAATCTCTAGTCTCTAGTCTCCAGTCGCTAGTCTCTAGCCTCTCGTTTCCAGTATCTAGTCTCCAGTCTCCAGTCTCCAATCTCTAGTCTATTTCCATTTCCTGAATTCTCCAGTTTCTAGTCTCCAGTCTCTAGTCTCCAGTCTCTAGTCTCCAGTCTCTCGTCTCCAGTCTCTAGTCTCCAGTCCCCAGTCTCCAATCTCTAGTCTATTTCCAATTCCTGAATTCTGCTCTTCAATAATTTCTTTAAACTCCATCCGCGTCTGTCTGTCCTAAGCACTTTTTCCGGGTTGGTTTAGTCGCTTACAGATTTATATATATAGCTCTATCACCCACTGTCTTACTGATCTATAATAATGCCCTTCTACAGATCTTTCCAATGATGAGCTGGACAATGAGGATGGCAGTTCAACGGAATTCCTTTCGGCAACTAACTATCAATTTCCGAATCTCAGCACGAGCAACGTCAGCATCTCACCGTATAAGAATCAGCGTCAAAGATCCTTAACGCCCGATCGCAACGATTCGCATAGCTCGTCTAGCAGCTTGCGAAAGCAACGTTCACTAACGCCCGAATCCCGCTCACTGACACCGGAGGAGCGACGTCGTAAAGGATCTCAGATATCGTTAATTGCCTCACGACAGAATTCCAGCTCCCGCAGCAATACATTAGAGCGACGACAGCGACACGACGAGAAGACGCCGCCGACCATCTCGCGCAGCTCCTCCAGTTCCAGTTACAGCGGCGGTGAATCGCATGAGCTATTGAATGGCAGTCCCAGCACAGTGACTGCTGCTGCTGCTGCTGCTGCTGCTGGCAATGCTCCAAGCGCTGTCAATTATCGCCGTGCCGCGGCGCGCTCAACAGCCAAGCAGACGGAACAGGAACATCTAATACGTCGCTCCAGGTAAGCAAAGTTCTCGAAATGTTTTTTTTTATGAATCTTATAAATTAATGTTACTCACAGCAGATCCCTGCAACTGAGCGAACGCTCACCAAATCGTGGACAGAAAAATAGCTTAAAAGCTGCGAATCCCATGCAAAAGCAACAACAGCAGCAGCAATCGGCTGTGGCTCACTATCAGCAGGCGAACAGTGGCATGTTTCCAAACTCTTTGCGTGCCACGGTCTCGGCTAATAAAATATTAAACAGTTCGAAGAGCTCTGCAGGTGGCAGCTCAACGCGTCAGCGTCAGAATGTGGATGTGGACAAGGCGCGCTCCTTTGACTTTGACTACAATAATTACAATCGCAGCGGCAACAGCAGCAATAGTGCCACACGCTCGGCTCTTAATAGTGGATGTGTTGGGGATGCGGGAGTTAATCAGAATTTGCGCTTGGATTGCGACAAGAGTCGTTCGTTTGATGAGGACTATCGTGAGGCATTGCATAATAATAATGGCAGCTCTGGCTCGGGCATACACTTTCTACAGCCGGGCACGGAAAGCACATCCAGTGTGCGTTTACGTCAATCCACTTCGCCTGTGGGTGCAGCTGGACACGAGCGTGGCACCACACGTTCACCACAGTCCTCTGGCTCCTCATCCAACAATCTGCATCTCAGTGCACAGCGTACGAATAGTCCGCAGGGCAATAGCTATGGCACACGCCTCTGTGATCATGAGCTCACCTACGAGATGTTGCGGAAGTCACCCATTATGAACTTTCGACGTGGCGATAGCGACTATGAGATTCCCGTGCAGTTGCGCAACCGTGAAACGATCAATTCGGGCGGCAACAGTGAACTCAATTTCATGAGCAACGAAACGCATATTTATGAACACCCAACGACAGTGCTGAAGCCACAGCGTTCCAGTTCGCGTGATGAGAATCTGTATAGACCGACGACAGGTGCAATGCCACGCAGCAGCAGGTATTGAAAGGACTGAAATGAATCGATATGGATTAATGGCCAACACTAACTAACTCTCTGTCAGCTATATCTAAATCAACCACAAATATGATAAGAAAAGTCGCCCCTAACTAAAACACACTCAATTCTAAAGCCAAGCTTCAGCGACTAATTCGACCAAAGCCAGCTCACAGAGCCTGGCTTCAATCTGTTGTAACAAGACTGCTTATGCACACTGAACCGGTGTCAACTAACTCATATTTACTTCTCCTTTATGCTAATACTATCGACTAACTACAACTAATTGGTAATGGATTAGTGTATTAAGACAATGTAAGCAAAGTAGCAAAAACTAGAAAAGCACCAAAATCATCCTATATACCTTTCGGCTCCTGGACAGTTTTAAGTTTCCTGTTTAACGCATCTTTTGCAGTCCAGCAGCGCAGGGCACACGTACGGCTACCAATGGTAAATGTAGAAAGAGTCTAACTTCAGGCGATTATTGGCCAAGATGTGATGCGTGTAGTGCCAGTGGCGCTAGCAGCTTGCCAAATTTTACACCTGTCAAATTAGAGTCTGCCATAGGTAAAGAAAACTCTACGTCTATCGTTACACAGCCACATATTTCCAAAGTGGCTCTAAATGGAAATTTCTTAAAATTCGACATAAGTAAAACAACAACGATAACTCCTCGTGTCAATACAACTCCGGCTGCACCACAATGGACCTTCTTGTGCAGCGGTGGTGTCAATGCTGAAGCAACGAAGATTAAAAGTCAACCAACAGCAGTAATACGACCTCGTGTCATACCATTGACAGCCAGCTCTCTTGTGCTCGTAGGAAACTCGGAGTTGGCTATGAAGATAGAACAGCCATCATCCAGTGAGAGGGCAATGGAAATATCCACAAGGTAAGTCGAGCTGAGCTGAGCTAAGATTTTTTCAGATTTTATTTAGCTAAGCTGCTTTTGCTTTTAATTTACTCAAGAGATTTTAAAAATAAATAATTGTAATTAAATTGCAATTAAAGCTGTATTTGTATCTGAACTAATTTTGAATTTACTTAAAAAATAACATTTTTTTTTTAAATACAATTGTTTTTTTTAAATAATAAATTTATATTAATATATATTAAATAAATAAATCAAAATAGTAATTAAAGCCAGTTTGATATTTTTCCTTTTTATTATTAATTTTTTATTTTAATTTACAAAAAATATTTTTAATTTAATAAAAATAATTAAAGTAATAATTAGTATTTTTTAAAGCTGAATTTGTTTTTATTTTACTTAGACTTTGTAATTTAATTAAAAATAGAACTTATAAATATTAATAGTAATTTTAAAAATATATATTTTCAATATATTTACATTTAATATAATATTAATATTAATATATTTATAAATAATATATAACTTAAAAATTATTTAATATTATTATTTAATAATATATTAAATAAACAAAATTAAAATTAACGAATGCTCAGAAAATATTCAAATAATAATAATTATATATCTACATTTTCCACAACTAATTTTTAGCAACACGAAAAGTAATTTGGAAAAGTCTAATCAGAGCACGTCATCCAATCAGAATTGCCAGGCAACGATAAACCGCAGTAAAAGCCCTGTAAAACCCCTATCAACTGAAGCCTATCAACGACAACGTTCGCATTCACTTCCGAGCAGAGCTGCAGCATCACAGAAATCACAAAAAGTTCCAACTGATTTAAGGTAAGCGTAATTAATTAATTTATTTATTTGTAGAAGATAACTTTTTTATTTGATTATCGTTGACGCGACTCATTAGAAGAGATTTCATTTACACTTCCTCTTTGATTATATATTAAACTTTAGGAAGTCAAAATTGTTGCTGTTGCTGTTCGCACGTGGGGAACCACACTCAGTAAACTGTCCTATATAAAGCTAATAAAATATTTAAGATTCTTTTGACAAAATAATCGAGCAAAACAAGTAGAAATGTTGCCGGCCAGGCAGTGCTGACTGTCTAATACTCGCTCAGTATTTAAAGTTAACTTAATGGACTTTTTTTTTTTAAGCTGATTTAAGAGTAAGCTTAATAAGAGTAAGCTAAACATGACCTCATAATTCGATTCTCCAGTCTCGTAGGTTAACAGAGTCAAAGAGGCAGAGGGACAAAAATAGGTGCATTTCATAAAACCTATATACTCTTCTTATTTCTTCAATAAGCATAGGCCTGCGCCTAGCAGAGAAATTCTAAGACTTGTTGACACAAAACGAACGACTTCAATGCTTAGCCAAGTTCACTGAACCATCATACAGCTGCACTTTAAACTCACATATACGTATTTATTTAGACAGGCATAGACCTCGGGCTATTTACAATTTATGCTGTGTATTTTATCTTGCCGACTGGCGAGGCTATAAATAAATTATGAGCCTCTTTGTTCATCTGTCTACAGGAAAATGAAGCCCTACAACTGAAAGTGCTTTATAGCTGAGCAATTTTTTTTGTAAATAGGACAAATGGATCAGTGTGTCAGTTACCTTAGCGCGTCTGATTGAGATTCTGAAAAATTCAGTACTGTACTCAAGAGATCAATGCCTGACAATATGCAATTATGCTTATTTATTTATATAAGCATACGCACACGCCAGCCATAAGCAAAGTCCCAAATGCTGCATGTCTCGACGCTTTGAGTGCTTCTATTTTCGAACTCAGACCATTACACCAACAGCTTCAACTTTCTTAACTTATGCATTATCATATTGAGACGAAGTGTTTAGCGTAAAGAAAGTGACAAGTTTAATCTGCTTGATTTGTTGTTTGATGGACATTTTTAATGCCGAAAATCCCAAAGGGATTTAATAACAGACGCTTTAAGCAACTGGCATACACTTACATATTTCTGTTATACGCATATAATAAATTTGGAAAACAGCAAAGAATCAGTTTTTCACTGCGCATGACATCAAGTCAAGGATACTTGCTTATTGATAAGTTAAACTGCGCATATTAAATTATTTTATATTATTAAAATTCAAGTAAGATTAAAAAACCTAAAGAATGTAGAAATCCATAAACAAGCGCCAAATCATACTTTTAAATGATGTGTTATATATATAAACAGGGATATGTTATTCATTATTTCGTTAACATGACCATTTTGAGTTTAACAGTACCAGCTCGGGTTGGATTGTTGATACATGAAAACTTATCGCAAGTCGATAGTTCGTGAAAGATGTTTGTTGTTGAATTATTGTCGAAGAATAAGCGTCGGAGTCGGGTGCATTGTAGCTTGAAGAAAAATCATTTGTGAATTATATGTGAAAAGTATATGAATCGAATATTTAATATACATTTTTTATAATATTAGTTACTGTAGTAGTCAATTTTAAACAAAACGAGAAATACTTGTGATACGCAATCTGTCAATTAATCTGATTAAAGAAAAGTGCACTCTCGCGCCGGTCGACGCAATAATTTATGTACATACATATATACATATACAAATGTACTTATTTAAATGTGTATGCATGTGCAGTATATCAGAAACATATCTACGCATATATGCAAAGTATAAATCGTAATGATTATGCTTTAAGTGAAAAGAGAAAAACTTTATCAAAAGAGATAGCAATATAATATAGAAAACCCACTGTAACCTCATTGGCAATGTCTACAATAATAAGTTTATCACAGCCAGCATCGCCCAAAGAATTTCATGTATGCATTATGTGCGTGAAGCAGAAAGAAAAACCCGAAGCATCTGACGAAGGTGATTGCAGCTCTGCCAATAGTTCGCGTGCATCGGCTAAACAATTACTAGATAGTGTGTCCATTATAAATTGTGCCAATGGATCAGCGCAATTAAACCAAAAAAACGAAAACCAATCAAACGAATGCGAACTGGCGACAATTCCCGCGTACTGCAAACCAATCGACGAGAACAGCGTTTCAATGAATAACGCTACAAATATGTGCTCCAATCATGTAACGCTGTCGGTGCCTGCACCTGCAGCAGTCACAACGCAATCAGACCAGATGTAAGTTAACAGATGCATTCATTCCTCACTTCCCTTGTTTACATTCTTACAACAGCTGTACAGTGTGCAATGCTATTGCACCATGTCATATGGCGTTTATTTGTATACTGCAAGAAAAATATATTTTTAAATAGTTAATAAATATATACCTAATGCATAGAAAGGTAAAATAAAATTCAAAAATGTATGTAACACAAATATTTAAATAATTGCCGTTATTACATATAGAGAAAGTAGTGTGATTGCAGTCAGTTAACATTACCATTTTGAGCTTAGCAGATTCATTTTAAGTTTAGCATTTTCATTGTGAGTAAATTGAAAGGGTCAGATACAGTTGTTGTTTTTTTTAAACAAGGGAAAAGTATCCCAATAGATGCAATTTTTTGGCACAAAATTTTTGTAAAATTGTAAAAATACGAAAAAAATTAAAGATAGTTGAAAATGATGTGAAAACGCAATCATATTAAATTTTTGCAATATATATGCCCTATTTATTGAGGTGCAATCTTGCCGGGCTACGCCAAAATTTAACGCGCAATCATATACATATATTAATGTATGCATGCATGTGTGCGTTCGGGGCAATTTGCCAAAAATATATAAATAAATTAACACCGAATTCAAACAAAAATCAATAGCAACAAAAGTAAAAAAAAAAAAGTCATACATTTTAAAAATCCCTGAAAGAAAGCATGAATATACAAAAATCAATGTCTATGTCTATGTCAGAGGCGAAATCAGCTATAGTTCTATAGAACACATTCAGTTGATAACATGTCCATTGAGAATTCTGATAACGTGCACATGCATTGGAATCATCCCACAGATGACGCTGCTGCAACAACAGTCGCTGCAGCGCCATCTGCGCAGACGTAAGTTAAATGATTTAGATTTTAATATTTATGAAAATAAAATTGTTAATCATATTTAAGGCATTGTGAAAGACATTCATTTTAGATTTAATAAACCTTAATCTGTTGCTTTTGGGTCACATATAATTAAAATTTCGCATATTAAAACAAAATATTTTTCCTGCATGAGATGCTGCTAATAAATTATGAATTTAGATACTTAAAAAAAGCAACGTCTTCAGCTAGGGTAAAAGTTTTTCAACTGCCTAATCATGCCCACATGTAGTCAAAGTTTTGATTATCTAATTAATTATTTCCAAAATTACTTTGCACCTCAATTACATTTTGTTTTAGTTGATTGCCAACATAACTAGTTGTTTGGCCAAAAACAAAGATTTCCTTTTGGGGCTAACTTACGCAAAAGCAAGGCCTTTTCTGTAGGCGCACATTCCTTTCATTTTCACATTTCACAATTTTAACACTTTCAATACTCATGGTCCTCAATGAAAAGAAAATAAAACGTATAAGAATGTCTATGACATGTTTGTGACTCAGCTAAGAGCTATAAAAATAAAAACGAATTCCACAGTTATTATCAAACATTTTTAATTGCTTTTGCTAGAAATGTGATAAAGCCAAGCAACACCTTATGAACAAATTTCCAGATGTGCCTAAAGGTATTTTCATTGTATATGAACTATAATTTTATAATATAGGGTTTCTTTGTGTTGGTTTTTTTCTATACTTGAAAAAATTGATGTCATTCAATCTATGCCCATAAAGATAAGTTAGACATTAGCCGAAAATCAAGAATTTTATAAATATATATTATAAGTGATATTGATAACGAATCTGATATCGTTAGTGTGATCTAGTAAACACAGTCTATAAATATAAAATAGTTATACAATCTACCTCTGACGTATACTGATTGCTATCAATGCTAATTCATGTTATAATCGTAATGTTTACCTCGTTTTAATCAGATAAGAATATATAGTAGGGGAATTTAGCTATGCAATATCCCTAGCGTGGAGCTGATGCTATGAGATTCATATACATTCGTTTCATAAATAGCTCAAGATGTTTGCTAAGTATTCAAGTGGACGTGTGTCCATGCAGGAAGCTGAGCTGCTTGAAAGGACTCACTCATCAGAGCATATATCCTAGTTAGGTACTTCCGCGTAGAGCCATATTTCATGTCAATGTTGAGCATGTAATACGACTACTTCATGGCCATAACAACTGCCAAGTTCAATGACATTATTAGTTGTTCATCTTTTATATTTCGTGGAAAACAGTGAGATTTCTCTGCAGTCGTAAAAGGCAACTAAGAGATGGGCTACTATTTAACAAATTTCTTTTTTTTTTTATGTGATTTATGAGAAAAGAAATAATAAGAACTGTGCTATTCTCTATTATATGATTCAAGGACTTTAATGCTCACAGCATTGCCTGCTAATAGAACTGCAATTGCATTTAATTAATTATACATTTCTAAAATGCAATTATTTTTCTTAGTAAAATTATGTTGTTTCCGTTCTAAGGGATGCCTGCTTTTAGTTCACAGAGCTGCACTGAGCTCATCAATCTAAATATTTACTTAACTGATGCAGTGTCTGTCTTTCCCTTGAATCAGTTGCCTTAGTCGTAGCACGTGTTACACAGTCTGCCCAGAATAGTGTCTATAAATGGAACTTCTACTTTTCGTATAATATATTGTATATTCTTTCCATACACACACACACATTCGTATTGTAGCTGACGAGTAGAGAGTAGAGTGAATGCTATATACACCACCACAAACTGGTTGTGTGTGGCATTTCGGCACTGGCAGATGTTTCATTTGAACAAATTCGTATGCAGTTTCCTCTTGTTGATCCTTTTTGAGCATATTTTCGATACTTTTGAGTGAGTTTTGCAGCTGCTTCATTTTTTCTTTGGTAAACCCTAAAGGAAAGTCGCAACAGCTGTTTCCCTAAGTACTATGAACACTTCGAAGACTTTGCCTGACAAGTGTTATGACTACTATATAGATTGTTGTAGCAAGATATGGACACATGCTATTATATATATTATATTTTTAAATACAAATGAAAAACATGTTGATTTTCCAGTATATCATATAAATTCCATGTTGCCCTAGTCACTGAGTCCAATCTCATAAATAATAGAAATCTAATCATTTACACTAAGTTTGATGCGCAGCCCTCTTTAATGCAAAGTGACAGTTGTTTCCGAGGGTTGTTTCTGAGTCAAAGATCAACAGTCTGCAAAACTCACTCAATTCCCATCCCTCGATATTTGGGAATTGAGCAAAACGAGTAGAACTACAGGAGGGTTGTTTTCTGGCTCGTTTAGCCTAGCGCCTTGAGTACCCTGTTGATCAGTCTGCCTTAGTCAACATTGTACGCACAACTCGCTTTACGCATCGAAGTATATAAAAAAAAAAAAAAAAAAATGTGAAGCCTGTTTAAAAACCTTAACTTATTTGAACTCTTAAATTGTACATAAATATATATAGAAAGAAAGAGAGATATATAAAGGCTGAACTATATAATTTTGACAAGCAAGAGAACCAGTTTTATACCCTTCTAAAAATGAAAAAATTGCGAAATACTTACAAAACGGATATGAAAATGAAAAACACTGAATCAATGACGGTTTCAATGCAAACTGCATTCGGCAATCGCTTGAAATCGAGTGGAAAGTGCAAAAGATTTAATGCGCGTGTTATGCCAAGGTGAGACTAGGAATGAAGAACTTATAAAGTGACTAAATATGAATGTATTATATAAATATACGGATCAAGATATAAATGCTATGAAGTAGATCGGCAAACATCAGTTGGATTGTCAAATATATATATATATATATACTCATATATTCTACTCATCTATTTTATATATAGTGTTTTGAAACGTGCCATTTGAATAACTAGAACACATCTGCTACGGCTGGTACCTGTATTTTAGGCTGCAACTGAAGCGGAATGACAGAATTTCTTTCTTCAGAGAGCGGCGACAGCATTTCCTGTGTTTTACAAAGAATAGAATTTCACTCATTTACTTTTCTTCGTTTGTTTATCTGATTCTTTTGGGTTCCCTGCTATAGTTTTAGCTATTTTTGTTTGCAAAGGAAGCTGAAGATATTTGTGAATGGATATCCAATAACTTATATCCTATGTTCTATTTCCTATTTCCTATTTCCTATTTCCAATATCCTATATCTTATATCCTATATCCTATTTCCTATATCCCATTTTCTATGTCCTCTATCCTATATTCTACATCATATATTTTATATCCTATATCTGATATCATATATTCGATATCTCAGCATAGGTCTAACACATTCCTAGGCAATGCCTAGCATTTGGTCTAAACGAAGCTCTTTACGCTTAAATTGTTTGCACATAGCAATTATCTTCGGGCTAGCCATTCAACCCAAAACACACTTTTACCTGTGTGTGTAACACTTTCCTTGGTGTCGCCTTTTCCAGCACATTCCATGTGAGAAACTACCTCATTTTCCGCTGTAAAAATTTACAGACTGTGTTAAAGTTTATGACACTGTGGGTCTGGTCAACCCTATGTGATCATAAATCACGTAACTTCAGGTAGCCCATTCAATTAAGTTTGCTAACAGTGAACAATTGCGCAAACAACATTAATTCTTTCCAGAAATTTTATGAATTTTACTCAACAGAATATGATTTTGTCTTATTTGTTTTTACAGATTACCCAGACATGGAAAGGATAATGTCAGCATAATTGGTATACGATGCAATGGATTTAATGAGTGTTTGGTAAGTATTTAAAAGATAGATATAGATATAGATATAGATATAGATATAGATATAGATATAGATATAGATATAGATATAGATATAGATATAGATATAGATATAGATATAGATATAGATATAGATATAGATATAGATATAGATATAGATATAGATATAGATATAGATATAGATATAGATATAGATATAGATATAGATATAGATATAGATATAGATATAGATATAGATATAGATATAGATATAGATACATTTCAAGATACAGATGCAGATACAGATAGAAATCTTTGTGGCTTCAGCTCAGCTGTTAATTGCTAGCTTAAACAGATTATGATTAATTAACTTGAGATTGATGAGAAATATGAATAGAAAATAGATTTCAAAATCAATTTGAATATGTCATTTCGATATGAATGCCATCATAATTATTGGGCCCTTTTGATGGAACTCAAGGGCACAGCACTCATCAAGTTAAACAATAACTACGATTGCAAACAATATCTTTTGCATAAGGTGACGACTCAAAGTCAAAGGCAGACAAGTCAAGTCAGGGAATGTAATGTGAATACAATTGACAATGGCAGCATTGTTGGCTCGTGCTCCACTCAATGCAATTCCTTTGCTAATCTAATAAAAGCCACTTGACTTCTGACTAAATCAGCAGATACTCGAACCCTTAACACTGAATGCCCATTGCAGACAATAACCAATAACCAACGCAACATAATACAAAATACTCAGAGACTCAGTGAGGCCAGTCGGCCCCCACTTTCCTGGCCAATGCTTATCAAAACTATGCCCGCACTTCCACAACAGAAAGGCACATATTCATCCACACACTTATTCATTTATACTCATTTGTATCGACATCGACATCGGCATTGGCATCGGCATCGACTTTGTGGTCGCATTTGCAATTGCCGCACTCAGTTATTATTTATCACGTCCACCGTTGACACTTGCCAGCGGTCGGCGATTTATTTCGTATTTTTTGCGACTTGTCGCACTCAAAAAAAAAAAAAAAAAAAATAAATAATATTGAGAATCATGAAGAAACTGATAATACCAACACTCATGGATACCTATGGCCTGATTAAGTTTTGGAGCTTCGATGACGGTATGCCGGATGGCCCCAAGCAGTCCAGCAGCAGCAAGAGACGCACATATTTTAGCCATTTGCCAAACGATCAAATGCCCAGCGAGCGTCGCTACAAGTGGCGAATCTGTTTGCTTCAGGTAACCCCTAATCGTTCACCTGACGTTGCGCTAATTGTCCATTAGATTATAATCAGCTGAGGCGGCGTTGTCAACGTGTTTCCATAGATTTTTATGGTTCCATAACTGTGAAATATTTAACCTTATTTTTTTTTGGTTGATAAGCTGTTGTTGTTGTTGTTTGTCTATGGACTTTAGGCGCATAACTTTACACAAAAATTGATTTATCAATTTGATTGTGAAATGCGCAACAAAAACAAAAAATACTTTAAAAAGTAAACAAAATCTCGATAAGAAATCAGGCAAAACAAAAACTGTTTCCATTCTGCAATTGAGAACGTTGAATGAACGTTAGTCAGTGAGGCCTTTGTTTGAGTCTAAATTGAAATATTAAAATTACTTTGCTTCACTCAGTTTCTATATAATACTTGGCTATCATTTGTTGTTTATAATTAATACAAGTTGTGGTTTTAGCGCTACGTAAGCTAGTATTAAGTCGGTAGCAACAAGGGAAATATTGAGGCTTAAACAGTTTTAACCACAAATATTGATTTATTTCTTTTGCTGCAGTCGCAACAGATGCGCGCCATTTCCAGTCCAGCGTTAAGTGGCTCAGCAGAGTTATCTAAGCAAGCTGAAGCGGAAGTGCCACAGAGTGTGGATGCTGCAAGTGAAGCCAATAATGATAGCAACAGCAACAGTTTTGGCGTCTTACAGAAATTCAAGCGCACATTTAACTATTTGAATAATAAAAATCAATTGCAAATTACGCCATTGCCAACAGCAGGAGGAGGAGCAGCAGCAGGAGCAGCAGCAGGAGTCGGCAGCACGGATGCCAGACAACATTTGGATACAACAACTGGATCAACGCCAGCTGCAGGCAGCGCTGTTGCTGTCGATGCCAGCTCTGCTAAATATCGCTTTGGACCATTAATTTGGCGCTCTTCAAAGGAGCGACGCAAAACGAAATTTAATCGGCGCGACAAATGCAATTCGGGTGATTCTGGCATTCAAATTGAGCTCGAACAGGATGAACACTATATGCGCACACTGGCAACTGGCCAGCGGCAGGAAGCCGCAGCTGTGCCCACCAACATGCCAAATGCCATGGAGCCAAAGTCGCGCTCCATACGGCGCTGCCATTCGGCCAAGGCGACGAGCATATTGGAAAAGGATGCTGTCAAGACACCAGCCTTGGATCAACTCAATTTGGAGAGCAATTGCAACAGAGAACGCGAAGCACCCGAATCGTTGCCTACGCGTTCGCTAAGTCAACCCAATGGCTTGGATACGTATGGAAAGTGTCGCACCGACAATGAGGATAGCGACAGTGATAGCATCGCCTCACATGAGGATTGTAAGTATTACGAAATGATTTGATATAGATATGAAAGTTGTATAAAATGGGAGATGTTTTTAGATTTGTCTTGTTGGGGGTTATAAAAATCAGCAATAGATAGTAAATCTCTCACTTGAGAATCGTAAGTTTTGTGAAAAGAAAGTTATATGATATGGGTGAAGTTTTTAGATTTATCTATCTAAAATCTGGTTAATAATCTCCTCGATCACTACAAGTTAATTAAGTAATTCAGAATTCTGAATTTTCTCATGATTCAATTCGGTTAAATAGTCAAAGAAAAAGTTCGACAGAATAGCTCCAACTATAACTAATTTAAAAGTTCAATGAAAATTCTTTTCTCAATTATATTTAATTGTACTTAAGTACTAATTCATATAAAATTCTCATTCGATAGCGAACAACTATTGTCCCGTCTATGCGGAAGTGCTGTATAACTTCACGGCGGCTGGTCCGCAGGAGTTGGGTCTGGAGCGTGGCACTTTGATAGAGATATTGCGCAAGGAGGTGGGACCCTGGTGGTTTGGTCGCATTAAGAAGGAGGATGCTAGTCTTGTAGAAGAGATACTTGATCCGGAACTGGGCTGGTTTCCAAAGGATTTCGTGCGCATCATTCACAGCTGCGAAGCGGATGCATATTTCAATGCCGACAAGACTCTGTTGGGAGAGGCAGCGGTTGCGGCAAACGCTGAAGACTTTCAAGTTCCTGTGCCCGTTTGTGAATTGAGTCCAGGCAATGAGGATCCCAATGCCACAATGATTGCGGATCAAAGTAATATTACCACCATAGTCATTGAAACGCCACCAACATCCATTCCACGATTGCCATCGATTCACACTAACGTACTGCCGGATAGTTATGATGCAATACGGAATGGTGCTATACGTGAACTACTAGAAACCGAAATCAATTACGTAAAGCTGCTGGCTTCAATTTGTGACGGGTAAGCATTGAATTGTGGCATTGTGTGGCATTGATAATCGATCTCTAATTGATTTTGAAATTTTTTTTTATAGGTATCTTCCTGCCATGAGCAAGCGCATCGATATATTTTCGCCGAACAGCATTCGTCTCATATTCTCGAACATTGCAGCCATTTACAAGTTTCAGCGAAAGTTTTTGGATGCCTTGCGTCTTGGCATTGAACAAAATCAAATATCTAAGGTGTTTCTTAAGATGGTAAGTCGGTTTAGGTATATGATACAATATTTGTTATATTATATTATGATATATAATTTATAAAGTTATACCTAAGTGATTTATATATTGAATTTCCCATTTAATTGTATTTTCTTATATATTTTAGCACAAAGGATTTCTCTGTTATTCCACCTACTGCAATGCTTATCCACGTGCACTCATTGAACTCGAATCCTATGAACGCATCAAAGATGCATGCACTATTTTGGAGAAGTAAGTTTATCTCTCTCATGTATTTATTGCTTTCACTAATTAATTTTCTGATTTATTTCCCAACACAGTTGTCGTGAATCGGAGCATCTGGCCGAGCTACCGCTGTCTGCGCATCTGCTGGCGCCAGTGCAACGCATCTGTCGCTATCCACTGCACCTCAATGAAATTATTAAGACTGCCCTAAACAGCAACGTTGCCGAAGAAGTTGCTGGCCAAACAGATAATATAGACTATGATCAATTAGATGTATCACAGTGTGATATTCCCGATACTCAGGCCACCCTTAATGTGGCGCTGGAAAAGATGCGGGGCATTACGGAGGCTGTTAATGAAGGCAAACGGCACAGCGAGACGATTGCGCGACATCAGTCGAGTTTTCAGAACTTCAAGGGTCCACCTCTACACTTGCACAGCACTCGCTTCTTTCTGCAAGTCGATGCGACGCGCCAGAAGCAGAACCTTTGGAATAGCAGCTGCACTTTGTTCCTGTTCGATAATCAACTGATCTATTGCAAGAGAGATATTATCAAGCGCAGCCATTTCATCTATAAGGGACGAATCTTTTTGGATCGCTGCCGCATCGTGAATGTGCGCGATGGAAAAATGTTTGGCCATACAATTAAGAATTCACTCAGAATCTACTGCGAGTCACGGGATAAGTGGTATGACTTTAGCTTCCGCTCGGCCAATCGCAAGCATCGCTTTCTCAACACACTCGCCCTGGAGCGACAGTTTGGTGGCAAGGCACTGTACGTGTCCGAAATGACGGGCTTCGAGTTCAATTATGAGGAGCGGCCGGGCTACTACTCAGATCAGTCGGACTATGAGCTGCCAGAATGTGAGCACGCTCAGGGCACCGCCTCAGCTAGTGGCGACAGTTCCGTACCCGAATCCCCAGCTAAGTCACCGTATCGCTCTTGCGATACGTTACCCAAAAAATCACAGTCACGCGACGCCATTGCCAGCACCAGCAACGGCTCCGGGCAACAGCTGTCGACAACGTCAACTGGGTCCCTGGGCCGTCGCCGACTGGGCAACTGGTTCCGCAAGCCAAAGAGTTCCAACTGTACACCGAGTCAGTCACCAACCCACAAGCCAGGCTTCGACGCGGACTTAACGTTGACAGCCGCACGAGTTGCAGCTATCGAATTGGTTAAAGCCGCCGCCGAGCAAGAAGAGGCAGACAGTTCGTTTGCTTAGTTATCCTATTTAATACATATTAATTAATTGATTAATTATAATTTACAATACATGCATATGGATATATGCAAATACGTAGGCATCACAGTGCATTGCATTGCATTAAAATACAACTTATATGAACTGTTTGTAGTAACGATATTTTAAGAATGCCTGTGAAAATATCCTCAGAAAAACGTATATTTAAATTATTTTAGATTTGTTGATGTTAATTTCTTTTATTTTTTCTTTTTGTGCATTTTCATATTATTATCCAAAATTCATTTTCAAAATCGTCCGCCTGTTATCTGTATATAAATAAAATGTTTTGTTTTGAAACATATTACTTTTTTTTCGAAAAAAAAATATATATATATATATTTGTTTAGTTTTGATAGTTTCCTATCCCTTCATATGCATGTGTTGGCTAACTAAGAACTAACACAAGATACTGAATACAAAAATATATTATAACCATTTGTATATTACCAGAATATTAAATATGCGTTAATTAGCAACAGGTTATAATAATATGTAGCAATATTGAGTTAACCAATATATAGAGAGAAACTAAAACTATTGAGCAAGTATATTTAATCGAATTATTACTTGTAATTTTTATTCAAAAAGAAAACGAAATGAAAAACGAAAAACTGTTAAACAATTCTGCATAACAAGGAAATTTTCAAAACATGAGCGAATTTAATTTTTCTTAAGAAAATCTCGTATATACCAAAATAAGTTGAAATATATTATTATTAAGATAATATTGAGTTAAAATGTTCTAAAAGCAATTTACTATTTAATAGATTTTGTAAAAACAAATATGATTCTTGCAAATGTTATCTCTGGACCACCCTATCAAGTATATTTGGCTGCCAGATTAATCAGCGATGTGTTTGAATTCCGGCCTTGATATCATTTAAATAATCTATGCTTTTATATGTATGTAAACATCAGGTACGGAATTCACAAGTTAAATATAAAAATAAAATATATATTTAAAATATTATAAATTGAGTTTTGCATTTCTGTTCGTTATCCCTAGCAGACAGGTTTCGTCTACTTAGCAAACAAATGTTTATCTATTGGGTTCCAAAGTACATAGCCAAAAATCGACATTTACTTATATAAAACTTAATATTTGATCGATTGCTCGTCTGCTAGATATGCGCTCCAATATATTGATAAGATTTTGTTTATATTTTAGGGCCACTTTGAAGCTCGTAAAAGTTGGGCAATGAACATAGATAACAGATTGAGATTGAATATGTATGTAGAGCTTTGGTTAGGCAATGTTTATATACGCTCGGGCCGGTTTAGCACTACTTAAGGCGTAATCAAACACCGTTGAAATAATTTAATAGTCAACAAGTCATTGATTAAAATATAAATAGAGAAGACTTGAACCACTGTTAAAATCTGAGTATTCTTCGCTTATGCAGTTACACAGCTACTTTAAATAACTGCTGTTAATGGTGAAATTACATATACAGTATTCTGTTAAATTACAGATACTGAAACATTTTGCGCATTGTCAGGCAGCGCAATTTCGAGCACTTTCAAACTTTAATGTTAAGCTACTAAATATAACATATTGCTTTATATATACTTTACTTTAGGCGCTGTTAATGAACTGTCTAAAAGTATGCTGTGAAATAATTGATTTAATTTCTTACAGAAGTTTTCACAGATAATAAATATCTATTCATACGATTGCGTTCTAATTTTTGACAATTTCAATTTGTTGTTATATTTTAATACTGTGTTGCTTAAAAGCTTTTGAATATTAATAAATGTTAATGGTTTTTCAATGTAGCAATTGAAGCAAATCAAGCATACGTCTCATAAAACGTATGTTTTACAAATGGGAACATATTTAATTGGCTATCGATCTTCTGGGTGGAGGCATAACAAACTGCCATTGGAGACAGCATGTGCGTTACTTAATGACTCGACTAATTATCAAATCAATTTTATTTGAATTCGAATTCGAATTAAATAACTTGTAATAGCCATTCATAATTGTAACCGGTCGGCGAGCGTGTGAGAGAGACAGAGAGAGAGAGAGAGAGAGAGAGAGAGAGAGAGAGAGAGGCTGAAGTCCGCCGACTAGTTCTTCGGGCAAACGGATTATCCGCAAATAATATGTTAGCCGTTGCTCAACGCTTGATGGCCAATGGATTACCAAACCGACGGCATCTTCTGATGAACTGGCTCAAGGCCGAGCTCCACTCAACTCGGCTTGGCTTTGGAACTGGTCCCAACTATTCCTAATTAAGACTCGGTTCTAAGTCTGCGCATTGCCATTGCATAAAGTAGCAAATTGAATATGTTGCCGAGTGCTTTTAAATGGGATTCAAAGTGATTGACTTACGAGCTGCAGCACTTGCACTTGCAACATCAACAGAGCCAAACACCTCTATGAAAATAAATAAAATTATACGAATGCACACAAAAAACTAAACTGTGTCTCTGGTGGTGCGCTGCGGTGGCCTCTTGCACAATGTCCAACTCATTTGAGCGCATTAAATTTGAATTAAAATTTTTGAAATTTCGCTCCGCAACGAAAGTGACAATTAAAATCTTTTTAGCTCATGGCGTCTATGCATTTCCTTAAGAGAGCGCGCGCCCAGATACTTCAATAAAAATGCCCCCAGGCCGAGCCGGGCCGGGCCGGGCCGGGCTGAGCCGAGACGAGACGAGTCAAGTCGAGTTGAGCCGAGCCGGGCCATGTCAGCGCCGCCAACAGACCTCAATTATAGTAACGCCGGCAGCCAACTTGGCTATATACCTATATTAACTGTTTTGTGCTCGCATATAGCACTCGTACTCGCACTCGTATATGGTGCCGGCACAGGTTGCCAAAGTGGACAATTTAATGTGGCTGTCATGTTAAATGCCAGCCCAATAATTTAAGCCTCATTTTTTCTTTCAGCCAGCCTGTGAAATGTTTGATGGGTGGTATGTGGTCGCTAGTTGAGCGATCAGGCCAGACTCCAAGAAAATTATAGAAATTTTCCTAAATGTAATAAGTATTGTGACTTCTATGCCTTTCACCACGCCCCAGGGAATGCCCTTAATGTACTTTTTTTTTGACTGCACGAACTAAAGGTTTGCTAAGGCTTACTTTGGTTATGAAATATTGGAAATTTTTTTTAGTAAATAAATGAATTTGCTTTAAATGAATAAGTATTATAATATAAATTAATTATGTAAGATTAATATAAATAAAAATTTTAAAGAAATATTTTGTAGATTTTTCTAAAAAAAAAAATCTTTTACAGAAATTTATTCATGCAATTTCTAAGAAATATTTTGTATTTATTTTAAAATTTATAATTATATATAAATTTTAAACGAATGATTTTATTTATTTTTTTTACAGAAATTTATTAATGCAATTTAAAAGAAATATTTTTTTTTTATTTATTTTAACATATAATTTTTTTAAGGAATGCTTTAATATGCCTAAGCAATCTCATTTAGTGGATGCTTAGTAAAGGTCATTATCATAATTTTGCCTTATAATAGTCAAACACTGCATTAGTTGAGCATATCTAATTTGCCTTTAATTATGCTCCATTTAGGGCAATTTGTTATAATTACGAGCACTTCCTTTAACATCAAACAAAAATTAGCCACGTATTGAACACAAAAGCGAACAATAAACGTGCCAAACTTCTCAATTTTTGCGAGAGATAAAAGCATAATAAAGACACATAAATAAAATAAAATAAAAATACAAATAAAACCGAAAACCGATAAACCACAACAAATTGCAAACTCTCTTGAACTCGATTTGCGGTTTGAAGCAAAATGTAAACAAAATGAACTTTTAATGAATTTTTGTTTCACTTAAGTTGAGTTAAGATTTTAATGCCATTTTTTTTTTTTTTTGCGCAATAGTTAATAATATTAAATAAGTGCTGAAACTGTTTTTTGAATGTCTTTATTACTGATTATTTTTTTTTTTTTAAGTATTGATTCAATTGTGAGATGCTGCATCGCTGCAATGCAATTCGATTTGTTTCGTTTTTGAAGTTGAATACATTGAAGTCTTTCTGAAAGGAGATTGTCGCCGCACGTTTTGCATATTACAAAATGAGTTATAAATGTGCCATGCATGTGCATGTGTGTGTGTGTGTGTGTGTATTAGAATGCCATTGACTCAGCTCGACTACAATTGTGCTTCCCATATGATGCGTTACTTTTACAATCAGCCATGAAAAATCTGTACAAGGCGATTTTCCATTGGCTTAACCATCTTGATTGCAATAGATTTTCATTTTCCAAACAAAAATTTTGCAATTTTTGTTGTTGTTGTTCTTGTAGTTTTTTGTTGCCAGCTTTTTATGGTGTTCAAACTAATTTGCAGTTACAAGCCCCTGTTGGCCCGTTTCTTTTCACAAAATGCGGCATCATGCCCTTTTGTTGCATTTTATGCTGCACTCACAATGAGGTGGGTGCTCATGGCATAGAAGTCGAACAGGGGGCATGACTGAATATATGTATGAGCCTGAGAGTATGAGTGCACATATGCAGAGTGCACCAATTGCAATTATTTTCTAACAAACTGGCTGTGGGTAAGGTAAGGCGTGCAGGTGAGCTGTGAGCTGCGAGCTGCGAGCTGATAGATGAGAGCAGAGGGGAAGGGAATTTGGGCTAGATTGGTAAATCGAATTATTGCTGATCTAATTTGCCAACTAGACAACAACACTAGGCATTAGCCTTCGTTAACTATAATGAAAAGTCAAAGCAAGATTTATATAATTATGAGTGTATGTGGCCAAAGGATAATTGGGACAAATTTGGGACAACTTTTGAGACATCTTTGAAGCAATCTTTTTTTTGAAAGCAAAATGAGAATTAGGACAAGTGCACATTAATATGTATAATACAAATTTGTATGCTGTTTTTATGCTAAATAAAAAGTGGGACTAATTTTTGGGACAAGAATGCTTTAAGGTAAATCAGATTTGGTATAAATTTTGGGAAAACTTTCAGAAAATGTGAAATACAAATTACAGTAAATTAAAATCCATAGAAAAGAAAATTGTACACAACATGCAACTTTTTGGGACAACAAAACTTGTCTCCATTTTTATATTTCTATTGTTACAAATTATGTTCCACTTTTAATATTCTTACTTTTCGAGACATTCAGATCGAGATCTTTAATGAAAATCTGTAAAGCAAAAAGTGCAGTTAAATTGTAAATATCACAAAATTTGTGACAACATTGAGACATCGGTAAACAAATTTGAAGTTCTTAATGGAAGTCAAGTGTTTGCCATTTATAAAAATGCTTACACTGCACTACATAAAATACAATGCAAATACAAATGACAAGTGTAAAAGAAAGAGTTATTATGTATTCAACTTTCCAAAAAAAAAATAATGAAAAATTAAACAAAAACTATTACAAAGCTGAACTGTAAATTTCAATTTGCATAAAGCATAAAGTTCAATACCATAAATCGAACAGGCACTGGCACAGCCTACGACTCATATTCGAATGCCAGAGCTAGAGTTAGAGCCAGAGCCAGAGCCAGAGCCAGTGCCTCGACAAAGTGCAGCTCCAGTTCCCCTTCATTTGGTCTGGGGCAACTTTCATGCAATTGATTTTCCATGAACTTCATTTTGCATGTCTCGCGTTTTAGAGGTTTTTTTTTTTTTTGGCTACTTTGGCCTTTTTTCCGCATACAATTGTCATTGTCATTGCTGTTGCGAGTTGTTGTTGCAGTTGTTGTTGTTGTTGTTGTTGTTGTTTGTGTTGCTGACCTGTCTGTAGATTTATGTGAAGCTGCTGCCCATTTGGAGCACATTATGTAAAATTTGCATTTAAAACTGGTTCGCTTTTTCGATTTTTAGCTTCACTTTACGCTATTCAACGGAATTGAAACGAATTTCAGTTGGATTTATATCTGATTTGTTGGATTTGTCCTAGGTGCACTTTAATTGGCTAATGCCGAGGTACAGTGAACACTTTTTTTAATGGATTCGTGGCAATTAAACAGCGTACCAAGTGACTTTCAGTTGAGTCAAGAAAACGGATAAACGAAAAATAAAAAACAAGTAAAAAGGCTCTAGTCGAGACAGCTCGACTACGAGATACCCTGAACCCTGCCAAAAAAAAATATTCTTCTTCTTACCGCACGTATATATTACGCGCCCTCTGCTAACCGCGCAGTTGCTGCCGACGGTTGGGGATGGGATGGGCTGTACTTTGAACGCTTATAACTCCATTTCTAGATGGAGCATCTTCATGAAACTTTCAGAATATATTAATAGCATTCAAATTTACCCATTTGCCAAATTACAAGTCTCTAGTATTTAAAATACGTTTTTTTCAAATTGGGGGCGAAGGGGGCGTGGCATCGAAAATCTGAAAATTACAAAATCTGCGTATCTATAATATCTATCTAAATATACAAATTTGAAGTCTCTAGCTAAAACGGTGTAGAAGTTATGCTCGAAAAACTTAAAAAACGTAAACGAATTTTCGATTTTTTATCGATAATTAAGGAATGGGATGAGTTATCGAAAAAACAAAATAAACTTGTACTGCGTAACTAAGATACGAGTGTTCATGTAAAATTTCAGCTCTCTAGCTTTTGTAGTTTCCGAAATCTCGACGTTCATACGGACGGACGGACAGACGGACGGACGGACGGACGGACGGACGGACGGACGGACGGACGGACGGACGGACGGACGGACGGACAGACAGGGCTATATCAACTTATTTTTTTGTGCTGATCAAGAATATATATACTTTATGGGGTCTGCGACGTCTCCTTCTGCCTGTTACATACATTTTCACAAAAACATTATACCCTGAATTCCCATTTTCAATGGGTTCAGGGTATAAAAAAAGAAAAGAGAGTTGCATTTGCAGTTGATTAAAAGGGCAAGTTGAGATGACAATCAAATTAAAGATCTGGAGCAGATGCAACTTTTACATTATGGCCATGACGAAGGCAAACAAGTCAAGCGATTCACTGAGTGTTCCAAACTTACTTCAGACAGCGCCCAAATATTCAATTAACTGCAACATTAATTCATATATAAATCATATAATTCAATTTAAAGCATTCCCTTTTCTAATTAGTTACGCTGCACGTTTATGCAATAAATAGTAAATGCCTTTCGTATATATCGTGGGCAATACAATTTTGGATAAGAGGAACGTGTAACTGAAAGTAGGTTACAGATGTTTCAATGTGAGAGGAGAGAAGGAGAAGGAAAGATAGGAGAAGAGATATAGCTGAAAGAGAGAGATGAGTAGAGGGATTGAGTGTGAGGGCTAGATTGTGTGGACTAGAAAAAAAAAGCAATCGAATAAGGAATAGAATGAGAAACGTGGAAAGGAAAGGAAGAGTAAGCGAGCTGCATGCTGAAAAAATGAATAAGGAAGGAAGAGAAAGAATATGAAAAAGTGAGGTTGCAGGAGGCAGACTGAAACAACGAGTACAATGAAGGGAGAGAGAGAGAGAGAAGTAGACTGAGGCAGAAAACAAGAGCGAGAGAGAGAGAGAGAGAGAGGGAGAGAGAGAAGGAGAGTGAGAAGGAAAATAATAACGAGAGCGTGACTGAGAGGGAGGAAAAGAAAGAGCGTGAGAGTGAGAGCGAAAGGAAAATAGAGTTAGAAGAGAGTAAGTATAAGCGAATGAGAGAGAGAAAGTTAAATTAAGAACGTAGTTGATGAGAGCAATTGACGCAATATGAGAGAGTATATGCAAATAGTTTTCTCTCTCACTCACGCTTTCATTCTTTTGTCATGGTCTTTTTTTAAGACATTTTTTGACATAAAACTGTAGATAAAATCATAATTTCAAATGTTAAAATAATTTTTAATGCAATAAAATTATCAGCAATTTTATATTTTCTCCAACAAACATAATTAACTCTTTTATTTCTAATTCAGAATAAATTTTAATTTAAACAAAATTATTTTCAAGCAGATTTATAGAATATTTTTCAAATAGCTTTATACATTTATAGCTCTCACTCATTTACAAAATATTATGCCACATATATTTACTCTTTATTCAAATTAATTCATTTGCCTTAATGCTGCAATATTTTATACTATTGCAAAGGAAGTCCTAATTACAGTTTTTGTAAGTTTCTTTCAGTGTACAGCTCATTAATTTTAGTGCTTTGTAGATTCTTAGATAATTTGAAATTAGTTCTGTTGAAACTTTTGTAGTTTTTTTTTTTTTTGTTTTCATAGTGGAAAAAATTGCATTTCTCAGCGATCGTTAACATGAATTTTGCGCAGTGGAGTTAATAGAGCTCGTAACATCAACATTTACAACCTAACGGTAGCGCCACGACATTGCGAGGCCTTAGCAACAACAACAACAACAACAATAACAGCATTGGCAACGATAACGACAATAAACATTGAATAAGGTTAGCATCGCATGACACGATTGCAGTGCCCTCCCTCCCTCTCTCGTTCGCTCTCTCACTCGCTCGTTCTCTCTCTCACTCGTTCTCTCTCCCCCTTTTTATAGGTTTAGGCATATGCCTGGTTACGAGCTGAGCCATATGAGATAAGCACCCGCATAGCTGAGACTGAGCAAAGCTATTGAAAACGTGGCCAGCCAACTGGCCAAAGCCATTTCATTATGTAAACACACAGCGCGCAAGGAAAACAAGAAATCTGGCAACAAATCAATAGAGAAAAAAAAGTGAAACAAAACAAATAAAATGTTTTCATTTCTCATTGATGGGGCGTCGAGTCGAGTGTGGAACTGGGGCGTTTGGCTGCAACAGCAACAGCAACCACAGCCACAACTGACCGACTAACTATATAGCTGGAGTGCCTGGCTGGCTCTATGAGCACGTCCATTGGGGATCTCTGCAGCGGCAGGCTGCAATCGCAGCTTAAACTCTGTCCCAATCTGTATCTGTATCTGTATCTGTATCTCTCTGTGACTGAACCGGGTCCAGTTGCGTGTTGGCCATTATGAATAAACATGTGCCACATGTAAGCTGTCGCTGTCGCTGTCGCCATGGCCGGAGTCTCTCTTGGCGCATTTATTTAATATTGGCCAGCTTTGAAGAGAGAGAAAAAAAAAATTGTAATAGAAATGAAAATGAAAATGAAAACGAAAAGCGAGCAAAATATTTTTTTCATTTTGCAATTAGCCAAGGAAACACGCTTCAGCCAAAACTCGTATTTCCTGGCCCAGTGTCTGCCAGTTGTCTGGCCGGACTCCTGCCACAGAGCTCTGCGGCTGCCTGCCAGAAGATGCGCCTTGATTATTGGTTAGCCGCACGTTGAGCTCCCCGTGAGTTATGACAATAATTTCATGTTAATAACTTTCAAGACGAAAAACCTGAACTTTTGGTCTGTGAACTCAGTTCGCCAAAAAAAAAACTCATATTTCTTCTGGTTACGACATGGCTAGCCAAAAGAGTAAAAAAAAGAAGAAAATTATGTAAAATATGCTGGCTAAAAATTGTGTAATGAGAAAGCTCTAGATTTTGCACTGGGGCGTATGCGTACTCTGGACCCTGGCCAATTGCGAGCTGAAGCTTAATTAGACAATTTCTTTATTATGGATGCTGCCTTTGCCTTTCACAAGCAACAGCTCAAGAAACACTCAACGCTCAATTATGGCTGTGGCTAATCAAAAGGGCATTGATTTTTATGAACTGCGAGGCGAACTGTTTGCTGGAGTTGGTCTGCTTTTGGGCTTGACTCTCTAATGCTAGATGATGGGCCTGGCCAATTGCGAGTGGCCAATTGTTTGCCCTGGTGATGGGCGCGATGGCGTCACTTGTACAAATCTTTGCATTTAGCCGAAACGTGCTGCAACAAGATTTTGGCCAACATGATGCAAGAGAGCGAAAGAAAGTTGATCGTTAGCCTGGCTCATAAGCGGAGCAATCACCAGTTAACAAAAAAATAGACTAGGTTTGGGCTTTGCCTTCAAGTCCGGGTCGAGTATGACTCTGCTGACGGGTCAAGCCTGTGTGGTGTGGCCCGTCACGTTAGGGCCACAGCGAATTGCAATAAGCAACTGCAACAGCAGCAGCAACAGCAGCAGTGGAAGCAGCGCTGGCAGCGGCCTCGAGACTTGGCCATAATGTGCATATTGCAGTTTTTTTTTATCGCTTCTCACTTTTGACAATAAATTGCCTTGGCGGTGGCTTTGCCCGCGTTACCTTTAACGAAGTGTGAAAGATGTCGGCTCTGATTCGATTCGATTGCGCCACGGTAGCATGCACCACCAGCAGCAGCAGCAGCACACGCTGCAAGCTCTTTCTTGTTGCTGTTGTTGTGCCTCTCAGCACCGTGAAGATGTAGTTAACAACGTGACTATATAATCAGCATCAATGTGGCGAGGCTAGGAAGTCGCCCAACTGCAAGCGGCAGCTGCTTTATTGCTCAGCTCACAACACTCAACTCTCAGTTGTCCCCAAAAGCAGCCAAATGATTTTTTTTTTTTTTTGTTAGCATTTTGCCCGGCTCGTTTCGTTACGTTTCTAATCAAATTAATTTCGCCAGCTGCACACATGTCTCTCAGCTCTTTTGGAATTGGGCCTGGCACTGATTTGGCTGCAGTTGCATTGCCTGTGCATTGCGCATACGCAGAGTGCGCGCCCGCCACGCGATCATGATGCAACTGCGGCTCAGCTAAAGGTGACGAGGTTAACCAAGATAAATTCAATATGTTTAAGCCGTTTAGCATGTGTGTAATCTAATTTATCTAAGCTGTTTGTTCTTTTTGTTGCTTTTGTAATCAATGGGATGTCGGCTTTGTTTGTGGATTAGATATTTATAGTTTTTTTTTTCATGGTCTCTTAAATTTGGTAGAATTTTTTTAGAAGAGTTTTTCTTGATAATTTTGTAGTATTTTTATATTTTGTTTTAATTTTATTATTATTTTTATATATATTTTTTAATATTTATTTATTTGTATTTTATTTGTTAATCTTTTCATTTTCATGATTTATTTAAGTATAATAAAATAATAATAAAAAAAAATACTCTACTATATATTAATTATTATTTTCTTATATAATGATTTATTATTTATCTTTTATATAAAACATAATTTTTAATTTTATTTTAATTTAATTTTGTTATCAATTTTTATAATTTTGTATTAAAAATAATATTATTTTTCAATTTTTGAATTTTTATTTAAGTTTGATTTATTTTTATTTTATTTAATTTTTTTATGTATATTTTTTTTTTAAATATTTTGTATTTTTTATTTGATTGCAATATTGCAGTTTTTACAATTTTCCTATTTATTTCCCAATTAAATGAAGTTCTTTTTATTATTTTTAATGAAGTTTTTTTTATTAAAATGAAAATGAAGTTCTTTTTATTATTTTATTATTTTAGGTATAATTAATTATTATGATTGATATTCTTTTTTTTTTTTTAATGTATATTTACTTGCATCTATGCACAATCTCCCGTCTTCAGCCCAATCCCATCGTATTAGATACGCTACACCCACTATTTCAACATTTCCAGTTTTTTTTTTCTCCCAGCCGTTTGCACATCGTGCTCAATGTCTGGGGGAATCATGTTTATAGCAGGCCACAATCACCTGGAAGACCAGCTGTGAGAGGTAAGAGATGCAGAGTCCAAGGCTAACCAATTGTCATTGCTTAACGCACTCAACAGAAGAACTAGAAGAGAATGCCTTCGGGGAGAGGTTGGTGCTAGAGGAAGCAATGGCTCGCTTCATAAGAATATATAACCGAATGTCGAGTATGCTGGAATCGGACGAAGAGACATATATATATATATATACACACATATTCTCTTATACACTCATAATCATGCTCATAAATACATCAGCCAAACGGAAGCAAAACGTTTTTGTAACTTGTCACGTGACCTCGCCTCATGTGGAGCTTCTCTCCGCATTTGCTTCTCACACTCTCCCAATCAATGAACGTATTCAAAAAATCATATTTATCATTACGCTCTAAATTAACAGTTTTTAATTGACTTCAGCGTGATAACAAGTGATATTATTTATAATGTCAAATAAAACCAAAAAAAAAAAAGATTTCAAATAAATTTGCGTAATTTTATCGATGTGAAATATTTTTGTTTGTTTCGTTTGTTTTATTTAGGCGCTGTTGCCAAATAAAATTGATTAATGCGACAGACATTTTTATACGCCCATTTGAGATTGTGAATATTTTTGATTGCAATTATTGATTTAAATTGCATTTTTGAATTGCTAATCCACATTTTTTTTTTATAAATTTATTTTAAAGTGAATAAACTCCATTTGCATGAAATGATAATCTCAATTGCTTTTTAAATGAGTTTGCTTATGGAAACACGAATAAGTTCTCGTTTAAATCTAATTCTGTTGCAAAGAACTGCATCGAGTTGTTTTAATAAAGTTATTGTAAGATATAGATATTCTGGAACATATATATATAGAACAATTTTAATTAAAATATAAAGCTCAAGATACAAAAATTATATCTAAAGATACAGATATTTAAAAATACAGATATCTAGAGATACATATATCTATATATGCAGATAAAGAGAGACATAAATATTGAAGTAAAAAGAAGTCGAAAAAGTAAATGAAAAAATGATAACGAAAAATATAGAAATTAAAATATCTAAAGATTATTTTAATTAAATAAATATTAAAAAATATATTAAGAAATATAAACAAATATAAAGAGACACATATATCTTCAGATACATATATAGAGAAATATCTAAAAAAAAAAAAATCATAGAAATATATAAAATCTTCCATAGTAGAACTGCTTTGGGTGCTAAATTTATATTTATGTATTTTATAAAATAAAATTTTTAGCTATATGAGCAACAGCTCACCTTAGAATACAGAAGCCACGCTATGAGCACTTCAACAAAATACATTAAAAACACATATAAATATAAATGAATAAGCAAAAAATAATAAAAATATTTAATTAATATACTTAGACAAGCCATAAAAAATGATTAAAGAACAAGAAGCATATGAAACAAGAAAATTATAGCTATTAAGCAACAAAGCTAACGTAGCTAACGTAGAGCACTTAGCAAGAACAGCCCAAGTGCTGCTTTTTTATGAAAAAAAAAGAAAAGAAATTATATATCGTATATGCATGTATAAATCGTTGCCAATCCACTTGCTATACAATGTAAGTCAGCGCCAGCCAATTAACTGTCGCCCGTTAAATTGTTGTCAATTTTAACAAATTGTATTTAATTAAAGAGTTTTGTGTAATAGAAGTTGAAATGCTGACTCGAAATTTTGTACCCTTAATTATTATAAATGAATGCAGACTATGCTCGGAGATCGTGAAGCGCAAGCAATTAAAACTCTAAAAACAAAACAAATTACAAACGACGAAAAGGCACCCAAAAATAAAAAAAATATAATAAAAAAAAAAAACAAAAGACAGTTGGAAGAAAACGAAACCGAAACCCGTTGACAATGCGACGGAAATTAGCGCTGGTTAATGACTCCAGCAGCCAAAAAAAAAAAATACACTGAAAATAATCTGTGTGATCTTAAACGGCAATGTGCATTGTTGTTCTTGCTGGCGGCCGCTAATGATGCTGTTGCCATTGCGGTCTGCCCATTGCCTATTGCTGCTGCTGCTGCTGCTGCTGCTGATGTGTGGCACATGTTGACAGGAGCCGCCGTGGTCAGGGTCTGTCTGCCGCTCTGTGATCAACGGCATTTAAATGATGGACCACCAGAAGCTGTTCATACAGATTACTAAACGATTCGAGCTAATTGCGCTTGCCGCCAGCTATGAAAAGCCGTTCAAGAAAGTACCAATCATCGTTTCAAGTTAGCATAAACTGGCCCCGTTATAACTTTGACAGCTAAACGCTGACAGCCTAGAGTGTGGCTGGTGTGTCTAATATATATATATGTGTGTGTGTGTGTGTGTTTAGAGTGTGTTTGTATTACTAAGTATTTACCCTTTTACCTCGCGTTGCGCTATTAAGGCACAATTTGACGCCCCGTTTTAATGCACGCAAGTTTCAAGTTTGTTGCCTAAGTCTTTTGTTTTTATGAATGTAAACGAATCGATTCGCATGAAACATGTTTCTTTTTTTTTTTTTATTCGATTTATTAAGTATTTACAAATTTTGGGGCAAGTCTTAACATATAATTCGCATATATTCATTTTTTATTATTTTTTAAAGATTTTTTTTTGTTTTTTTAATAGTTTTTTTTTTTTTTTGCTCAACTTGAGCTGGCGTTCGCTTGCGTCTGGCTGCTGGGTGCCTGCAGCTTTTCGAGCAGCTTCTTCAACTTGTTGTGCTTCTTCAGGTAGGCGCTCTTCTCATGTGCCAGCTTGTAATTGGCAAACATAGCAGTCGTTGTTGTTATTGTTGTTGTTGGTTGTTGCGTTGTTGATGTTTGCGTTGCTGCAGTTGCTGTTGCAGCTGTTGTTGTTGTTGTTGTTGTTGCTGGGCTGCTGCTGCTGCTGCTGCTGTTGGGCGCTGCAGTCGTGGAGGAGCTAAGTGTGTCTAGCGGCAATTCGGAGTGCGCCTCCTTCACTGGCGTCTGCTCCTCCGCCTCCTGCCAGTCCAGCGCCTTCTCCTCCACGGGCAGCAGCTGCAACTGCAAAGAGATGATTCATGTGATTATGACATGGACATGGACATGAACGTGGGGACGTGGTACATGAGCATGAAAGCAAATGCGATTGCGATTGCAATTGCGATTTGCAACTGTTGGCGAGTGGTGGCGACTGGTGGGTGGGTGATTGTGGCTCTGGCTGTAGCTGTGGCTATATATATATGTATGTGTGTGTTGGCGGTGGGTGTACTTTGTACAGCGATTGTGCAAAAGCATTTACAAAAGTGTCAAAAGCGTTTAAATGTTGTTGTTGTTTGTCGTTTTTTTTTTTTGGCTTTAATTTGTTGTTGTACACGCAATTTGATAAAATGAACAACGGACTCCTTAAAACTAAATATATATAGTATCAGTAGCGCAGATAGCGCTTACGATTATCGTATTGTCTTACATAGTTCCATGGCGCATATTTAGCCTTCTCGTAGGCTTTGTATTTCTTGGTCTTTGCATTGTATTTGCCCTGCAGCTTGTTGTTGTTGGGCGCAATCGCGGTGTATTTGATGCCCACGCCGGGCACATACTGTGCAGCCAGAGCTGGCACCGTGACAGTGGCCGTTGCTGGACTTGCGCCTGCATTGGCATTTCTATAGGGATCCACCAGTTGGCCATAGTTGTACTTGGGCGGCTGATTGTTGTAGTTGGGCGGTGCATAGGGGCCGGCGGGTATGACCCAGGTGCGGGGCCGAGATGGAGGCGGCAGCACATATCTATAAAGAAAGTAAGAGTGAGAGAGAGAGAGAGAGAGGGAGACAACTCATTGGTAAGTGAGCAAGCAGATAATGAAGCTTTGCGAATTCCTGCTTACACATAGGGCTGTGGGTTGGGAATGTCGTCGCTCAGATCCTCCCAGACAGGCGCCGGCTCACGATATGGCCGACTGGGCGGTGCAGGTGTGGTGCGCGGGGGCGGCGGCACTATGGGACCCGTATTGGTGCCCCAATCCACGCGTATCGCTTGGCTGCACGCGGCGAGGCAGATGACTAGCAGCAAACAAATGGAGGGCTGCAACAGAGGAAACTTATAAGGTGAATGCATGTGGCAATAATTTGTCAAAAGTAATCGATGGCAAAGCGATTGGCAACGATTGCGTCGATTGCTTCGATTAGGCATTCGCCTTGAGAACATTCGCCCCCAATAGCAACGTATATATAATACATATATATATACACGTATATATGTAGAACAAGTTGTACAAATTTGCAGAATGTAAAACATTTATTTGCTTGCCAACTCACTTTGCCTTAAAGCCTATGATGCAATTGCCGCATTAGCAACAGCTCAGATCAGCCAATTAAATGCGCTTTATATAGCAATTAGATGCAACCAAAAAGCAACAAAAGACGAACAACAACGACAATCAAAATCAAAATTTTGCTCTTGAACTCGATCATAAATAAAGAGAAAAAAATAATTTTATAATTACGCGTCTTGCAACAATGTCAAGTGTAAAAATTAATAATAATAAGCGACACAAATTGTTGTAAGCTTAATGCCATTGTTTGTTGTTGTTGCTCATGTTGTTGCAGTTGCTGTTGTTGTGTGAAAATTTCTCAAGTTGTTAATACTATTAGGCCTAATGCAGATACTGCTCAAAAGTTCAAAGTCATTGTGTCTCCCCCTATTTGGAGCATGATTTATGGCGATTTGATAAATATTTATAAAAATACACAAAACACACACATATACAACAATATATTTATATTCAGTCAGCATTTGTTTTGTTAATTGAATTGGTTTGTTAAATAATTGATTTATGTTGATTAATTAGGCTGCATTCATGGCTTTTTTATAATCTAACATTTTTTCTTATAAAATTTATTGCAATATATAAAAAATGTATGAAAGCTTAAGCTTTTGCTCGGTTTATAACCGATTATTATTTATTTATGCATTGCGAACATTGTCACAGGTTCTCAAGTGTTTTTGCAGCTAATGATCAATTACGTGCCATTAAACATGGAAATCAGTTGCAGGAAAACAAAAAGCTGAACAGCAACTGTTGAGTACAGTTGAAAGGTGCTAAATGCTTGTGCTGCTGGCAAAGGTGTGAGCAGCTAGGCTGTGGAGGGGTTAATCGATTTTACAATACAATTTTCACAATCAACAGACGACGCTCTCCTTGGCCAAATTTGTTCGTTGCCAATTTGTCAATCGGCGGTGCTTTTGACAATACGCGCACAAAACAACAAAAAAAGATATCGATACTCGTGATTTATCGATGCCACCTGCAGCATGGCAATGCACTGCAGTATCGTTTGGTCTGCAATGCCTGCCTGTGTGTGTGTGTGTGAGTGTGGGTGAATAACTGTGTTACTTTTTGCTCCTCTTTTGTTGTTTTGCTTCTTTTTTTTGCGCGCTTGAAGATGAGAATTTGTTGTTGTCGCTGGCTTTGCAAATTGAATGTGTTTACTTGAACAATTGCCAGGCATATGTTAACCAATATGAAGTGATCGTATATTTTATTTATACTTGTAAATCGCAATAAATAAAGCTGACATGCCTGTTGAATTAAGAGTGTGACCATTGCATTCTAATTTAGCAAATCCATTCTTTTCCAACTTGCCAAGACTAACGAATGGCTCAGCGCATGAGGAATAATTGGCTGGAGCGCATAATATTTGTGTAACTCACAAATGAATAAAGTTGTCAGGCGTTTTATAAGCTTTGCTTTTGGTTAATTAGAAATAATTGCTAGTATGTGTATCGATGTTTATCATTGCATAAATGTACTATAAATAAGGCTAGGATCGATTCTTTTTCTAGGCAAATTGGCTTGGTTACATATCGATTAGAGGCACAATAAATATCGGTTCCTGAAAGTCACCATAAACATCGGTTCTATTCAAGTTGGCAGCTGAATAACTGCCATAAATCAGCACTATATAGGTTATTTTCGATATCCATGCAGATATGATTTTTTGATATTTGTGATATGCATATTATTTGCACAAGGTAACAATATTAACAATAACAATTGGCAATTGCCAGCCATGTCGACAATGCGCCGTGCGCATAGCAAATAGGAATTTGTGTATTCAACTACTGTGATCGATTAGCCAAATTCGCAGCACAAGATATGCAAGTAATGTCTGCTTTGAAGTCTAACTTTTTATGGCCTGGTTCATTACCTAGCGATTTAATGATCAACGACTGGTGGGTCCATTAGGTTGGGAAATCTGCTATTAAATTAAGTTTTATTTGGAAGCTGCTTTCGAGATGTTGTAATACCGGCTAAATTGTATAAACAGATCATATCATCTGGGCACTTTAGTTTCCGTCGCATATCAAATCCAATCCGATAATTTAATAAAAAATGAAAAGAAATCAAAGCCTAAGTCGAAGACGCCAATGAGATAATTTAATGGCGCAGTTGGGCAGCTTGGCCACTTGGCCACTTGGCCAAGTCTCAGTTGTCGAGCAGCATGACGGCATCAGAAATGGTATTATGCAACAATAGCCACTCAATTGCGATCAGGGGCTTTGGCTTGTCTACTTAACGCTCTTTGTCACTTCCGAGACATAATTGCGTCGGCCTTGAACTTGAAATTCACTTAGCTTCACACAGATAATTACACTTGGCGAAAAATGTAGACAGCTTATTTGAATAAAATGAATTGTTATGTTGGGACGGGATTAAGTTTGTTTTGGAATCACTAATTGTGTGGCCGAGCTTGAGGCTTAATGGCTGTACATATCAATTAAAGATATGAGATAAAGAATTGGAAGATATAGTTTTTTTTTTTTTTTTAATTATATTTTAATTTGCATATCTTGTTTTATTTCTGAGTGCAGCGAATTACGCATACGCCAAGTGTAACTCGCTGAATATATTTTTTCTCAGTGTATAAATAATGTATACGCCATGTGGCGCTTGTCACTCATAGAAATATTCTTCTATTATTTTATTTATTTATTTATTTATTTTTTTTTTTGAGTATATAAATTATGTATTCGCCATGTGAAACTTCATAGCCAAGGTTTTCTCTGTTAGACATTATAATAATATTTGTATTGTAGTCTAAGAATTAAACTTTAATTCCGTATTCTACCCTATAATTTTTCTCTGTGTATAACCACAAAGCCACACGCCAATTGCGCCCTAAATATTCGCATTGTTTTCTTTGGCAACTCACATGTTTTTTTTTTTTTTTTATCAAGTTAATTAAAGTGCGAGACTTGGGTCGGGATTGTTAGATTAAAATCGGTCTGCTGTGCGTGTGCTGTGGCTAATAAAAAGTTTTCAGAATTACGCTGCGCAATGTGGATATTTTTAAGTGCCAGCCAGTTGAATGAACTCCAAAATCGTGCACATGATTTTTGTGTAAAAAAAGGCGTAACAGCATCGCCTGGGATCACATTAATTGGTCGGCACACCCAACATGGATATCACCTTTTGCGGCTCCTCCCACTCTTCCACTCTCTCTCTCTCTCTCTGTCTCTGTGGCATGATCGAGCGATTAGGGCGGACGTACGTTGTTCTAACCACAATCGACTAATTAAAAACAATCAATAAACAGAGCTGAACACGTCCGTAGTCATAGTCCATTATCATTAAAGTTTTGATTAACGCAGTTTAGCGGGAAAATAATCATTTATTAACTCCAAACGATTTGCTTGGCATTCCGCTTGCAGTTTGGCTCAGCTGCAAATTAAGTGCTTAAAGAAACTGCAAATATTTTTTTGCGAAACGTTTAAGTAGCTTTTTGTTATACATTTTTTTGGGTCAAGCTTAGATTTAATTTAAGTGTGGCTAGAGCCACAAAAAAAGTGTGCTAGGCGGGGGCGCCAGCTGGACCAGTGTGCTCCAGCGGTCGGGGCAATCCGCAATCTTTTATCTGCCATCGAGTGCAACACCAAAGTCCGTTAAGCGCATTGTCTTTTATTGCACAACAACAACAACAACAACAACACCAGCAGCAATAGCAATAGCAGCAACAGCAACAGCAACATTATTAGCAGAAAATAAAAATAAAAATTGTTAAACGAAACAAAAACTAGCCATAATCATTTTTTAAACGCCCTAATTGAAATCATTTATATCTAGCATGAGGGCATGGCCTTTTGCTGCTGCCGCTGCCGCTGCCGCTGCTGCTGCTGCTGCTGCTTTTGTTTTCTTCACAAATTTGGAAACTCTTGGCATGCGGGTGAACTAAAATTGCACTTTAATTATTGATATACATATTTATTGTTAAAATTTGCACTGCATAGCATTTGGCAAGCATTCGAATGCGGGCCTCTGTTGCATAATGATAAATGAATATATTCATAGAAATAACCAGCAGATGTGGGTGATGAAAGTCTAGTCTCAAAAAGGCACAAATATCAAAGATCAACCATTATGAAAGTTGCAACAGCGCCATGAATTGACTTCGAAACAACAAAAAATAATAATAAAAGTCCCATTAATCAAATGGCATTCATGATATCAATTCAATATGTAATGAGCCATCAAAATTCATTTCTTCAGGCCATTTCATGATGTTTCATTCATAGTTTACAGTTATTGTGTTTAGCAAGAGTTTTTGATTTATAGCCTAGAGAATTTTTGAATTTTTTGATATTTTTGAATTGTTGATTATTATTTTAAAATATTTTATTCAACTAATAAATTTAATGCTAGAGCTGAATGGGTTTGAAAGGGAAGCCCAAATTTATTTTTTGTGTTTAATGAATTGCAAATTGAGCTTAAGCGAAATGAATTGCTCAAAATAAAATGAATATTAATTGAAATTTATAAAAAAAAAGAAAGAGACTTTGAAGTTGATGATGAGAGCATAAAAAAATATACAATACAATTTTTTATATACAAATTCCTTTTTTATGTTTATTGAATTGCAAATTGAACTGCAACGAAATCAATTGTTTAAAAAATATAATTAAATATACAAAAATATTAATTATTTTAAAAATGTATAAAAAAAGAGGAGCAAATTTTAAATAGCTTTTTTTGCTTATAGAATTAAATGAAAAATCTAAAAAATATGAATATTAACATATATTTAAATTCATTCGACTCTATGAAGTAGATGGAAGTGCTCAACCAAGGCAACTTTAAGTCTCTAGTAAATACAATTTTTATATAATTTATTTTTATATATTTTAAGTCACTCCTTACCTAAAATCTCAAAAATACAAAATCTATGTACGCATTATTCATCACATTATAAACTACCTTTAAGATATTTCAGATTTTCAGCCAAGAAGCTAACAAGTCTACTTCCTCTAAGCTATTTATAGAACTAATTTGTTAAGCATATTTGTTCTCTAATAATAATTTCCCAAAAAGTCTGCCTAGTCATAGATCTTAATACATAAGATCACTTCTCCTAAGACAGCATAAACTGTGGCTCATAGAACAGGAAATGTCAGTTTATACTATAGTTAAGTGGCATTAGAGCATGTATATAATATAGGAATACATTATATTACTCTATATAAGAGAACTTGATCTCTGGTGGGTGTGCTATCAATGTGTCAAAAATAGAAATAAAAAAAAATATTGGCCATAAATTGTGTATTCTACGTGCTAGCCTCAGTGTACATAGTCATTAAATTTACATCTTAATCGCTTTTTATGCGCTAGAGCTAAATCCGTAAAGAGCAATGCAAAGAAGACATCCGGCAGATCGCTGAATGGTCAGGCAGACATTTGGATTGTGTTCTTCAGGCACAGCTGATTCGCTAACTGGGAGGGGGCGAGGGCTGTCTGACTGTCTGTGGCTGGCCTTCAGTTAACGCTTGAAGCGTAGCTGACGCTTGATTCGAGAATCACACATACGGTGGGGGGGGAGCTAGCTATAAATAAAGGGTTTAACAGCTACAGCAATGGCAACGGCAACAAAATGACTTCATCTGCCCGGCAAGCGAGCAGTCGAAGCGTGTCAGGTAATTAGTCGCTGTATTACAACGTCTCAGGTAATGCGTCTCATTTGCATAAAAAAAAACAGCAAAACAGAAAAACTTTGACTATCAGGGCTAACCGTTAACCTGGTCTAGGCCCCCAGCTAGCCAACTGAAAGTCTTAACTGCTGGCTGTTACTTCTACTGCTACTACTACTACTTCTTCGTCTTCTTCTTCTTCTTCTTCTTCTTCTACATCAGATTCTTCCATTCGTTGGAGAAGTTCAAGGTTTGGCAAATTGTCGCTCATTGCATTCAAGCAGCCAGCCAACCAGCCAGCCAACCATCCATCCATTCATCAATTAGCTCAGCGTGCTCTGACAACCTTGTGGCCAGAACAAACAACATGACACATCGCCCCCAACGATCGAGGCGTCTGTTCGTGCTGCGCCTTCAAAGCTGGCGTTAAATTTTGACATGGCTTTTTAACACCAAGCTGTTCACTTTGGCTTTTGGTTACATTTGCTCGTTTGTCACAGCCTAATGTTGGCCAATTTTTATAGAAGCAACCAAAAGTAGTCAAAAAAAAAAAAAATAAAATAAAAATAAAAAATCGACAAAATACATCAAAATCAGCACAAACTTGTTTCACGCTTTGCAAAAGCTGAAACATTTGTTCAAACTGTTTGGCATTAGGTCGCCTCTGGGCTTAGTCATTGAACGGTTGTTTAGTACCCTATATATAATAGTTATTAGCGAGAGGTTTAGTGATTTTCTGCCAACTTATGTAACAAGGGGAGTAAAAATATATATATATTTATATATATATATATATATAAAGTTTATAGTGTATATTTGTATATATTTCCATAAAAATCAAGTTATTCTCAAGTCATATTCATCTACATATTTATCTATCTGTCTGCTATACATATAATCTGTCTATATTTTTAGGTATTTTATTTATTTTTCTATTTCTCTTTCTGCCCATCAATCTATGTGTCTGTCTATCTTTCAGTCGATCTCTTTGCTTGTTTATCTGCCTAATTTCCTAACGGCTCATATATCATATGTCAGTCTACATATCAATCTATCTATCTATCTCTAATCAATCGATCTATCTCTATCTATCTGTCTTTCTGTCTGTCTCTGTCTATCTGTTCATCTGTCTCTCATTCCGTCTATTTTTCTGTTCACCTATCGTTTCATATGTTTATTTGCTATCTATTTATCTAGCGCACGCTTTATATGTCTGCCTTATCGATTTATATATCCGCTAAATGTCGATCTCTCTGACATGATGGACATACATATCTGTGTCTGATTTTCTGTCTATCTGACAGGCTGCCAGTTTATTCCTTTTAAAACTTAAAATAAACATGTACATATATATATTTTCTTAGATGATTATTTAAGCTTTTTTTATACCAAATACGATATATATAGATGCTGATATCTATATTGAAAGATAGAATTAAATTGAACATAAATTGTAATATTTAAATAATATTAATGTCATATAAAAATACCATTAACATTAATATTAATATCATAGATAAATATTATATCACATAATAATAGAAAAATGTATCTTAAAAATTTTTTTTTTAATTTTAAAAAATTTTTTGGGAAGTGAAGTGAAATATAAAAATCAACAATATTTTTAATTTTTATGCTGCTTTAAACTTGAAAATGTAATTATATAAATACATATTTAAAATAAGAAATATTATACATTATTTTTTGAACATTTCTAGGATAACAACTGAAGTGGAATAGAAAATTCAATAATAATTTAAATTTTTTATTTGAGTCTTTAAACTTTTCTAGAACAATAACAGAAGTGAAAGGTTTTAGCCTTAAATTTAGCCTCTCAATTGAAATCTGAGAAAATCTCAGCTCTTCTGAAAACACTTAATCTTACCATATTATAGGGTATCTAACCATCTATTAGACTCACTTGAGAACCCTCTTGAACATGTTTAAAATTTTGGTCAGATCGCATTGCATTGCTCGCATTGTTCAATAGATACAGCGCTACATTCGGTGGCAGCTTCCTCGTCAGCTTTTGTTGCTCGCCCCCCGTTTTGGGCTCGAGCTATTAACCATAATACAAGCCGCTTTTGTCTATTGAGCCGACTGACAACAACCTTGTGAGGCATTTGAGCGCACACGTTTTTGAATGCTCTGCTACATTTGTTGTTGCTGGCATCTGAAGTATTTTAGCGGTTTTTTTTTTTTTTTTTGTATTACTGAAATTATGAAGATGGCGATGGTGTCGATGGTGTCGATGTCGTGTATCGCACACTACAGAAGATGCTTGACTTGATGATAGTTGATTGGCGTGAATTTGAGTGGAGTCTTGTCTTAGTGAATGTACCAAACTGTGAAGCTTTCTAAAAATACATTTAGAATGCCAGCGCAACGACTTAAATAAGAGCTAAATCATTTTGGAGTGAATATATTGCAAATAATTTCGCTAGAGTCAACGGCTTTGATTGCTTGAAAATTCCTCAATCAATTTAGCTGCATCTTGATTAATTGCCAACATGTTCCCATGCTATTCAAGCAGCCACAAACAAAAGAATAATAAATACAATTTATACATTTAAATCCTCATTGATGCCAAAAAAATGATTTGAGATGCCAAAAGTCAATAGCTACAAATTTCGATACGTGGGAGTCAATCAACCTCTAAAAATAATAAACAAGCGAAATTTAATAGCAAACGCAAATAAGATAATAAATAAATAGACATCATGTTGATTTCAATTACGTTGGCAAAATATTTAAATTTATCTTCTTTTTTTTTTTTTTTTTTTGGCTTGGGGTTAATGGAATCGCAAATCCATTCAACAAGAGACAGCTCAATGCCTGCCTAACTGAAAGACTTACTGCCTGACTGGCTGACTGCTTGACTGTAGGTGTAACTGATTCTATATAGCCACATATATATATTTATATATCTTCCAGGTGCTTATAAACTTGACCTCTACGCTAATTTCTTGACGCCTTCAACATGCATTTGGCGTATCAGAAAATTTAATTAAAAGCAATTTAGCTTAAGTCTCTGCTGAGCTTCAATTGGCTGCAGAAGCATCTTTTGCTAATAAAATATATTAACGAAAAATTGCAACATTTTTGTTGTTGCAGAACTGATTGGTCAGCGCGATAACAGCACGGCTCATTGAATTTGTGGCATTTGGGGGCGTAGTCGACGTTTCGCAAAAAAAGTATAAAAAAAAATACAAAAAAAAAAAGAAACAAAAAAATCTCAAAATAAAAAAACCTTCAACATAATAACTTGCATTTTGAGTAGGGCATTCGCTGCGTCTTGTCTATTGCTCAGAGGCTAACTGGGCGCTAATCATAAATCTGCAACGCAACTGCAACAACAACAACAACAACAACAACAATAGTTAGAGTTGTTGCCATGGCTAATCAGCGGTTGGAGCGCTTCAAGTTAATGCCTCTCAGGCACTTAGCTGTTTGAACTTTTCGACGTTTGTCTGGAATTTTGTTTCGTTTCGTTTCGCGTTGTGAAAATGTAAAACTAAATAAATAAATCGAACTGCTTTCGGCCACAACAATGGGCCAGTGCAACGGCAGCACTCAGCTGGCCAAGAGGTCAATGTGCTACCGTTACAGTTAACCAACCAAATTGCCTGGCCATTCAATACCAGCCATTTGATTTGAGTTGCATTATTGATTCAATAGCAACAACAACGAAATTCAAAAAACAAACAAATCTCAAGAGCCGAGTTTATAATTTGCATAGTTTATGTTGCAAATTTTACATAAAATATGCATTTTCTTACGTTTCACATAGCTATTGATATAATTCGATGTGCACAGCCTCCTCTATCAAATAGCGTAACAATTTGCATTAGTTATGAGACCTCCAAACTGAATCAGCATAACAATAGATATTGTTAAAGATAATTAATATTTGTTTATACAATTCCCATCGGCTAATTGGCTGACAAATTGTTTTTGGAATGAAATATTTAATGGCATTTAGATAAGAGTGTGAAGCGTTTCATCAATTCGAATTTCGAATTTTCATGAGAAATTAACTAACCAAATTGCTTAATCCACTGAGTTTATATGAGGAAGTTCGTTTCATTATACAAAAAAAAAAAAAAAAAGCAGACCCAAAAAAAATTAGCAAAAAAAATAAAACCTTAATTACACTTAAATGATGTTGCACAAATAACTCTGTATATATATATATATATATATATATATGTATTTGTATATATACTGTACAAATTGTCAATTAATGACGCTGATTTCACCAAGAGCATACTACATGCTTCCGGTGCGCATCTGTACAAGGTGCAAAACAAAAGACTTAAGACACAAACTTTGGCGAAAGCTTCTGACAAACCACATGCGCATGGTTCAACGGTAAATCACAAATTCAGTTAAAAGAATATTGCAAACAATAAGCAACAATAACAATAGTCACAACAACAACAACGACAACAACATCATTTGTGGGTCATTGCCTTATTGTCAATTGTTTGCTGCGAGATCAACAAAATTCAATTTACCACACAGCTTGAGTACCCCTAGTGTAGCTAGCTGTGTTAGCCAAGTCGAATCTAGATGCAATTGCGCAAATGTGTCTCATCCCAAAAATAAATGATATTCATCTCAAGTTTATGGCTATGCACGTATTCTCTTAGCGGTTGACTTCTCATCATGATTTATCATCACGAAGTGTGTGACAGTTTTATTTTTATTTTTATTTATCTTATTTTTTTTATCTTGCTTTTAATTTTAAATTTTGTTGCGGTTACGTTCGCTGATTAAATCAGTTCGTGCGGCTGTGCAGCTTATTAAGTATTTTAATTTCAAATTAAAACTGTGTGAAATTACGTATACGTTCCATATGCAAGCTTATATATATCCAAGTACACTTGGGGAAAATGCAGTTAGAAATTGAGCAGCTAGGATTCAAATGTTCTAAATTGACAAAAAAAAGAATATGCATTTTTTTTAAGGCAACTAATTTTTAAGATAGAATAAACAATTTTTTAAATGACTTTTTTTTGTTTTTAGATATTTGAAAATTTAGTGAGAGCTTTTTATAGGAAGATGTTTTACTTAGTTCAGCATTTTTAATTGCTCAAATCCATTTTTAACAATTTTTATATATATTATTTTTAAAATTTTCTATTCTTTTTGCTACACTTACAACATTTTAAAAGAAAATAAATAAATAGTGTTTCTGCTGAAAATATTTTCTTAAAATAGGCTTTGAATTTGTTGAGGGCATGCCAATTTTAGAAGCTGCTCGAATGAAAAATTTGAGATTTTTAGATTATTTTGTCATGCAAAATATTTATAAAACATTTTTTTTGAAAATCTTCTTATCTTTAGTGGACTTTTAGTTAGATCAGATCAGTCAAGCATATGCTTCAGCAAGAAAAAAGAATTTATTCTAATAAATTCACATGATTATTCCAACCCCTTTTTTCGCTCACTGTATTTGCATTTGTTAGTAAACAGCTGTATGCTGCGGTTCAGTCAATGAATTTAAAAATAAAAAAAAAAAAAAAAACCTGAAACACATTCCAGAACATTAATCATATGCAATGTGTATATATATATAATATATAGGTATATATTATATATAACTATATATATACATCATGTATAGACATTTTGTTTAATCTCATATAGAATATTCATTTTAGCTGCTTTTCCAGTCACTTCAAATTTAATTCAACTTAATCTAATTTGTATTGTTTTTTTTTATAATTATTATTACTTACCATATTTGTAATTTGAAACTTGTAATCAAAATTAAAGTTTAGCTGTAAAAATGCATAAATAAATTGTTGTTTTATTTGTTATTGATTATTTGATTGTTGTAATTACGCACATAATTTGAGCATATATCAATATTTTCATTAATTCATTTCGCTTTTTGAGGGTCGTTGTCGTCGTTGCAATTATTTGGCATTTGATATCACACACACACACATAAAAAATACACATACATACAGATTCCTCATATATATGTATACTCATGTAATTGTTTTTGTGTTGCTGTCCTCTATTTATGATGTTTATAATGATTGTTATTAGTTTGTAGTCGAGTTTCAGAGCTGTTGCCGCTGCTGCTGCAGCTAGAGTTAGTTATGAAAACATTTTCCATTGACAGACTGCGACTTCAACTGAGATTCGGACTTGGAGTCGGCTTTGGGAGTGTTTGCTGTGCCGGTAATTGTAGACGCGCGGCATTGTTCGCATATTGAATGACAACGATGACGCTCAATGTGACAATATCAAATCAGAGTTGAGTCAAAATATCAAATGAACTGTGCGCTCATTATGCAATCTCTCGACTGCACTGAACTGGACCCTACTGCCGCCTGCCACACAGTGAATGTCGGCTAAAGTTAGCCGTTTGCTGCGATTGCTGTGATTTTGTTTCGTTTGCCTTTGGTGACGCGAACAATTTGCTGTCTCAATTGTAGACACTCGTAAATAGATCTGCGATCCGCTGACAGCTGATAATAAACTTTCCGTAATGTTCGCTAACTGACCTAGTCAAACTGCTGCAGTCGACGTCGGCGTCGCAGCAGTCAGCGTTTGTCGCGCATGCGTAAATAACAATTTAAATGACAATTATTTTTTCTTGGTTTTTGTTGATTCTTTTTTTTTTTTCGCTGTTTTAAATTTAAAAGTGCGCGTAATTTTAAATTGGTTTTGGGCTTTAGTCTCTGTTTTTCAGTGTCGCGAGTGCAGCCAAAAGTAAGCGCGCATGCCACGCATGTTAAGTGCCGTCTGCGTCGCTCAGTCCCGGCGCCATCAATTGGCATCGTAAATTGAAAAGTGTCTTATAAAAAGTCTGCAGAATTGTTATGTGTCATGGCTGCAGTCCGAAAAAAAAGAAACGTGACTATGTAGCTAGTATGCATATATATATCTAAATATATATCGAGCAATAATGCCAGACTTCAATCAAAAAAGTTTTGCGTTTTTGAAACGTGTTTGTGAGGCGTCAAGTGAGCGATTTCTGCATGAGCTTAAATGGTATTGAACATGATCTATATATATATAAATATATTATATCTGTTTAATTAGTTTGTTTAATATCTTAAGTGGTGAAACTAGTTTAGTTAAGATGAGTATATGGGTTTGAATGATTTGTGTGAACTCGTTTATTTACATTGTACTTGAAACGAGTACCAACTGGAAATCGATTTGCATTCCAGTTCTATTTTATATGGATTCCTTTCATATAGTTGAGTTAGGTTTTTCCATTTGCAAAATAAAATGTTTTAAAGAAGTTTTTAGTTTTTGAGCAGTTTTTTTTTATGCCTGCGCTAAGTGTTTGCAATTATCTGAAACTATTTCCGGCTTTTAAACAGCATAACTATAATGACTGCCTACTTATGCATCTGTAAAGTCTGAGAAACAAACTTATTTCAATGTTGTTGCCATTAAAAGCGCGTTTAATTTCGTGTTATTATGCACATGATATGAGCTTGAGTTTTTTTTTCCTTTTTTTTTTCTCTGTAATTTTTTTATATTTTTCTATATTATATTTTCAATTATGCTGCTAGCTTTTCCCTTACACATTCGCGACTTTTGATTTATGCGGCCTTAAAAACTTGCAATTCGCTTAACTCTTTGAGGCGTTTACTTCAATTATTATTTGAACATTTTTGTCTTTAAAGTTTTATTTTATTTTTTTTAGTGCGTGATGCAAGCAAGCAACGACAACAAGAACGAACGCCTCCTGCTCAGGCTCTGAGGCTTTGGTTTTGATTTATTTATTTGCATAAATTTAACACGGCTCTGACAGCAGCTGAGTGTTTTTGTTGTTGTTTTTGGTTTTTGGGCTGTGGCCTGACTGCCTACAGGCGCATAGCAGCATAGCTACACGCAAGTTCGTTGCCTAAGTCTTTTGTTTTTGTTTTTTGTTTGCAGCAAGGAATTTGCATGCTGTGCCAAATTTTACTGCACTAGTGTGTGTGTGTGTATGTGCGTGTGTGTGTGTATGCATATATATTCATCATAATTAACACCATTGCAACGCGACTTTTTTAATATATATTTTTGCAATTATTATTGTTTGCATCATCTGTTGACACTGCACATACATTGCTGAATTTTTATTTGTTGCTGCTGCTGCTGCTGCTGCCGTTATATTGAATGTTTCGTTTCGATTCGTATTGTGTATGTTTTTTTTTTTTTTTTTGTTGTTTCTTTCTATACCGAGGGCAGCGCTTTAAGCGTGACAAAACACATTGGAGACACGGGCCACACTGAAAGCAGCAAATGTGGTAGCATCAGCATAAAGTCTCAGCAGGTCTCAGGTCTCTTGATCGCCGCTCTGTGCATCAGCTGCTAGCCGAGATCGGGCGCACGAAGTTGCCTGCCGACTGTCGGCTGCCAGTTCGGCTTGATTTTTCGTTTTTCGCTTATCGTTTTTTTTTTTTTTTTTTTTCGGTTTTTCATTGTGTTTGATTGTGTTGCCAAAGCGAGTTTTTCCCATATGTTGCTAGGGCAGCTTCCGGCTGGACATGTTGCTGGAATTTCAATTGTTATATACATGCATTAATATATAAATAAAGATGTTTTTTTTTTTTGTATATTTGCATTTAATGAAGCTTATACATAAATTGCAATTTTTTTTTATACACTTTTTGTATTAATTAATCAAGAATGTATTTATATACTTATTTGCACATTAGCTTTAATTTGATGCAGTATCCAAATTTACGCAGTTTTTGATAAATTTTTGGAGTTCCTTTGCATTAAATATGTTAATGCTGTTTTACATTTCTGAAAATTTATTTAATGAAGCACATCACAGCAGGATTATAATACATATGTGTGAGTGCCAGTGAACAGCCATGACCTCTTTAATGGCCAAAACGTTTTGGCTGAAAAAAAAAAAAGTTTAATACAGAGCCTACGTTGACATTACGTGAGCGACATTGAAACTTGATATATATTTGGCTACATATATATATATCTCACTTATATATGCCTACATATGTATGTATATCACATAGCCTATAGCTTTATGTGCTAGACTTTACGCCTTGCCTGAAGGCTGAGCCTAAATTTTTATTTATGCCTAGCTAATCCCTAGCTAAAGATATCACATATGTATATATATATATTATATATAATCAACTTGAAGCCAACTTTACAGCTCATCTCAATTCGTATTTCCTTAAGCTTCAAATCTTAGTTGAACTTTCCAAAACTCATTTCCATTCTGTCTCAGGTTCAGGGCACTTAATGCACTCAGAATTAAAATGTATATATAATTAAAAAGGCATATCAGTCGGTCGAACGATCGATTAGCATACACAAGTTTTTGCAATTATGCGAGTGTGTATTTGGTTCCAATAGTAAATCAACAGAAATGTCTGCTTAAAACGCTTTGGCTTGACAAGTTGATTTGATGTCGGGGCGGGCCATGTACCAAACAGGTCTTACAAAAGATCTCTATCGCATTTATGGTCTTTTTATCGTTTTTCTTCTTTTTTTTCTATTTTATTTTACAGCACATTTGATTTTTTTTTCTCGTGCTTTATGATTGATCTGATGATTTTGTGGGCCGTACAAGTGGCAGCTACTGCGGCCAGCAGCTTAGCGTAGTTTTTTTTTTTTTTTTTTTTTTTTTTGAGACTCTTAGAGAGTGTGGGAGAATTTTTTCGGCGTCCGCATAATCTGATGGTAATTTTTGTAAACTATCGAAAGTGACAGGCTGGCTAATTTATAGCATTTTGCAAACAGCTTAAGTTTTGGATAGAGCAAGAGGCAAGGCAAGGCAGAGCGGAAATTCAACTGCAAGAATTGGAGTTTGATGGAGGAGCTAAAAGGAGACAAATGGCGGCTAATGCGATTTTTTAAGAGATGTGCTTAGAGATTGAAGCAATAACTTAAGAAATAACTGATTAACTATCAATTTATATAGAAAGTAGGATAGGCAAGTAATATATAATATATAAATGCTTGAGGTAAGCTTGTTGTAAGCCAGTTAGATTTATTATTTATACTATCTATTATACTATATAATGTAGGTTTGCCTATGTATATAAGTATTTATCTATGTTTAATAAAGGCTACGCTAAGTATATAAATACATAAAAGTTTCGTGGTGTATATTGAGTTAAGTAACTGCGAGGTATGTTTAAAGAGTATTGCACATTTAGAAATTCAGCCTTATATGAATATATGATTTATCAGTTATTTGTGGTATTTTTTATGTACTCATACTATATTTTCTAGTGCTTTGGCTGGTCTTGGATGTTTGTCTATTACAACAAAAATATTATATAAAATCTCTATCCCACTCTGAATCTTTCTTGTTTCTGAAGCCAAAGAGGACCATAGGAGAACAAGGCGACGTTATGTTTGAGGAGGATTAATATGAGTGGATGAAAAGATATTGAAAAAATTATAAAAAAATTTTTTTGAAAAAAATATATATATAAATAAAAAAAATTATATATAAAGACATTTCTCCAGAAAAAATATAAAGAATTTTTGTTAATACAAATTTTTTAAATATAAATATATTAGATAATCGATACTTTTTGAACACATCTCGTACACTAATGTTCGTATATAATATATTTATAATTAAGGCTTAACTTAGCATATAATATAAAGTCTATATAATATTGTGTAAAGATTATATGATTTCCAAAGCTATAGCTGAGAATCGAATGATGTCTGCTAAGCTAATTATATATTAAATATATAGACACAGATGCGAATCTTTTGATGTCTACTCAACTAATTATTAAGTATGAGAACTAAGTATATATATTATGTTAAACACAACACACTTTCAGTAAACTAGTTTTGTAGTTAATTATCTGCCCAAACACTATCAAATAAGACCTCAAACTAAAATAGAGCCATATGCAAAGTTTGTATACATTTTGTCCTTGGCATTGATTAAGCAGACGTCTATCTGATCGTAGCAGATAAGAAAAAGTATAAATATTTATATTATTTTGTATATATTGTATAACAAAAACAAATTAGAAAAGTCTTTGAGACCTGAGAAACAATTATTATATTTATAGCTTAATTAAGGTCAACAATTCTTCAAGCCACCCTCGTATTCATTTCATAATTTTATCATTTTTGTCAGCTGTGATAAGTTGACAGATAACAGACAGATATCTATGTATATTTTTCCCATCCGTTGCGTAAACCAAAGTATAGCATGAGATAAGATAAGATAAACTGGAGATGAGCTTGAATGACTGTGGAAATATTTGCATATGAAATACATTAAATGAAAATACAACTCTATCAATACAATTGCATAATTAATATTGAAATGAGTCGATAATTCATATACAAAGTACTTTAGATAAAATCTTTAATTAACTGAGACACAAATGTTCACTTTGCCTTGGCATTGACTTGACTCGAAGCTGTTGGACTGTCCTCAAGTGGCAGCTCGTATGCAAACCGCAAAGATCATTAAATCGCGCTCTATCTCTCTGTATTGCTCTATATTGAGTTACATCATGTATAATGCATGTCTGATACTACAGTTAGCATTGTTTGGGCCCCCGTTGTCATAATTTATAAATTGCAAAGCCACCCAGCTGAGGTTGTCAACTGGCGACGGCCTAAAGTTTTTCAATATTGAATCTATGCTAATGCTGAGAGAATATTATTGATCTTGAACGCTTGACTGAATGCTACAGATCTGGAATAGATATCGACATGACAGCCGCAGTTCAGCTAGTGTAGATAGCCAGCTCAATGCCTTTTATTTAATGAGCGCACATTCATTTATCTTTATTAGTAATGGCAATTGGCAACGGACGACGCCAAGATAAGCGACAAACGGCCAGACAGCTGAGCAGTTTATGAGCCAATTTGCAAATATCTCTAAAGACGCTTAAGACAACGTATATATGAGCTATAAGTCATTTGCATACGCTTGAATACATTCATATAGATATGTATGTATTTATAAATAATTCTTATAGTTTTGCAAATAATATTCCAAACTCTTCTTAGTTGATATGCATGTAAGTGTCGGACTCACGAATAAACCTGATTCGATTCTGTGCAGCGCCCAAAAAATAAAATAAGGAAAAAAAAAACATCCGACAGTCAACAGCATTGAGCGTATCGGATTTGATTGAACAGTTAATTAATGATCGTCGGATTAGTTTCCAACAGCAGCAGCAGCAGCAACAGGCGAAGCATGTGCGACAAGTACCCACAGATTGGATGCTGTACGCCGCGGGCAGCAAATTAATCAACGCATAAGAAGTCTACATAGATGTAGGTGTCTAGATCTCGATTCGTATGGCTCAGATAGGGAAGTCATACATATATAAATCTATATTTATATACATGTTCTCTAGCAGCAACAATACATTTATTCAATTCATATCGAAAGGAGTTTGTCAACTTTAGATTTTACTCTCAGACAAAACAAGACTCCATTCAAGGTTCAAGGTTGTTTTTCTCACTGCTAAAGGTATCCTGCATGACCTTTGTTGTCATGCAGTTAAGCGAAAGTCATTTGAAAGTGCATTCAAAGTTTCTTAAAGGCAAGCCTAGCTTGAAATAATTTGCTGTCATTTTGGGATTTGTTGAGCTTGAATTACATGCGAAATTATGAAAGATAAAAGAGAATTGAAAATATACGAAACATATTTTATATACTATACTATAATATATTCTACACCAAATTGAGTTATTTCGAATCAATTTCGACCTTAATGTGAAGTTAAGAGCAATAAGAAGAAAATGAACAACTTTTCTAGGTCCAAAATGTTTTAGACTACCCTCGCATCACCTATTGCTTTAACTACTAAATCATTTACCGTTTCTCACCTGCCAAACACTTGCAGCTTAAACGTAAACAATTTACTCAATCAATATATTTATACATATATTAGCATAACAATGAAAAAAAAAAAAATAAAGGGAAAATGCATTTCCAGTTATAAAATTACACAAAAATAACATGAAAACAATATATATATATGTTTATATATATATATATGCACATATAGAAAACCATTTCTTATCAACTAGAACAATGGCAATTTGCGAAAGCGCTTGCGAATGAGCCGGCCTATTGAAAGACCGGCTGGCTTTTAGTCCTGATGCGTCGTACTTTCCTCCAGATTGCAGAACACATTGCGCATTTTATCTAAATCCGGCGGCGCAGTGTCCGGATTGCGTATCCACATAATGTACGCCTGTTTGTCGGTGCGTGTCAGCGGCTTAAAGTTGCGCGGATTCTGTGCCTCCTCGTCCTGCAGCTTTGAATTGTAGCGTGCATACAAAAAGATACGATATCGCCAATTGTCAAAGGTTTGCTTCCACTCCGTCACATGCTTGACCGCACCCTGGGGCACCGCATTCAATAGATTTGCCAACTTCAACCAGTATGGATCGAGCACGGGATCGTTGCGTCGATGATCGTTGATGAATTGATGTTGCTGCAGAAAATGTACGTAGAGCTCCTTCTGGCGCTTAGACATGCGTTCCTTGCGCTCTGCGAATAAGTGAGGGAGAAATTTGTTAATAAAAAGTTGCATATAGACAAGCAGATACTTTGTAGTTTCTTTCGGGAAAGACCTTAGCCAAAAGCTGGCTGCCTTTACTTACGTCGAATGTTATTTGTGCCCGTTGGGGCTAAAGCCATGTTGACGCCTTGTTGTTGCTGTTGCTGTTGCTGCTGTTGTTGTTGCTGCTGCTGCTGTTGTTGTTGTTGTTGATGCTGTTGTTGCTCCTGCTGTTGCAATAGAGCCAAATGTTGCTGTTGCTGCAAATGCTGATGCTGTTGCTGCTGCTGCAACATGAACTCATGCTGTATGCGTTCCTGCAGCAACTGGTGTTGTTGTTGCTGTTGTTGTTGTTGCTGCTGCTGCTGCTGCTGCTGTTGCTGCTCGTCGTCATGCTGATGATGATGCGGAATATGTGAAGGCGGTGGCGGCAATGGCAACGGCGCCGTTACCAATTGCTGCTGCAGCTGCTGTTGTGGGTGTGGCGAGTGCGGCGAATCCGGCAGCTCGTCCTGCGTATCGTAATCCATTTTGGGCGTGCACGGATCATAGGCGGGCATGCCCAGCTCCGCAGATGCAGCACCACTACTAGCCTTGTCGATGCGATACTTTAGACTCTCCTGCTCATCATCTTCGCATGGCGGCAGCGTCATAGTGCCCGACGATGGCACTGCATCGATAACAGTATTGCTCTGGCACAGATTTGTCGGCTCCTCCGGCGAGGGTGAATCGTTGAGCAATTTTTGAGCACCGCAGCGGCATTGGGGATGAAGCACATAATTGTCCAGAGCGCCATCGTACACTGCAAGCAAAGGGAAACACATTAGTCACAAGGCTTACACAGTTAAAGGTGCTTAAGTCTACAAATAGAAACTAGATGGAAAGGAATTGTATTATATATGTTGCTTAAACATAATGTATTTAGCGCTTAACATTAGTTAAAGTACACATCATCTTCGTTCTGATTATCATTAACATTTGCACTGGTTGGGGATTTGTGAACTGCCTTAGTAGTCGTAGCTGTTCGTTGCAGTTGTGCTCTCGTCCAGCGGCACAAACATATCCATTTTATCATAGTCTGGTGGTGCAATATGCTTGTGACTGGTCCACATGGTATAGGCCTTCTGGTCGGTCGCTGTCAGCGGCTTAAAGTTCTTGGGGTCACTTGTCTCCGACATGCTTAGCTTGGAGTTGTAGCGTGTATACATGAAAATGCGATAACGCCAGGCATCGAACGTTTGCTTCCAATCTTCCACATTTTTGACAGCTCCCTGCGGCACGCTATTGAGCATGTGCGCCAACTTGCCCCACAGCGGCTCAGTGAGGCCATCGTGCCGACGATGGTTCGACAACATGCAGGGATTGTCCTCGAAGAACTTGACATACAGTTCCTTTTGGTCCTTGGACATGCGCTCGCCACGTTCTGAAAGACAAATGAACAATTTTAATAGTTTAATTACTTCAGATCCATCAACCTCTGTTACTCACTTCTAAATCGACTCATCAGCCCGGGCGTGTAGGGCGATTGTTGGGAAGTATTTGGTGGTGTCATAGTCGGCAGACTGTGCGTATAGTTGGAGAAGAACTGCTGGGCAGGCAGCGAGTGCTGCATGGTTTGTGCCTGTTGCTGATGCTGATGCACCTGCTGCTGTTGTTGCTGTACGCGTGCCTGAAAGCGAGCTGCACGTGCAGCACGCTCTGCTTCCGATTCAGACTCCGCTTTGGGTATTATGTCCATGGGATCTATTGATTGTGTTAACGATTCGGGCGTACGCTCCGCATAGGTTTGTGTGAGCCGAAGCTTTTGGTTTGTGTCTGCATGATCCGAATTCGAGTTATTCGCTTGCTCCAACGGCGAATCAACTGCCTCATTGCAAACGCCCAAAGCTGGCGAATTCGGCTGTGATCCGGGTAAGGCTGGGGGGCCAGCCACATAGTCGTGGGCATGGCTAACGCTCTCGTTAGAGCGCTGAGGCAGTGGCACATGGTGTTGTATTGGATGTGGATGATGGAGCTGCTGCTGTTGCTGCTGCTGCTGCTGCTGTTGTTGTTGTTGTTGTTGGTGCTGCTGCTGCTGCTGTTGCTGTTGCTGCTTGATTGCTGCCATTGAGCAGGAGGGCTCATAGGAGAGCAGCTCCTTGGCGTGCCCATCGTCTAGCGCTGCAAGAGGAAGCATTTTCAATGTGGATTTTTATTAAAGTGCAATTGTGAGAGACTTACAAGCAAAGCACGTTTAGCGGTTGCCGCGTCTATATACACAGATAGATCTACAAATGCGTTCGCATTCACATATATTGTTTCTGATATACAAATGTATGTATATATGTATGTATATGTAAATGGTTCCAAGTTTTGTTAAAAAAGGCTTAAACGCTAGTGTGTAACGCGGCTAACTTAAATGGCTATATGCAATTACCTTGGCTTATTTCAATAACGAAATTTGTGAGGTCGTGACGTTGGGCCAAATAATGTAGCAGCAGCTCATCGGGTATGTTGAAGCCGATCTTTTTGTTGCGAAACTCAAAATTGTAGATGCCAAATGCAGCGCGCACTGAAAACGAAACGATATCAGAAATAGTGGCTAAACGGGAAACGAGGGAAATTTTCTTAATTCCAATGTCCAAATCACAATTTATGCTATGTTTGCAGCCCTAAAAAGCATTTTGGGTGTTGCTCTCTTTATATACACATATTTCTGAAGGCAATTAAGTTTAACGACCTGCCCTGGGCCTGCGGCAGCGTGCGCTGTTGCCTCCTGTACCATGCGCCCCCGCCCCCTGCTTCCATTGAGCACCTGCTACTTTCCGTTAAGAAGGCTTACCAACATTCTTCAAGTCCCATATGTTTAAATTTCGATTCTCCTCGGGCACGCCAATCATGAGCAGCTTCTTAGTATCGCGAAATTGAAATGGAATTATAATTCCCGACCGCAGCACCATTTTCTATGCGCCACCACACAATTTTCACAGATTTTCATAAATTTTCCACGTTTCCCTTTGTGGCTATCTTCGTAATTGTTTTGGTCTCTGTCCCTTCCTTGGCATTTGCATGTTTTACTTTTTCGTAAACAGCTCTTACTATCGATAGCTATCGATGTTTGGGTGCTGATGCTTAGAGCATTTAAAACGATACTTAGGAAAATAAATTTGTCTGTTTAATTAATTATTTTCTAGAATAAAAATCTGAAAAGGTTAAAAAATTTGAGATAAAGCTAGTTTAAGTTCAATCATTATATTTTCACTGAATGCTTATAATGATGTGTATGTTGTCGCTCACGCACATTTGTTAAATATCGTTAACTGCTATCGTTTAAAACTGAAATTGTGAAATTTCTTTTTAGCAGCCCTATATTAACAGCTGTGCAAGCAAAAACAAACTTGACTCATTTAAGTTGATTTCCTTTTTGCCATTATAAGTAAATAGAGTATGCTCGAGAACTGCCAAAAACATCACATGGTATTGGGCCTCACCGCCCTTACCCTAGTCACCATACTAGTGCTAATAATTGAATCCCGCTACGCAGCAGAAGGTAGCCTAGCTAGACGTCGTGGCGAACGATTTGTGATTGAGAACAACTCGACCTGCTGGAAACACGAGACCTACACCGTTGTCCAGGAGTGTCATCCCTGCTCTGAATTCGATATTGTGAGTCGCAGTCTCGGCGTTTGCATTCACACACACTACAAGGAGGTACTGCGCTGCAAGAGCGGCGAAATAGTGACCAAGAGCTGTGATCGGGTGGCTCTCATCGAGCAGCGCAATTTTATCAAGTTCGAAGCGGTTGCATTCGTGATCGCCGTGCTCAGTTACTTGGTGAGCTATGCCAGAGATCGTGTGCTCTCTAGGCGCAACTACATGCGCATCGAACGACAGTTGAATCGGGTACAGTAGCCGAGCAATCAGCCATTTTATTGGATACTCATCACACTGTATATATAGAAACATATACGAATTGACTAATATTGTAAACGAATTGCATAATTTATTTAGTTGTAAGTACATTAAATTCACACACACTTAACTAATACTCCAAGGGGAATGAAAATATTGCGATTGTTGGGAATGCAACTGTCCATGATTGGACACAAGCCAAGCCGCCCTACGTTTTGGCGGCTCTGGTCAACACAATTGGTGCATAACAATATAATAATAATAATAATAACAGATTTTGATCGGCAGCATCTATTTCCTCCAGTCGGGTATTAGATCCGGCTCTGCGCCCTTGGCGGCTGTTGGGGGCGCTGCTGTGGGCAGCGCTGGTGGGGATTGCTGCGCATCCAATGTCTCTTCGCTGGTAGTGCTGGCATTGCTGCATGCCTTCAGCGAATTATCCGTCATGGGCAACGGCTTGGCAACACCAATTCGTACCACTCCCTTGGGCGCACCCTTCAAGGCCTGCACTGCCTGATCCAGTGAAGCGTTCTCCAAATTAATCGAGTTTACAAAGAGCAAACGGTCGCCCGGTATTAGCCTGCCATCCAGTTGAGCTACGCCGCCAGGCACCAGGGAACGGATAACAATCAATGTGTCATTCGAGTCCAATGGATCCTGGTAATCCAATATGGAGAAGCCCAAGCCGCGATCCCCTTTCAGTAGTTCGATAATCTGCGGCTGCGACGACCACATGGCCAAACCGGTGAGTGGTTCCAGAGAACGAGATTTCAATTTGTTAAAAGACGCAGCCGCCACGGCTACTGAGTCCGCATCGGCCACGGAGCCAGCTGTGGCCAGGCTGCCATCGGACTTGGCTTTGACCAGACGATCTGTGGTCGGCAATAAGTTCTCAAAATTGTTGCTCAACTTCTTAAGCGTATCATCCGAGAAAGGCAGCAAAGAGTTCCCCTTGCTGCGTCCACACACCATTCGCACGTCCAATGGCAGTTCCTTCAATATGGCCACAACTTCCAGATGATTCATGCCCAACAGTCGCTCACCATTGACCTCCAACAACTCGTCGCCAGAGCGAAGCACACCATTCACTCCAACTGGTCCATCGGGCAGTATGGAGCGTATATAATGATGTGGACGCACCTCACGGCCACCTTCTACATCGACGGTGCCCTCCAATGAGATGCCCAAACCGCCGACGGCAAACTTTTTGATTTGCGCCACAATCACCTCCATATCGCTGCCCACTATCTTTTGCCATTTGCGTATAATCTCCGACTCCATTTCCTTGGTTAGCTCCGGCTCCATGTAGTACTTGTGGCGTGTTATAAGGCTCGAGTTCTTTGCGTGCACAGCTGGCTGTAAACAATGAGCAAAATGAGAGATCTGATATGCATAAAATAGATATATTGTCTATGTACTTCCTGCTTATCAGCTACAACATCTGTGGCCACAATCTTGGATGCTCCCTCCAACGAATCTCGCACAGCCACCAGCTGTTTGCCCGCACCAAAGCTGCTCAGCGTTGTGGTCGTGGCTAGCGAGCTTGAAGGCGGCGTGGTCATCATGAAGGCATCCGGTGCAGGCAGCGTCTCCTCCTCTGCCTCTCTGCTAACAGTCGTTGACGAAGGCGTGGCTGTGGGTGTGGGCAAGGGCGCTCGAGAGGGCGTGCCTGGTGAGCTGGTGGGCAGCTTCTCATTTGCATTGGCTGCGATGGCTTGTTGCAGTTGCTCATACTTGGGGCCGCGTAGATAACGCTCTAGTCGCAGATTCACCACCTGACCAGACTTCTTAAGCAGCTCCACCGCCTGATGGTTGGAATAACCCTGCAACGATTGGCCATCCACCTCGATGATACGATCGTTAACGCGTATGCGTCCACTTAGATCAGCAGCGGAGCCCGGAGAGACGCTCTTTACAAAGATTCCAGATAGCTCTTCCTTTTCGCAAACATAACCGGCAATGGTGATGCCCAATCCGTTTGCATCCTTCTTCAGTTCCACCTGCAGTTTCTCCGTTTCTGGCAGAGCTAGCAGCTCGTCTAAATCGATGTTTGGATCAATTAGCATCGAAGTCTCTCCACGATACACAAAGCGCTCATCCTCCGTCGTAGTTTGCGGTGTTGAAGCCGTTGAGCTCTCGCCAAAGATCTCCGGATAGCCAATTGATATGAGATAACGCTCCAGCTCGGCAGGATCGACGAGAACACGCGTGGGCACCACAGCGCTGCCCGGCTCCAAGGCATATTGTGGCGTCGGCAAACTCTGCTCAATGGGACGCACGACAACGAGACGAACATGGGTGCCTGATTGACGCAGCACTGCAGCTACCTGCTCAGAGACCATCTCATGAAGATTCACATCGCCAATCTGGAGTATGTGATCACCAGAGCGCAGGCGACCATCGCGGTCGGCCACGCCTCCTGGCAGAATGGTCTTCACAATAACGCCTGAATTGCGTGCACCAATGATGCCAAAGCCCAGACCCGTTCCGTCGTTGACCAGTTCAATGGGCTGCACCTGGGCATAGTCTGTGGCATATAGATCCGCAGCAGCTGACTTGGAATTTTGACTTTGTGGACGTTGTTCGACGTCGCCACCCGTGGAACTGGACTTGTCCGGGCTGGCCGGGGCCGATGAATCATACATAACATCGCCCCCATTCAGGCTGAGCACCAAATTTCCCGATACATCGATGTCGAAGTCATTCGGCAACATGGACGGATGCTGGCCAAGCTGTATGCCCAGCTCGTAGAGCGACTCTTGCACATGGGCAATGGTGCGAAAAACGGGATCAGTTAATATGCCCAATATCGTATTTAAGCTTTCCGCCGTTTGCATTTGCAGCTTGGCATCTTCCGATTCCTCAATGCCCTTTTTCACAGCCTCGATCTGCTGTAGGGCACTGGAAATATCGGCGCTCAGGTGCATTATGTATCGTTAATTGTGGGTGTGGGTGTGGTCAGCTAGCCAGCCTCCACTTGCACTCAAGCGTATCGCTGGAATTTCCGTAGCAAGCTTGTCGGAGTGGGGGGAGGGGCGTACTGCACAGGTGTCAGTAATTGAATTATGTAGCCAAATACCACTTTGTTTTATTCGAATTGAGCAATTTGTTGTTACTGTACTCGAGCTTAAGGCGAATTTCAATAGACTGCAATAGTTATACAATTTTATCGTTTTGTTATTTAGCACAAATTATTATTCTTTGTTGTTTTACTGGCTGTTTTTTAATTATGCTGTGTTTTACCTGTCCGTAAAAATGCATAACCTATCGATATGTAATGACCAAATCGATTTACACTAATAACGCGCCACCGATAGTTCACGATTAGTATGCTGCTTTCGCTGAACTACAGACAATTTTTATTTCCACAATAAATAAATTAAATTATAATGTACCCTGCATTTGCATGCGCTCTTCCTCTTCCAGTTCCATTTCCATTTTGCGAAACTCCTGGTAGAATTCACGTGTCAATTTCTTCATTTGTGGTGTTAAATATCTTGGAAATATATCTGTAAATAGACCGTTAATAAATCAGCTGTTTGTCACCGAATGTTGTGAGACAATTTACAATTAAACTCTATAATTAGATCACCAAAATCTTCAATTCGCTTATTGGCATGTTTGATTGCATTCACAGCATCCAAATTACGGCACTTGGGCAACCCTTCCAGTGGCACGATCTTCTGGTAGCCCGGTGTAACCACATCTGAGATGACGATCTTTAACTGACGCTTGTCTAGGGTATTCACGTAGAAGATGAATCCCGTGTAGGCCTGGGCCAGATTAATATCATAACGATAGACCAGGTCATGCATATTGCGACGCTCAAATGTCGGATGAGGCCGATCTGCGGCAATGAATATAATGTCCCCTGGAATGGTCGTTGGATAGCGATCACCCTCCTCCTTAAAGCAATAGCGTGTGCCAGCCGTTGTGCCCGGCTGTATGATGAGCTTAAGTGTGTGCTTGCGTTTCTCCAGCCGCGATTCCTTAGCGTCGACAATCTCTTGGCGCCATACATGCATCAGCTTCACGCAACCTGTGCGTACCTCCTCCAAGGACAAGTGTATAATACGCTCCGTATTCGCATCCTTGTGTCGCACACCAACCCCATGCTCTCTTGTGGCATACAAACTAGGTGGATTTGTAATGGCATCAATAACATTCGCATAAGGCGAATAGCTGGCGAAAACCCGTTCGTATACCTCCATATTATCGCCATGGTATTGATATGGTGGAAAGTAGCCATTCGGCAGCATCACGCCTTCGAATAGACCTGCCTCGCCATAGCGATCATAAATGGCACGATACAGCTCATTGCCCAGCACATCAAATGCCATGTTGATGTACACCCATTGTTTGCTCTCCGCCATCGGCGACAAATGTGTCAATCTGCCCTCCTGGGCCAATGGCACAAAATCCAGCTCATTCTTTTTATCTCTGTGCGGACAGAGACGTACTGCCATGCGGCGATATGCCAGAGTGATTTGCTCTTTGGTGGCATTGCGTGGAATGTCCAGCACGGCATAGTAGTCCAGCTCGGGACGATTCATATTCAGTATATATTTGATATTAGATAGTTCAACTAAATAAAACGATTTTTATTATTTGAGTTTTTATGTAAGTGGATAGCTTGATTATTATTTGAAAAATCACGCACAGTTTACTGAGAATTTGATTTGTGGTTTCTCTATGTATATACAAACTGAACTTGATTAACTTATAGTGGGGTATAGGCAGATTTATATTAAAATTAAACTTATAGTGTAAACATGCAACAAGAGAGCTGATGGAAAGGATCAGTCGAGGTCGTCGCCAGAATATATCGGTTCCTCCTTGCCAGATTTGGATTTATCTTTGTCCTTTGTTCCTTCTGTTGCCGCGCTAGCCGTATCATCGGCATTTGCCTCTGCTTCATTCTGATCCGCGTCGGCGGCATTTGGTACCCAGAGACCAGAGTCAACGCAACGCTTCATATGATATTTAGCCTCCTCTACTGGCATGGTGGCAATAATTTTCTGCAGCTGCTCAATGTCGCGTGACTCGAAGCAAGCTTTCAGGTCCTGTAAGAAAATATTTGATATTCTAGAAGTTTCTATTACAAAAGATTCTATTTAAACGTACATCTGGCAGGGATTCAAAGACGTCGGCTGGATCTAGACCGCCTGGTCCCAGGCGCTCCTTTTTCTCCTCTTCCTCCACCTCGGCAATGATTTCCTGCATCTTTTCCTGTGCACGCTTTTGAATGCGTTCCTTAAAGCCAGCAATTTCGCTTTCGAACTGCTGTCGGTACTCGGGATCACATTGTTGGATTTTCGAAAAGAATGAGCTGAAGCAAGCTCGCGGATCTCTATCAAGTTGCTTTGCCAACTCCAAGATATACTGCATGCAGATGCATTGATGCGCTACATGAGCCATCAGCTCGTGCTTCTTCTCCATTTCCAGGTTGATGGACCAAATGACCAAATAGTTGGCCGTCTCCTCGCACACCAGTTCGACATGCTGCTGTAGGAAGCGCTTGGAATCGTCGTATTTGCGTAGCATGCCGTACTCTTTGCACAGTTTCTCATTCTTTTTGACAAACTCTTTTAAGCGCTGCTCACGCTCCTCCTCGGTCAAGTTTTCATCCGCAGGACGTGCAGGCTTCGTATTGATCACCGTCTTTTCGAAGCCCGGTTTACTTATTGTGTCCACATTCCACGGTGTTTTTTTCTCTTTCTTCATTAGCTCGTTCTCCTCCCGATCGAGCGCCTTACCCTCGTTTTCAATCTTCTCTAATTCTAACTGTAATCGTATCTGCATTAGTCATTTTCATTTGATAACAGGTATTCACACTCACCTGAAGAGCAGCCTCATCACCCTCTTTTTTGCTGATGCGCTCCTTTACATCTATCAGACGAGCTTGGTAGCTCTGTTTCCTTTTCTTCAAATCTTCCTTTTCCTTCTCCGATTCTGCCATGCGCTCGACTCGAGCCTGATGCCGCCAGCGGAATAAAGAAGGCGTGTCAATATTTGGATGGGTTTCGTCTTCATCGTCAGAAATCTGCAAATAATTAGAAATGTATTCAATTAGTTTATTAAATTTATTGCAATTGCACTCACTTCAATGTTTTTCCATTTGCTATAATCAACCATTTTTGCAATGCAATTTTTTAATGTTTTATCGGCCTTTCTTTGCAAGTTCTAGAAATATAGTGATGTACTTCAGTGAATTTATCGATAAATGAAATTTATTTGATGATGCGCCTCGTAATCGATGGTTGTTATAACATTCATAAATGCAGTGATTCAAAAAGCTTTATAGCTATATTTAATGACTAAACAAATATTTTTATAATAATACTGACTCAAACATGAAGTTGATACTTTGGCATGACATTTATAGAATTATGTATAGTATCATATACGAAGCGTAACAACAGATACACAGCTTAGCGCCAACTGTTGCGACCTCGATAGTACAAACAGTGTTGGGTAATAAAAAAAAATCCGAATGTTTGGCGCGCATTGACTTCAATTTGAAATTGGGGCACATGGTTAAGGTTAATGCATGCAGAAGACAAACAAACGAAATCAACAGGAAACTCAAGTTGGTCTTGCAATGCAAACAATAAGAAACAAATAAAGGGCGAGGTTAAATGCATTTTTAATAACAATGACTGAGCCCAAGACACCGCACAAAGTATAGAAATTACTCACAGTTCAAGAACAATGGCCAGCTATTATAGACGCAAAAAACCGGACATGGTATTCCTGAATGCCAAGCCAATAAATAGTGGCAATGCACAAGCCTATTTACATGGCGTTCGGAAATATTCCATTGGACTAGCTGAACGTTTGGACAGTGATTATATAGCGCCGCCCAATGATGGAAAACGTAGCTCAATCAGCACTATTGGGTCCAATAATCCAGATTTTACACCGGTAAGTAAGAGTAGGAGTAAGTAAGTAATAAGTAAGAGATTCGATTATTCAGATTGCCATTAGTAATGTAATTTATTTTCAAAGAGCGTTTTCTATCGTAATATTGCGCCGGTTAATTGGTTTCTGCGCATTATTGGTGTCCTGCCCATGGTACGACGTGGTCCATCTCGAGCTAAATTCGCTATAAACTCAGCTGCATTTGTTTATTCAGTTGTTTTCTTTATGCTGCTTGCGGTGAGTGTTTTTAGCACCATATATATTGGAAATGGATAAATGGATTGATTAATCATTCGATTCAGTTCTATGTGGGCTATGTGGCCAACAATCGTATTCATGCCGTGCGCTCGCTCAGCGGTCCCTTCGAGGAGGCCGTCATTGCGTATCTATTCCTGGTCAACATCCTACCAATTATCGTTATTCCGATTCTCTGGTGGGAGGCAAGGAAGATCGCACGTTTGTTCAATGACTGGGATGACTTTGAAGTGCTCTACTATCAGATCTCTGGCCACAGTTTGCCTCTAAATCTGCGCCAGAAGGCTGTCTACATTGCCATCGTGTTGCCCATACTCTCGATACTCTCTGTTGTTATTACACACATAACCATGTCGGATTTGAATCTCAATCAGGTGGTACCGTATTGCATATTGGACAACTTGACGGCCATGCTGGGCGCCTGGTGGTTTCTCATCTGTGAGGCAATTAGCACAACGGCCTATCTGTTGGCGGAACGTTTTCAGAAGGCTTTGAAGCACATTGGTCCCGCTGCCATGGTGGCTGATTATCGTGTCCTCTGGCTACGTTTGAGCAAGTTGACCCGGGACACGGGCAATGCTCTCTGCTACACTTTCGTATTCATGAGTCTCTATTTATTCTTTATCATAACTTTGTCAATTTATGGACTGATGTCACAGCTCTCGGAGGGATTCGGCATCAAGGATATCGGATTAACCATAACGGCTCTTTGGAATATAGGTTTACTGTTCTATATATGCGATGAGGCGCATTATGCCTCGGTGAATGTGCGCACGAATTTCCAAAAAAAACTCTTGATGGTCGAACTCAATTGGATGAATTCGGATGCCCAGACGGAGATTAATATGTTTCTGCGTGCCACCGAAATGAATCCTTCGAATATCAATTGTGGCGGCTTCTTCGATGTGAATCGTACTCTATTCAAGGGTCTGCTTACTACTATGGTCACCTATTTGGTGGTGCTGCTGCAGTTCCAGATCAGCATTCCAACGGACAAGGGCGACGGAGATGGTAGCTCGAATATTACCGTGGTCGATTTATTGATGGATAGCTTAAGCAATGACATGACCTTACTCGGTGCCCCCAGTACTGTAGCTGTACCATCAACAACAACAGCAGCCCCGACAACAGTTAACCGATCTGGGCGTGGCCGCAAGGGCTAAAATCGGTCAAGGTAAATGGAAGCTAAAAAAGGAAAGCAAATAACAAAACAAACAAACACAAAAAGTAAACAACATTAGAATAGCATAGTATAAGAGCAACTATATATATATTTATATATATAATCTAAAAATCAATAGGAATATGGCCAAATTTAAAATTGTTCTTTAGTTTTTAATTGTATTGCAAGCGCCGCTTTTGTTAAAGCTTCATTTATGTTAGTTGTGCCGTTAAAAAAAAGGTGAAAGTTAAACAAATAAAATTAATAACAAAAAAACAACTAATTATTTTTAATGGAATTGTATATTTTATTTTGAATTTATGCTGCGCTCCAAATTCAAATTTAACACTAAAAGTTAACTGCCCAATGGGAATGAGCTGCTTAAAAAGTAATGTGTGCAAATGAGACAAATATACGAAACAAATTACTGAATGCAGTAGTTATGCTAAAATATTCATATATATCAATCCGTGCGTCTTGCAAAGCAATGGCGCAGCGCATAGGAACTGTCGCGCGTAACGTGTAGAGCCCAGGTTCAAATCCAGCAACAAGAAGTATTTTAAAAATTCATTTGAAGTTTTTTTTTTTTTTTAAACGTTCATTTATTTTAATTAAGTAAAATTGTTTACAGCTACTAAACGGAGTAGTTTAAAGATTTAAGTGAGATTTTCCAAGCACTACATTGAAAATAGTTTTCGAGTGTATATATTGCGCTAATATATATTGCTAGTGTTCCAATAAGGTATGTGTAATTATGTATGCATGTGTACATATTGCATATATTATGTCTCTATATATCCCTTCTCGTTGCATTCGCTATCTAAAATAGTTATCTCTGTTTCTTTATACCATATCACACACGTTCCAAAAAACGCTCAAACCAAGAATAAAATATGAGATTGCAAAAATTATTTAAGACACTTGATGCTGGAAGTTTCGATGTTGTGGTATGGGGAGTGGGAGTAGTGAATGAATAATTCATATAAAGCCGAAGTTGTTTTGTTTTTGTTTTTGGTATCGTTTTCGTTTTCTTAGTGAACGTTATTTAACACTGTCCATCCGGCGATTCAGTCAATATATGCTTATAGCCATTGCTGCCCAAATACATATGCTCTCTGCGGAACTGATAGGGTATCTAAGAGATTTTTAGTTTTTTATAGGGTACATTATAGGATTGTTGTCAACTCACAGCGCCTGGAGCTGGACAGGGTATGGCCACAGTTGCAATCTCTCGTAGTTTGTTCATTGTGCGTAGACTTTGATAGAAACTATGCATGATATACCACTTGAGACCGTCCATTAAGAGCATAGTATAGCAAATAATTACTGGAATGAAAAGGAATCGTAAGGCTGATCATAAACTAAAAGAGTACATTACTGAAATTTACTTACAATACGCGCACTGCCCTCCAAATATCATCGGTAACTTCGTATCCTTCAGCATGAATATAATGACAGACACAGCGATTGCACCCAAAAATTCAATTACCAGCCAGGGTATTATCAGGCCGGGCTTATTCTTGAACACGCCAAAGAATAGCGATATGGCACACAATGCATAAACACTGGCAATACCAGATAATACGTAGAGTGCATTTTCGGTGGCATCTGCCAGTTGAGCTGCCGTCTTCAGGCGCATATCATTGTGAATGCTATAGAATCCGCTATCCTTCTGATCCAATATATCCATGTCGAGCAGATTACGCATTTGCTCTGCATGCGCCAGACAGAGCAGCACAACAAACAATATAGAGTGCGCAATGAGCTAGACAGAAAAAGAGAGAAGAAGAGAGGATAAGTAAAGTGCTGATATGTAAGTGCTATAAATAAACTGATTAAATGCAAACGCTAGAGTGGGACAGAGTCAGAGAGAGTGAGAGATTTGCAGGCAGAAGGATTGCAAAGTCAACTCTGTTGATCTTTGCAGTGTTGCCAAATTTCTATATACTGTCATAAATTGTGTTAGCAAATGCGACAAAAATTCTCAACCGGTTTTAGCACTGTGTATAGCTATATACAGCCCGTTTCACTCAAAATATTTAAAAGGGTGCTCGTCTATGGTTCAGTCTCAATTTTGTGGACTCGTTTTGGACGCATTGTGCCGTTAGCCCATTCTTACGCTCCTTGCGAGCGGGGGGCGTGCGTTAAATTGCCGCCTTTTGTGGGCTTTAACGCGCCCAGTGGGGTATGGCTTTGCATATCCAGTGCGTAATTTTTGTGTTTGGGGTAGATGGCTGTACGTTTGCTGGATTGCAGAATCCTTTGCGTGCCGGCGGACTGTGCGCTGCACCCCACATTATCAAATGCATTATTATATAATAGTAGAGTTAGTAAATGGGGGGTGGTGGCGTGTGCAATGCGTTGAGGGCATTTATCCAAAGCTTACCAGCTGGTAGATGCTCGTCAGCAGCGCTGTGGTGCGCAGATTGCGAGGTGAGATGGGTGACATTAACATGTCCCAGCCTTGGCGCCAGCTGCAGTTAACACCGAACAACATGATGATTTATCAGGAGTTTTGTTTGGTTTAATTCCTGTATTGTTTACACTGTGGCACAATCAATTTATGGATTTTTTCCTAAGCGACTAACTCTCTTAACTTCAGCTATGCTGCTGCTGCTCGCGACGGCACGATTGTGTTTCGTCATCCAAATTGCGAATGGAAGAAGCTTGGCGGGGTGGTTGAGACGCGTAGATGTCGTGCCCTAAACTTGATAAAAGCTTTCGCGTGAGTCCGCAAGAGAAAGCGGCACCAAGGTCAGAATTTCAATACTTAAAAAGCTTTAACAGTTGTTTGTTTCCCGAGACAGCTGCAACTGCAAAACCTTTAGTTAATTCTTTTTAAAATTTTATAAGAAAAATGATATTTATTTATCATTTTTATATATTTAACAAAAGGCCATCCTTGACTACCCTAGAAAGCTTTACAATAATTTTAAGGGCTGTTTTCTTTTGTGTGCTTGAAGTCGCGCAGATGTTTTTTGTTTCTTGTGAGCTTTTTTTGACGGAAGCTCTTTTGCCGTTGGCAGCGTTGCCAGATCTGTGTGCGGCATATGAGAAAATAAAGCAATTAAAAATCGTTTGGTGCACCGCAACGGCCCGTTTGCTATGATAAATTTTACATTTTAAAAGTCAATTTACACTGAACTATAAAAATGTAACATAAATTTTACCAAAACAGGCCATAAAACGCCAATCGCCGCCGTTGGCCACTGTGAGGCAATGTGCGAATCAGAGTCGAATTGGAATCGTATTGGATTGCAGTTGGAGTCGTGCCAATGCCAATGGCAACTGGCAACTGGCAACTGGCGCTCCTTCTGTGTCAGCTACTTGCGCGCTTAATTGATTGTTTTTCTACGAGCTGGCTAAGGATCACAATGTTTCCAACATCATCATGATGCCAATGATGAAGACCTCAGGGGCAAAATATGTTTGTTGGCTGATATCTTGCTATCCCGCTCTCTCTCTCTCTCTCTGTCTTGTTATCATTGGGCGTGTTTTATTAACTTTTAAGCTGCATGCACGCGAGTGGCCATAAAAAGAAGTGCTGCAACTGTTGGCGCGGTGGCGCAAATCCAAAAGTCAATTAAAAATTTTTTACATTTGTTTGCACACAACAACGGCCGCTGCAGCCACAGGTTCGCTCATGGTGGAAGCTGTGGAAGCGCGATAATCATAACTGCAAAAAAGTAAGCAACTACGCGCAGGCGTCGCCCGTTCACATAATTTATGGCCACTCGACTCGACATGAACCTGAACTTGGGCCAGAACCAGAGCCAAGTGAGACTGCTGCTGCTGCTGCTGTTGCTGCTGCTGCTCCTGCTGCTGCTGCTGCTGCTGCTGCTCCTGCTGCACGTATTGAAATATCATCTTGCAGCCATTTGGCGTTCAATTTGCGTTCGCAACGCTCTTTTGATTGGTTTTTTTCCCCTGCTTAGCCACCTGCCTGCCGGACTGCCTGCCTATATCCTCAGCTGCTTGGGCCGCAAATTGATTGCCTTAAAGTAACTTGTAAAATGCTTCTAAGCGCAATTCCAGCTCACCAACTGAAACTGCAGCAAACAGAAGCAACATTACAAATGTGTGGCGTTATTGCCACGGGGGAGGAGCACTCCACGCTACAGCAGGAGTAGCTGCTGCTCCAGCTTTGATTAAAAAGAAAAGCAGTGAGACAACGACGAGTGGGAGAGCTGCAACGGCAAAAGCAATCGCTGTTGTTAACAAGCATTTCAGCGCATGACAATTGGCATGCACACCTCCAGGCCATTAAACAGGACCGATCTACTCTATATATATATATATATATATATATATATATATGTATACGTATATATGGCTACTCTTTCATGTTATTTTACTATTTGTAATTCGATCTCGAATCGATTCGATTTCTGCATCTCTCTCTCTCTCTCTCTCTGTCTCTCTCTCTCTCTGTCTGTGTCTGTGTCTCTCTTCATATTTAATCACTGAAAAATTGTCTGTGCATAAATAACATTCGCTCGACTTATTTGCACAATTTGTTTGCCTGTTTTGACAGTCGCTTGCTCAGAGGCAGCAATTGAAACAGATTTGATGGCCAGCATGAAATCGAGTAGCATGCGATAAGAAACAAGTAAGAAGGCTCTAGTCGAGACGGCTCGACTACGAGATACCCTGAACCCTGCCAAAAAAAATATTCTTCTTCTTACCGCACGTATATATTACGCGCCCTCAGCAAACCGCGCAGTTGCTGCCGACGGTTTGGGGTGGCATGGGCTGTACTTTGAACGCTTATAACTCCATTTCTAGATGGACTATCTTCATGAAACTTTTAAAATATATTAATAGCATTCAAATTTGTCTGTTTGCCAAATCTCAAATCTCTAGTAGTTGAAATACGTTTTTTCAAATTGGGGGCGAAGGGGGCGTGGCATCCAAAATCCATAATCTGCGTATCCATAATATCTATCTAAATATACAAAATTGAAGTCTCTAGCTAAAACGGTGTAGAAGTTATGCTCGAAAAACCTAAAAAACGTAAACGAATTTTCGATTTTTTATCGATAATTAAGGAATGGGATGAGTTATCGAAAAAACAAAATAAACTTGTACTGCGTAACTAAGATACGAGTATTCATGTAAAATTTCAGCTCTCTAGCTTTTGTAGTTTCCGAAATCTCGACGTTCATACGGACGGACGGACAGACGGACGGACGGACGGACGGACGGACGGACGGACGGACGGACGGACGGACGAACGGACGGACGGACGGACGGACGGACGGACGGACGGACAGACGGACAGGGCTATATCAACTTATTTTTTTGTGCTGATCAAGAATATATATACTTTATGGGGTCTGCGACGTCTCCTTCTGCCTGTTACATACATTTTCACAAAAACATTATACCCTGAATTCCCATTTTCAATGGGTTCAGGGTATAAAAATGCCAACAGCCAAATGGCTCAGGATCAGATTGAGCAGATGTGTTTAATGGAGGCTGCGGAAGTTATTAAGTAAGCGATCAAAACTTAATTAATACTGGAATCAGATTAGTCTTGCAGAATAATTCCATAAAATAAGAATAAATAAATGAAAAAAAAAAATAAATAAATAAAATAAAAAATAAATAAAATTAAAATAAAGAAAAAAAAAAATAAAAAAAGAAAAATATAATAATTTATAAAATTTTGAAAGTCTTACAGAATAACAAATATATATTATAATTAATTCCATAAAAAATAAAATAAATAAAATAAAAAATAAATAAAAAGAAAAATAAATTAAATATAATATTTTATTAAGTTTTTATAATAAAATATAATATATTTTGATAAGAAAATATGTCAAGTATTTATTTTTATTTTTATATTAATTTACTAATAAATAGTTTGTATACTTTTAACAGAGAATTTCCATTCCTCAAATATAATTTTAACATTAAGTTTTAATATATTAAAATAAGTTATAAATAATAACTGAGAACAGAAAATTTAAAATGAACTTTTTAACTGAAAAAAATATTGTAGATACAAATAAAAACAAAAATTTATGTATATAATATTTATTAGTTATAGCGTCTTCTGCATATAACGACGGCCTCTGCAACGTCATTATAGCGCTTATATTATAGTAGTCCTGTCTTTATCATATATGTATGTATGAAAGAGAACTTCTATCAGCTTGTTTTGTATTATGAGCTGCTCTGCTTATTAACATAGCTGAACTTCATATTCTTATATCCTTTAAATTTTGCCAGCTATCATAGCATATGCCAATAAAAATTAAAGATAATTTCTATTTGAATTGAATATTGCATACAATTATTGAATTATCTAAAATCATAAACATCTATCATATATTCTTATATATTAAATGAATATATATACATACAAAAACTCAAGAGCTCTTCGGGCAGCCACTTGGGGCGCTGTGAGGGAGCTGCTCCATTAAGCATGTCACGTCCGGGGCTGCTCACATGCGTGTATTTGCCCAAAATATCAATTGTTAAGCATACGCATATTTGCATGGCCCAAACAGACTTGGCTCAGAGCAGACAAAGGGAGGGAGAGAGAGAGAGAGATATATACATACATACATACATACATATTTGGCTATTATCAGTTCTTCACGTGATTTTGATATTTTCGCCAACTTGTTTACAGTTTTTGTTTTTTTTTTTTTTATTGCCATCGATGAAGATGTTAGCACTTCCGATTAAACGCACTCAATAAGCAGCAGCAGCAGCAACAACAATTGAGCAAACAGAAAGAGAGAGAGAGAGAGAGAGAGGAGGTAATGGAGGAAGGCCTCTCGCACTCCAATCTCAAGGGTGTATTCTATTGTGTCAATTTAACGCCTTTTATGGCAACCCCAAATGCCAGGCAGGACAAGAGCCAGGAGCCAGAAGCCAGGAGCCAAGAGCCCGGAGCTGGAGCTATGCCTGCTGCACGTTGGGCATATTAATTAATGCATTCGTTGCTGTTGCTTCGAAGCAACATTTATGCAGTTTAAATCGCTCGATTTGCTGCTGCTGCACGGGCGCAAAGTGTTAATTACGCCCACGCGTCGTTCGGGCAGGAGGCGGTGTTGGCAGGACGGACACTCGCATATAGTTCATATGCTGTTCGGTTGACGCTGAGCAAACGTGATTATTACTAGTTGCCTGTCTAAATATTGGAAATTGATAATACTCTCATGCCCCAGCTCCTGCCTAGATCCGTATCATCAGCAGCAGCTGTAGCAGCAACGACAAACAGCAAGGACGACAGGCGAGGATAATGTTTAGCTTTGCAGTTTGCTTCGCATGTGTGTGGCTGAATGAGCAGCAAATTGCAATTTAATTGCAACTCTCCATATGTGGGTTGCTTGTCGCATATGCCAAGTCGAGCCAAGTCAAGTCGAGCATCTGTCAATTGACACGCTGCCAAAGCTTGCATATTGATATCAATCAACTTCTATCACTGACTGAGCGACTCACTGACTGTCAGAGAGCAAAGCCAATTCTTGATTATTGTAATTAAGTGCAGCAGATATCGGATTGCAGTAATACTATTAAGAGACCTGAACGTACTTGCATTCTTATTTAAATATTTTCTAAAAAGAAATCTAAAACAGAGTTTTCAGTTATTGAAAATCGCAAAGAGAGGCATATAGAATGAGCGAGACAGAGAGAGAGAGAGAATGGAACTTTTCACATAATACAGTGAAGTGTAGCGGGAAGGGAAAAAGAGTGAGAGAAAGAGAGAGGAAGAAGATATAGATAGACTTAGACTTAGACCTAGACAGGCAAAGCAAAATATTGGAGAAAGTAGGTAGGAAGACAAGATTTATAATATAAATAGATAGCAGAAAGAGAGAGAAAGAGAGAAAGAGAGAGAGAGAGAGAGAGAGATAGAGGGAGAGTAAAGTGAGAGTAAGCTTGACAGCAAGTGAAAATCACACATAGAATGAAGAGATCGGAAAATTGGGCGGAGAGAAAGAAAGAAAGAGAGAGAGAGAGAGAGAGACTGAGAAGGTGTGGTTCCTAAGACAATCAAACTAAAAGATATAAATCTAGAGGAAGGTAAAGAGAGAGAGAGAGAGAGAGAGAGAGAGAGCTCAATAGAGATATAGAAAGGGATACACTAACAGATATAGATATCAGATCCTAAATCAAATGATGCAATCCAGTAAGAAAGCTCAATGTAAAAAGAATGATTCTGGCAAATCAAAAGCGAGCAAGAGATTGCCAATAAACAGGAACAATAAATAGATCTGAAGAGTTCTTAGTAATGCTAGAATGCCTGAAAATCGCATAGAAAAGCACTTAACTACATATACACAGCAGTCAGTCCATTGTACTGCTGCTGCTCGTCCTCTACTTAATCTAAGCATTTTGAATTGTAACTAAAGCTCAACTAAAGCCGCACAACATGCCTTTAAAATAGACGCGGCTCAGCGTCGGAGGCGGCACTGAGCGCTGCTTTGGCAAATATCCTTGATATCATTTAGTCAACTGGAAAAAATTCAATCAGCATACTTGGCAAATATTCAACAGCGCTGCGAGCAGCGATTGTTTGAGTGAGCACAGTGCGCTCAGCTGGGGCAGGACACCCGCGGGAGGTTGCTCAATGGGGAGAGGGTCATGGGGGGGGGGAGGTAGTGGGAGTGGGAGAGGAAGACATTGCATAAATCAACAGCAAATAAAATGCTGATACGCTGAAAGTTCGCCGAGTCTGACGATGCTTGAAACAAAACATGCGAAGCGGAATCGGATTCCGAATCGGGCAAAAATTCGCATTCACGATAATTGAATTTCTGTGCAGGAATAGAAAAACAAAAAAACAAAGAAGAGAAAAAGTAAAAGAGAAATGGAAAACAAGAGGAAAAACTCGAGCCAGCAGCAGCGTGTCCAGCGATGCATGCGTCGCACGTAGCTGTAGGAGCAGTTGAGAAAAGCATGGAGACGCCGGCAAGGATGTAGCAAGGATGTGCGCCCATATTATGTGCACAATAAATAAACGTGATCAGCATGCCCAAGGAGGCGTGGCTAGAGAGGCAGCAGAGCCAGCAGCTAAGTCGCAGTCGTTGTCGATGTCCTTGCGCTTGGCTGCGCGGCCACATCGCTGGCTGCATGCTGAGAAGGAGCAGCCGCAGCCGCAGCACGACCGAGGAAACACTTGAGAGGATGTAGACGACATTGCCATTGCCTGCCCTGGGCTACCCCGCCCCCCCTCCCCCCTTTCGCCTTTCTTATTACCCTTCCGCCTCCTGCTCCAGCTGCTCTGCGACTGTTTCCGGCTTTTGTTGCCGAAAAGTGCTCGACAAAATCTTTTGTGTGCCGCCTGCTTTGCAGGAGGAGCGGCGGTAATAGCTAAGTATGCCATGGCATCCATCTAACCCACCCTCCCACAGCAACCCTCCAGTCCCAGCGCTCTGGCCAAACTTCGGAAAAACAAGGCGAAGGCGTCGAACTTTTTATGTTAACTTACTTTGTAGTTTCTTCTTATTTGCAACTTTGATTTTTGTTTATTTTTGCTCCAACCACCCCCCTCGCTCTGCCTAGCAGGGTGGCGCACGCACAAAGAGCGAGACGAAGCATGCAGCGCTCAAATAAAAAGAAAAATAGTAAAAATGGCGACGGGCAACGGGCGACGGGCGACGGGCGCCAAACTTGGCAACAAAGTAAAACGGGAGGAAAAAATGAAAAAGAAAATAAAAGAAAAGAAATTTCTGCGCTGCTTAGCATGAGAAAATGTTGAGAGAGTTTTTCTTTAGGGTGCGCTTTAAAATGCGCCATTTTGTTGTTTGCACAGGCAAAGCTCCCATAGTCAACCCCAACCCCTGGCTTCGTTCAACTTGCCCAGCCACGCCCACCAGCTGCGCCCCCAATCTGACCAAGCGGAAGTTTTATGAATTTTGTACAAAGCAGCAAAGTTTTCTCTGTCCTTTCGTAGCTTTCTCTTTTTTCTTCTTCTCTCTTTTGTATTATATATATATATGCATGTGTATATATCTATCTATCTATCTGTGTGTGTGTGTGTGTGTGTGTGTGTGTGTGTGTATATCTTTTGCATCTTTTGTGAAAATCACTGCAGTGTGCATAATGCTCAAAGAGGCAGCAACAACTGGCAAATGGAAAATGGAAAATGGAAAACTACCAACCGGAAATATTCATAAAAATCAGCAGCAACATTTTCTTACTTTTCTTGCTTTCGGCGACAAGTTTTTTGAGCAAAAAGAAAAGAACTCGAAAAGAAAATAAAAGAAAATGGAATTGCCCCTAATTCTAAACTTAAGCATAAAGTTTGTAGGGGCATTCCTATGCGGGCTATTATACAACTAACACTACTTCTTACTCTTTCCCTTCATTCACTTCTACTTCTGTTGCTTATTATTATTATTATTATATTTTTTTTTTTTTAGAATTTTTTAGACCCAATTTGATGGGTTGTCAACCCTTTTGGGCACACCTAATGAAGTTATTAAAGCCGTCAATGAACGTCAACAAATTGACATTTAATGAAGTGCGCGACCCGCACAATGATCTTTTAATTGACTGAGCGAGAGAGAGAGAGAGAGAGAGAGAGGGTGTGAGTGAGTGAGAGCAACACCTAAAAATTAACTTTAATCACTTTTTGGTGAGCTGATTGTTCAGAGACATGTGTTATATCGAGTAATAATAATTATGCTATGAATGCAAAGCACGAAGCATGAAGCGTGGCGCACAGTTAGTCTCTTATACTGTGTGAAATTTGGTATATATGCAGAAGGGTATGATTGGGTTAGGCTACAGGTAGTATCATAGACGAGTAGGGGTTAAAAGAGATGTAAGTCTATGAGCTGGATGGTGCATGATTCGATTTATTAGTTTTTAGATATTTTTACCATATATAGTTCCGTGATTCTTCAAGAAGAAATTTTTATTGACAAATTGTCTACAAATTTAGATATAAGTGTTATCAGACTATAGATTACTCTGCAATTCATTTTTTCGTTAAACGATGTTTATATTTTGTATCTGCACTCTCAGCATTCTAATTGTTTATATATATATATATTTCCCAGCTTATTGAATTTATTTATTAATTTTGTATTCAACACTTTATTTATTTATATATATATTTATCAATTGTATATTTATTTATATATTTATTATTTATTAATTATTTATTTAAATATATTTATCATATATTAATAGTTCTCATAGTTTATATAAGACCATTAGCTAAATAGAAAAATGTTCTAAAAATGTTCACGCATTTATTTATGAATATTTTCTAGGGTATATCAAGTCAAGTATGCTATATGTATGTGTTAAGTAAACTTGTATCTAAGTTTACACTCTGTGCAGCTCATCATAATTAGAGAAATTTTCAATCAACTCAGCAGCCGCTGTTTTTAAGATCCTATAATATAATAAAAGATCCGAGCAGCTCTATTCTATTATAAGATTAACTAATGCAGAAGTCCTTGTCGATGATATACATGAGCCCAGTTACTTAATTAATATGTTTATTTTTTTTTAAATTTTATTTTATATTTTATATATTTCTTCCAGCAAATCTTTTCATTCAACAACTATCCATAATAAAAATCAACTTTAAAACTGATTTCTTTCTTCTAGTTTTACTTATTAAAATTTTAGCGAAAATCAGCTATAAGTTATTAACGTAAATTAATGATATATTTATTAATATGTTTATTAGTTAACTTTTTTATTTTTAATTTGCAAACCATCTTAAAACTAAAAAAAATGCTCAAAATAAAAGCAAGAATTTTATATATCTTTTTTTTTTGTTAATAAGAAAAAAATTCTGTGGATATTATGTTTTTTGTGGTTATTATTTTTTTATATTTTCTTTCTTTTCTTAAACTAAAAAATTATATGTTCTGATTAAATGATAAAGTATATTTTATTTTATTATATACATTTTCTCTTTTTTTTTTTTAAATTAAAAAAGAATACTCTAAAAATACATTTACATTTCTTTTTTCTTTAAATTAAACAAATATTCTCAAAATAAATGCAAGTAGTTTTCATTTTTCTTTAAATAAAAAAATTAAATATAAATTCTCTAATTTGAATTTTCTATATTCTTTTCCATTATTATTATTTTTTGATAAGTTTTTCCGCTTTACAAATTCGCCAGCTCCGCGCATTTGTGCAACATTTTGATTCAGCTGCATTTGCATTTTCCATTTGAAATGTGTTTCATGAGGCCGTTAATGCTCATTAGCTGGCTGAGTTGGCGCGCCAAGTTCAGGCATACACATAAATCTGCAAAGAAGAAGCAAATATACAACTATACAACTTATATACATATAACTGTATATATATATATATATATATATATATATATATATATATATATATATATATATATATATATATATATATATATATATATATATATGACTTTATAGTTGTTGCTTTGGTCTCGGCTTCTCGCTTTTCTCAGGAAAATTAACATAAATTATGCACGCCCACTTGCGAATGCAGCTCGTGCGTGCCCCAGAGCTTGGCTGCTGCACGTGCAGCTATACCAGCTACCCAACGTCACCCACACCACCACCACCCCCCCCTGAACAGGTGCGTGGCTGCACAATTAGGCGGGCGTGCAGGTGTTGTGCGAGGCAACTGCGTTGCTTATTGAATTTTCATATTTTATGCAACTATGCAAAATGCGAACTAGATAAACGAATTAGAATTAGCCAGGCTAAGGGGCTTGAGCTTGAACTTTTGCTAGCAAACGCCCACACACACACACACACACACATGTACATGAGCCACCCTGTGGCGTCACCCTGTTGGGGGTTGGCGACTGCTCACATAATCGAATTTATTTGTTCGGGCTTTTGGCAAAAGTTTCACAGCGGTTTTTCAGTGCTTCCCCAGTCTCAGTCTAAAGAACTTCAAAGCCCTAACCACATAGCCACACACACACACACACACACATAAGATTTGATTTTATTTTGCGCTTCTATTTCAACTGATGCTGTAAAATTAGCAGCATAAGATTGGATTATCTTTGTGTGCCACAGTTCGCAGTTCGCATTCGGATTCCCTGCTGCTGCTGCTGCTGCTGTTGCCCTTTTTCCATACACACACACACACACACACACACACACACTCGCTCTCGACCCTTTTTTTGTTGCCATATTTATTTTTATTTGTTGCCAGCCCTGTGATTATGTATGTCGAGGCACGTGCCACGATTAGGCGAACCACGCTGCGTCCAAGCGTGTTGTCAAGTCGCCGTCACAGTCGCCATCGGAGTCGGAGTCACTCATGGATCTGGCTAAGGATCGAGACAAGCAAAAACAATTTTTTTTTGTTGTTTTTACTGTCATTGTTGCTAATTTGCTTAAAGGCAGTCGCACTCGACTGCTGCAAACTGAATATTGGGTCAGAGTTTTGGGGTGGAAAGAGTTGGCTATTTGAACTACATTTTCATTGACATTTCAAGAGGGTGGCATGATGGTATTAGCTTAAATAATAGTATATAAATATATATGTGTATATGTATATGCAAAAAATAAATAAATAAATAAATACATGTAAAGCTATAGAAAGTTAAAAACGAAAACAAAACGTATCAAAATTATTAAATGTTTTTTAATTTTTGTTTTATATGTGACTAAAAAAAAAAATAAAAAAAAAATGTAAAACTCAACATACAAATCTTAAATGAAAATATATAGTAAATAAATAAAAATAAAAATATTAATAATTTTTTCAAATTTTAATTTATAATTTTTTTTTTTTTTAATATAGCTGAACAATATTTCAAAGAAAATAAAAATATTAAATAATAATACATAATTACTAAATTTTTTTTATTATTTCAAATTTTTATTTATATTTTATGTAGTAAAAAAATCAATATTAGCTTTAAATTTGAAAGAAAGTAAAAGGTTTAAAATACAATTTAAAAATTATATAAAATTAAAAAATAAAAATTATTTAATTTAAAAAATTTGTGTCTTATTTATATGATAGAAATTAATTATTTATGTACTAATTTACATAATCAATCCACATTAATAACAAAAGATGAACGATATTTCTACTACTTTCATCCCTCATCCATAACAACACTTACTCCCTCCTCATATCACACTTATATAGCTATATGTTTATCAGATCTTGACTATAATTCAACTTAATATTTCCACCCGAATTCTCACAGACTCTAAACAGCTGCATGCAGCGATCGTTCAGGCATGCCCTAATTGGAACCCCATAGGCTTTCCAAAGTCAAGCCGAGTTTTTGGGCAAACCTGCGCATAAGTCAATTAATGGGAGCGCTCTCGCTATAAGTCAGAGGGGCAAAGAGTCGACCGCGACAACCGCCAAAAGCGGCGTCAAAGTCAACGGGGGCAGCCAGCCAAGCATCCATTTTCCAGCTCTCAGCTCTCAGCTCCCATCTCCCATCTCTCGTCTCTTTAACTGCCCAACTATGCAGGCAACTTTTGAGACGTCTCAACTAGCCGCAATAAATTGCTGGCCTGGTCAGGGGTTGGGCCTGGTTGGGGTTGGGGGTTGTCGGCTCTCACTCTGAATCTCACTCTCTCTCTCTCTCTCACTCTCACACTCTTTCGCTTCCTTTCTCTGCTTATGGCCATCTCTTACGCTGTTTATTTGTTTCTTGGCTTTGACTCGCGCCTTTTTGTTTGTTTTTGATGTTGATGAATGTTGCCACAACTATCGTTGTTGTTGTTGCTGCTGCTGTTCATGTTGTTTAGTTAAATATACATGTATATTTTTTGACTGTTGTTTTAATGTTTTCATTTTGTGGTTTTTCTCTTTCTTTATTTTTATTTTTTCGGGCCTTTGCGTGTCGCTTGATGCATGCCCCGTCACATTTCTCAACGCTCGCCGCAAAGATCCACTTAACCTCGTGATTGATATGTTGCAATAATTCTTATCAAACAATGGCCAGGCAATGAAATATTGACCGCAGCGCCTTTCCCATCAAAATGGCATGTGTGTATGCGTGAGTTTTAATATAAATGTACTTTTTTTTTTGGTATACCTCAATTTTGTACACTTACCAACAAAAGCCCGCAGACGACACGGTTTGAAATTTTTAAGGAACTTAGCTAAAAGTATTTTTATGTATACAATTAATTTGTAGTGAAAAAATTATAATAAACATTTATAAAACAATATTTTTTTTTTATTATATTTTTATTTATATTTTTTTTATGTAATAAATTATTATTATTGAATTAAATAATTTATTTTATTTTACAAAACTATTTTACTTTATAAAAAAATAATTTTTTAAAATTTATTTTAAATTATTTTTAAACAAATCATAACAATTTAAAGTGTTTGAGGATTTCTGCAATTAAGTAAAAATCTTTTACTAAATAATAAAAAATTTTATTATTATTTTTATTTTTGATATTTTTTTTAAAGGTATAAAAAAGTTTAAAATAATTTTAAATAAATAAAAAATAAATAAATAAACAAATAATTACCTTATCTAATACAGTTTCATCTTTGAGTTTTCTCAAATAATATAAAATTCGTGGAATTTGAATTGAAAATTAAAAATATTTATAAAGCTCTATTGTATAAAAAAAAAATAAAAAATATAATACCTAATCACAATTTATTTTATTAAACAATAAATCTTATCAAAATATGAATAATAATTATTATGATATAATGGATAATGATATAAATAGGAGATTTTTGTATATTATGCATGTGAATTTAGCGGAACTAAAACAAGCTACTTGAACAAAAGCTAAATCGATTATCAGAAAAAGTTAAACATTTTATAGAGTATTCATTATGCATGAAGTACAGCCAGCAGTACGCTGTCTCTCTCTCTCTCTCTCTCTCTCTCTCTCTCTCTTTCTCTCTCAGTCTACCATCGCCCTCTCCATTTCTGTTTCTATTTATCCCACATTTGATAATGATATATTTGAAAAAAGCGCTTAAGCTTTGCACATTACCTTACATATGTAGTTGAGTTTCTTCTTGTTGTTGTTGTTGGGGAATGCAAAGCAATGATCGTGTGTATAATTCTCACTTTGTAAACAATATTAAGAAATATTAATTTCCATTTATCATTTTGATTGAGCGATCAAATAAAGCAAGAGATAGAGCGGGAGAGAGAGAGAGGGAGAGGGAGAGAGGGAGAGCGAGGCAGTGAGGCTCAAGCAAAGTCGCTCGTTCAGTTTGTTTTCTCGTGTGATTTCTTTATTATGATAGCGAGATTCGCTTTTAATGATCTTTCTCGTGCCCCGTTGATTTATGATGGGTTAACCTCACCTGAGGCCCTCTCGGCCAGCCTCGGTGGCTCGATGGCGGCCGCAAGGTGCCGAAACTGTAACTCCAACTCTCCAACTCTGGAACTGTGGGAAATGGAACAATGAAGTCGACTTTACGCCACTCTCAAGTGTAGCTCTCTCGACTTTTTGTTCGCTCCTTTGTTATTTTCGGCCTTTAACTTAATTATGCCCGCAAATAGGCGTAAAAGTTGCGCAATTCTCGAGGGCGAACACCATTCTGGGTGGGTTCGGTGGTTTCGGTGGGTTAGCGCGACATTTCCTGTTGCCGTTGAGCACTTTGTAAGCCGCTTAGTTCCCTAAGGGTTTCGCACTGAATTCGAATTTTGGTTTGGGTTTTTGGGTTTTCAATTGAATTCAACTCTGGGGTTGGGCATCGCATCCTCAGCTCGTCCTGCTCAACCACCTCAACCAGTTTGACTAACAAATGCTGCAAGCGTGCAAATTAAAATTCGGTTTCTGTGGTTGCCACACACACACACACACACAGATACACCCAACTGGTAAACAGCCCACACTTGTGTATAATTTATTTTGACATGTTTGCCAACATTTCAATTGATTTTATTGTTGCCGTCCAGCAAAATAACTGTGTATTGAAATGTATCACAATTATATGTACGCACATATATATGTATATGAAACACGAGAACTTTGCCATCCATAAATAATAATAACAACTTGCAACAGTGCCTTCAACACCCGCTCACAGCACTAAACCACAGCCCAGACACACACACACACACACACACACACAACCTGGCCGCCCCCTTTTGGGCCATGGCAACGCCCCTGCATTCAAATAGTTTTGCGGGTTTTTGTAAATTAACAAATCGAATTTAACGCGCGACTTAATGCGCTGAAAGAAAAAAATTACGTTTATATATATATGCATATATATATATATATATATATATTTATATATATCTGTAATGGCAACCCTTGGGCTTTATAGTTTCATTTCACGCCCTTTTGCACTTCATAAATTTATCAATTTTTGCATATTTGTTTGCGGCAAATTGCGCACAATTGTTGTTAATGATTAGGCGATAAAAAATGTAGATATATATATGCATATCTGATACATATACATATATACAGATCAATGGCCTTTGATTGCCTTTGCCCTTTGGCCCCTTACAGGTGTTGTTAATTATTTAAGTGGGCTGCTTGCCACGCCCCCAGCGCACAGCTGCAAATATTTTGAAATAATAAAAAACTTGTCGAGAGTTTTACAAGATTTTGTATTTTTTTTTTTTATATTTTTATTTTATTTTATTTTCTCTGTGATTTTCTATTTTCTGATTTGCGTTTGGCTAAAAAGAAAATGGAGAGAAAAGTTTGTGCATATTTTAAAAGCAAACAATTTGCATGTAAATATGTGCGAAAGGGGGAAGAAAAAATACACACACATATGGCTGTGGCCATCTCCCTCTAACACCATGTGAGTGTATGTTTGCATTTGCATATGTGTGTGAGTGGCGGAGTGTGTGTGTGTGTGTGTGTATATTTGTGTTGCCTTTCGCTTGTCGAAAATATTCGACAATATTTTCCAACAAACAAGAAATAAAAAAAAAATCAAAGTAAAAAGTAAATAAAAATTTAAGTTAGATGCGAATGGCAAATGCTCTATATAAATTATAATATATTTAAGAGGGAAGTATTACATAGATATTGAATAGATAGTATATCTTAGATATCTATAATTTATTTAGAAAGTATTATGCCCTAAATTCGATGCACATATCAAATGTTCTCTCTCTTCATGTATATCTAAATGTTTTGAGATAAAATTTTCTTTCTGAACGTTTTACTGGCAGAACTTATTATATATATTTATATGTATAAGTTCATACATAGCGCATTCTATATATAATTATAGCAGCTCTGTTAACTAATCTACTACTTGAAGTAGTACTTAGTATATGCTACTTTGCTTCATTAATTGATATTTGAAACTCTTCTTCTCAATCTCAATCCTTGAATAGGTCGTCTTAATCACGAATACGAAATCTACTTCGTAGTAGTTACGAAATATAGAGAAATGAAGCTCAACTATTCCAAAAACACTTTGACCTGGTTATAGACTATTCAAAATTTATTTCTGGCTTATAAGCTAGTTGCTTGGATGAGTGTGCTGGGATGATAGATCTTTATGAAAGATCCTTAGAGTTCAAGTAAGTGAAGGCAGTTTAATTAGTTCCTTAGCAAAGCAAAGTTGTATCTTAAGATATATACTATGTATAAACCAAGTCTTTATTTTAATAAAGTATATGTTAGTGTGTATCGATTATAATGATAGATTTTTATTATTTATTTTTGAGCTATAGCATAGTTGTTACAGAGTTGTAGCATACAAAAAAAAAAAAGATTTGAATTTTAATTATATTTTGTACAGTTCGAAAACAATGTTATAACAAAGTTATATCAGAGTTATAGCATATTTATAGCTTTATAAATAAACCAATACTAAGATATATAAACTCTATATGAGTGTGAAAATAATTAATATTTGAATTATATTTTATATAGATAAAAAACATAGTTAAAGCATAGATATAATTTATAGCACATTTATAGCACGAATATGAACAAATATAAACTCTATGTGAGTGTGAATGTATTTAATAATTGAATTATATTTTTTATAGATCAAAAAAATTGTTAAAGCATAGATATAATTTATAGTAGATTTATAACACATTTATAGCACAGTCATAGCTTTAAAAATATATGAGTATTAAGAAAATATTGTCATTAATGATCACTCATCATAATTCATATATTAACACATCTCAGGCTTGGGCCAGTCACGTTCTCTCATTGGCGCTTCCAATGCCGCCCCTTAAAGGCACTCCAAAGCGCATTGGCAAACGGTTTTCGCCTCACTTGGCCATCGTCGCATAACAAAGAGCAAATATGCATTTTGTGAATTTACCATTGCTATTTCCATTTCCATTTCCATTTCGTATTTTGCGCATTTTTATGTTGTTTATTTTTGGCAGCTTTTAAAAAACATCAGTACTTTTCATTTACATATTTCGCTTTGTGGAGCTAGAGCTCTATCTATCTCGCTCTCGCTCGCACACTCATAGTAGTTACTCTCTGAGCTCTGGTTCTGTGTATCCTTTGGAACGTTGCCTGCTCTGAAATTTGCATAAAATGCAAATGATGCCAACACAGCAGCAGCAGCAGCAGCAGCAGCCGACACGAAGGGATCTTCCTGGAGTGGGGCAGCGGAAAGGCTTTGCCTGTGACTGCGACTGCGACTGCGACTGCGACTGTGGCTGTGGCTTTTTTGGTCCTTTGCGATATCATATTTATTAAAAGGATTATTGGTGCTTCACTCGGCATATCCTGTTAGTGTAGCCGCACACCAGAGCACAGCTACATTTTTTCCTCAATTTCTCCATTTTTTTTCTCTGCATGCAAATGAGCAACGGCTGCCTTTTGTTTCTGCCATCCAACTCCCAGTTCAAGCTGTCGCAAAAAAAAAAAAAAAAAACAAAAAATTGCAGAGAAGAAGAGCAAAAGGAAGAAGCAGCAGCAACAGAGAAAATATGTTAAGCAATTTTTTTTTTTTGGTTTTTTTTTTTATTGCAGCTTCCGTCGCCATATTTGATTTAAAAAGTTGACGCCAAATTGTTCAAAGCGTCGTAAAATGCATGAAAATTACAAATACAATTAAAGCCGACGCTGGGTCTGAGCTGGGTTCGGGTTTGGGTTTTCTCTTTCAGGGAAATCTTCGCTGACCATTTTCACACCTCGCATTTAGCGCCCGCGCGATCTGCCGCGAAGGCGGCGCTACCTTTTCACTGGGCAAACTCTATTTGATTTGCCCATTCTCACCTTACGAACTCGGTTTACTTCTAATGAAGTCGACCATTGGCTTTATGACTTTACAATGTTTGCCCTGGCATGGCTCTTTAGAGAGCGTACCCCCCTTTATGCGCTCTCTAGCGGTATGATCAAGTGTAGCGCCTCTTGATTACTCCACTGATTTCGGCATTGTGCCAAAGGATCTGGGAATTTCATAAATTGTGTGAAGGCATTGTTTCACCCGAAAATGGATAGATTGGTGAGAAAAATTAAGAGTTATCGTGAAGGTTTTCAATTGCTAACTGAAATGCTATAGAGAATGAGAAGTAATGCTTCGATATGCATATGTATGTGGGTCAACATTTTGTATACTTTCGATAAGTTCTCCATTCAATTGATTTTCATAGGCATTATTTGTGCATTTGCTTACGGCTAGGGCTTAGATCTCTTACATATGCTGAGAGCTACACGTCTTAACGCTCGCTTTCCCTATAATTTTTATGAATTTATTATTTATGCCAATGAAATAAATATAGATTTTTTCATCGTTTATATTTTATTAAATATTATAATATATATATAATTTTTTTACTTTGTATTTTTACTATATCTTTGTGATTTTTGGTCTAGATTGTTATATAATTTCTATTGATCTATCTAAATATTATATTAAATAAAATAAATTATAAATGTTTTTTTTTATTACTTTACATTTAAGTTTACTGTCTGAATTTTTGTCTATATTCTTCGTTCATTTCTGTTGAAATATATAAATATTATTTTTTACTAGATTCTAGATGCTTCCATGATTTTACTAAACAGTAGAGCCTAAATAATATTTGGCTTATTATTACAGTATACACTCACTTTCATACTATTCCGGCATTATACACCCCAATCTGTATAATTCTTAAAGTAGTACACGCCCCTCACACGCCACATCAATATCTCCAATGTAATTTTAAAGCTGCCCCAATGAAAATCAAAAACTCTTTAGTATGTCAGCTTAAGGCTTAGCACTTGGCACTTGAAAATTGCTCATACGCCGCGTGCAACATTTATGCCACACACACACACACACACACATTCAGATAAAGGTAAATGGGCAACCGCCATGCTGCTCTGCCATGCCATGCCCACTCGACAGTCGTCACTCGAGCCACTCACCACATGGAAAACACCCACATATGCACTAACACCGCCAATTTGACGCCAATGCGAGTTCCACTGTCTGTGTGAGCCACACGTGCAACTCTCTGTATCTCTATATGTGTGTGTGTGTGTGTACTCTCTGTGCACCCCAGCCACAGTGTTGGCTGCCATTTTACGAAAATGTTAAAGTATCAAAATCATTGGAATTGCGTTGAGAATGTTTGACAGTTCATAAATGCTCGGCGCTTGACTTGCATAAATATTTTCTACGGCCTGTGCACAGGATGTAGAAGCGGGCACACACAAGCATCTATATATATATATATATGCAACTGTGTGTGTGTGTGAAGCGCAGGCACTTGAAAAGTTGAAGCTGTCGCACATCAAAATGCGAAAAGTTAAACAAACGTTCGCGATGCCTGCGTCAGCATCACCATCAGCGTCAGCGTCAACGTCAACGGCGGCAGTTTTACAGCTATTCGACGCATAGCTCAACACATTTTGCTTTTTAGCTTTGGCCGCGTTGCTTTTGCTTTACTGTTGCTGTTGCTGTTGTTGTTGATGTTATTATTGTTGTTGTTATTGTGCATGGGCTCATGGTTGCCATTTTGTTTTGAAAGCCGTTATAAGAACAGCGCTTGTTGCTGCTGCTCAGCTTTGCTTGTTGTTGTTTCTTTTATGACCAGCAACGTGCGCTAGTTGTTGTTGTTCTTTCTTTTTGTTTTGTTTTACTGCTTTGTTTTTATGCTCAGCGTCTGCGCTCTGCCAAAACCACTCAAGCCGATCGACTTCAAATGTCAACGCCAAAGAGCGAACAACAAAAAAACTCACTCAAACTAAAAAGGGGCGTTGCCCAATCGTCAACCACGCTTCATGCTTGCTTGACTCTCAATGAGTGTGAGTATTTGTGTGTGAGTGCATGAGTGTATGCGTGCGTTACAGGGTGTTTCGCTGTACAAAATTTCAGCTGCTGCGGCTCGTTGAAAAAACAGCTGTTGGCGATTTGAGTTATGAGTTTTTGCCGTGGTTTGACGTTGTCCTCTGACAACTGGGCAACTGCAACAACAGCGACTCCGTACTCCGGACTGCGACTGCGGCGACGACGACGACGGCGACGACGGCGGCTGCGGCTGCGGCTGTGAATGCGGCTGCGGCTTTTTGGCCTGTGCCGGAATTTCGTAGAATTTGTAAACTAGGGTATATAATATTTAAAGGGGAAGTTTAAGCGCCGGCAAAACAGTTTTGAAAGTGAATTAAATTGCCTTTAAAAATGTTTTCATGTGTACTTAAAATTCAATTAAATATATGAAATAAATATTTTATTTAGATAATTTATAAACTATATCTAATACAATCTACCATAAACTAATACATACAAAAAATATATATAATAAATTAAATTAATATTTTTTCTATCATTTTTGAAATCGAATAATAATCAATCTGCTCTTGTATTTGCATCAGAATTACATTTTTTTAACATATAAAATTTTTATAATAAAATTTCTCAAAAAGTCTTGGGTAAGTACCCAAGCATTTCTTGCATATTTAACGTTTCGCATCATTCGCATCATTTCTCCTATTTGTTTAATCTACTCACTTATTAAACTCTTCCAATACTTACATAATTTTTTTATTTTTATTTTTTTATTTTTATTTTTTTTTTTGATTCGAAAATTTGTACTGTACTCTTTTTAATGTATCCTCATATTTTATCTCTATTGAATTCTCCCATCATTCGTTAGAAATAAATTGTTTTGTTTTTACTTGAAAATTCTTCACCCTACCCTCGTATTTTTTTAAGTCTAACAAAGATTCCCTGTATTTATTAATTTTATTAATTTTCGTTTATTTTTTTTTTAGAAACCTCTTCAATTTAACCTCGTTATTTAAACTCTTTTAACTTCATACAACATTCTCTTAATTTTCCCATCAATCAGAGAATTTCCTTTCCAATTCAATCTCAAGTATTTTTTTGTAATTTATCCAAAGTTCCCAGTTCCTTTCCAATTCCAAAGATCAGGCTATGGATTTCCTCTCATTATGCCCACATTTGCTCAACTGTTTAGCTAAGCAATTCCTAATATCAGAGATACTTTTGCTATTTCCTCAGTTTCCATTCACATTTGCCCAACTCTTCAGCTACACAAATACTTAACGCCAAATAACTTGGCAATTCTCAATCAGCCAGTATTGCATTGCTTTCACCAGATTCCAAAGCAAAGTTTTGCAGCGCCTTCCATTGCCGTAAGGCGCCTAACAATTCACTTCCGCGTCTACAGCCATTTCCGCTGCACTAGTCAACAAAATAGCGAACTGAAAAGAGAGAGAGAGAGAGAAAAAAAAAAGAATTATGAAGCAAACATAAATAATAGAAAAAGCGCAAAGGAAACAAATAACAAAAGGCCAAAGAAATGCTAACAACTCAAACTCAACGACAAAAACTAAGCTGAGAAATGTGTGTAATATGTATGTATGTGTGTGTGTGTTTGTGTGTGTGCCCCTTTTTTTTGGGGGGGTTGGCGCACATAGGGCCAATGGCTCCAATATTGATGGGGTGCGCACACGAAACGCTGCCTAACTGAAGGCAAAAATATGACGCGATTAGAATCTGTAATTAGTTTTCGTGTATCTGCAATTGTTGCTGCCGCTGTTTGCTGTTGCTGTTGCTGCTGCTGAGAGAATTGCACTTGTTTGGCGGCAAAACATAAAAAGGCGTTAAAATGTGCGCCGCTCTCAACACGCGATGTGTGCGGAAGCCGCCAAGCTGCAGCTGGGCGGAGAGGATGATGAATGGCCGCAGCAGCAACAACAGCAGCAGCAGCGTCTCATAAAAGCCAAAAGGTAGCAAAGTTGCTGTTGACTTTGGCCAACAGTTTTTGCCATTTTTTTTTTATTATTGTATTGCTGTTTTTTTTTTATTTTTTGCAAAGTCAACATAGACAGCAGAGTCAAAGGCTAGGCTGAAGCTGGATCCAGTTGGAGCTACACTTAACTCCAACTCCAGCTCCAACTCGATAAACTGTGCGCATCCGTTTGTCTGGTTTGGCATCGCTTAAATTATATCGATTTCGTATCATAATCAAATGTTTGCTGGCTTGTGTCGTTGGTGGCGGTGCCCGGCAATAACAACTACAAAAACACCGACACAGCCAACGATAACAACAATAATCAACGCACGACAGCAACAACAACAATGGCAAACAGTAGTGGCAACAAACAGGCTCATTTGCATATTTACCAAACACACAGATGTCGCACACATACACACACGCACACAAACAGAGAGAGAGAGAGAGAGAGTGACAGGCAGCAGCACACGCATGCCAAAATATACGATATCGTGTGCTCATAATAAGTATCTGATAAGTAATGATATACAAACAGACACACACACACACGGACACAAAATGGCTGCACACCACAGCGCCAACACACACACGCACATGTGTTAAGCCATTATGCAAAGTGCAATGGCTGCAGTTGCTGTTGCTGCTGCTGCTGCTGCTGCTGCTGCTGCACTTTGCATTGGCGCTTGCTGCAACAGCCTCTCGTTTGGCTTTGCGGCGCATTTTTGGTGTAACACAAAGTGAAACAAACACACACATACACCCACACACACACACACACACGCAGGAGACAGTTACACAAAATGGACAGAAACAAAAGTCAACAACAACAGCAACAACAACAAGCGCAGCGCAGGCGAGCAACCCCCACATTAAGAGCGCCTCTGTTGTAGGCGTACGAAAAAAAAAAGAATATGAAGATAGACTGTAAAGAGAAGTTGCGCACTTTTTTCTTCAAGTGTACTATTTAAGACGTCACCGCAGATTAATTTGAGCTGCATGATTTATAGCGCAGGTAAATGGAATTTTTAATGACTTATAGAGCATCCACAGGCTGAGTAGTGTATAAGTGGGATTGCTATGATAATAAAAGAATGTGCGTAGTTTTAGAGCTTATTTTATTATAATTAAAATTTAAATAAAATAAAAAAAATAAGCCAACAAAATAATAATAATAATAATAATAATAATAATAATAATAATAATAATAATAATAATAATAATAATAATAATAATAATAATAATAATAATAATAATAAAAATAATAATAATAAACAAAATAATTAAAATTTTAAAACATTTTATATATTTTAAATTAAATTAAATTAATAAATATAGTTATATGTATTATTTTATATATATATTTTTTATAAGAAATATATTTTCATTCAACATTAATTTAAGTTAAATTATTAAATAATAATAATTATGTGTATTCTATAAAAATATATATTTATAGTTATAATGAACGTTTTAATCATATATTATTTTTAATAATATATTTTTATAGGTGTTTAAAGTATTACAAATAAATATTTATAAAGAACACTTTTACGATATACATATTTTAATAAGAAATATATCTACATTATGAATTAAATTAAATAAAATGAAGTTATAGAATACAAATATATATTTCTATAAAGTACTACATGATTTGGAATCTTAGTCAATATAGCAAAAGGTTTGAAGCATATGGTATGTATATGTATGTTTAAAATAAGTAATAACTAATATATATTTAATAAGTAATAAATATTTCTAAAATTTATATTAAGAAGAAAAAAATAAACTAAATGAAATTAATAAAAGTTTCAATAAAGAATTTTTACAATATTTTTAGTATAAAAGCAAAATAATTATTAAAACTAAAAATCTGCACAAATAGTATCTGTATCTGTATCTGTATCTGTATCTGTATCTGTATACAGATATATATCTGTATCTGTTTCTGTTTCTGTTTCTGTTTCTGTATCTGTATATGTATATGTATCTGCATCTGTATCTGTATCTGCATCTGTATCTGTATCTGTATATGTATATGTATCTGCATCTGTATCTGTATCTGTATCTGTATCTGTATCTGTATCTGTATCTGTATCTGTATCTGTATCTGTATCTGTATCTGTATCTGAATCTGTATCTGTATCTGTATCTGTATCTGTATTTGTATATGTATCTGTATCTGTATCTGTATCTGTATCTGTACTCGTATGTAACTGTCTTTGTGCATCTCTGTATCTAACCATAAAAAATCCCTAAGTCTGCCTTACTACAGCTAGATGCAAAAATCTATCAATCCCTCTTCTAAAGATTAACTCAGCTTAAAAAAAAAACTCTCTTTCTCAAATCTAAGCTCATTTACTCTACTCAAATAAAATATAAATAAATAAATAAAAACAAACAAACAATAAAATAATTCCCTTTAGTATAACGTGTTATATATTTATATACAAATATATTATCTTTCATAGCTCTCTCAGACAACGGCCACTTAAAATCGCCTCGACACATTTGCCGCATTTTTATGGCTTGTTTTTTCAAATGCTCTCGAAACAATATTATATCGTGCATAAATTGTATTCTGGGGGCTTTGGTGGCACATTCCGTGGAGCGCCTCCATTATTTTCCAGCACATTAAAGACGCATAAAATTTGTCGAGCTCCAATTTTTATGTTCAACAAAATAGAAAAATATATTTGTGAAATGTGTTCGACTAGTTTAGGATTTAGGGTCGCTCGCCTGCTATTGGAAATCAATTAAAAAACTATTCGAATCAAAGTCTGCATCAAATCAATTAAAAAATGAAATTCCAAAGAATAAAGCTATTTTATTTGTATCAGGTGTATAAACTCTTATCGCTCAGCTCGAATTATAGATTTTATGGGCAGTCGCGTCCATAAGTTTCGACTTGTTTCCATCTGAAATATGCCCTACTCAAGCTGATCGTTATGTCTAGCTCAGAGACTCAATTCTCTTTTATATAAGCTTTTGTTTTTCTATTTTTTTCTTTTTTTAAGGCAGTCATAAAACTGGAGCAACGACAAATTGATGAGTCGTCCACAACCAGAAACACTTGGCATAGGCGTGAAATCCATATTGTTTATGGCAGCTGACGGAAATATCGTAGACAAAATAGTAGACAAATAATTCATATGTAAAATCTGTGCCAAAAGTATGGGATATTTCATTGGATAAGTTTTTTGGCAAGCAAATGGATTGATTAGAATATACCCTTATCATGAGCATATAGAGTTTGAGAGCAGTTTGAAAATATAGTAAAAATTAAAAAAATAATAAATAATAATAAATAATAATAATAATAAATATAAATAATAAATAAAATAAAAAAATAATAATTTACCTGCTACTACTTAGTTTTATACTTATATAGGTTTTCACTAAATGATCTCCTTTGGCAAGTAAATATATTGACTAGGGTATACGCTATCAAAAGCATATTCTCTATGACAACTTATTGAAAAAGAATAAAAAAAAAAATTATTTTTTTAATATAATAAAGTATATACCCTATAAAGTATAAGTACACTGACTATCCATACCAAAATCAGGTGTATCTTATAAAGATCAGCTCTAGTAAGTCTTTAGCATCTACACAAATCTTAAAGTTTACTTAGAGAAGATTTCCAGCTCATATCACAGCTAAGCTTTAACTATAGGTATATAGCCAAGCTCAACTATTTCAACAACTTCTTTGCTACAACTTCAATGTGCAACTCGACTATAGGATACCCTTACCATAAGCAGCTATGTCTTAAAGCACCTTAATGCCAACACGCCTCACATACCCTCAACAAAACTTGAGCTACGTCTATAATGAGTCTGAGCTGGTCAGGGTTTTTTTTTTTTTTTACATTTTCAAGTGTCCTCAGGCATTATTTTTTTTTCGTATTTTTTGTTAGTTGACTTCTGATGAAATATACGTATATACGGCATTTCGCATTGTCACATAATTACACAATGAATGGCGCGTCGCGTTCGTCCAGTTTTTCGATTCCAGTTCGATTCGTCGCTCGGGGTGCTTCCCACAATATCAAGTATTTATGATTGGGCAGGGAGGCAGGGCAGTCTTGTTGCGTTGCGTTTCGTTTCGTTTCTCATTGTTAACTTGTTAATTTCGATTGATTGATTTTTAATGCGAATGCGACAACAAATTGTATTTTGATTTCAGCGCTGCGGCCTTATCTAAGGCGCATAGTTATGATTAAATCAAGAGGAGAGTCGTCGAAGCGTCGTGTCTCGCACGCGGCTTATGCACTCAAACAAAAGGACGAACGGCAAGTGAGTAGACTATGAGAGGGAGAGAGAGTGAGAGAGTGATAGAGAGAGAGCGGGAGAGTTCGTCAAGTCAATGGGAAGTCAACGGCACGTGTCCTTAATCCGGTAATTACGACGCGACTAAAGCAGACTCCCACACTCTCTTCCCGCCTCTCTCTCTCACAACCTATACATAAAGTATATATATATATATATTATATATGCTGTGTGTCATGTTGGTTTTGTGGTCTGCCATAAGTCTATGTTGTATGGATCTAGATAAACTGATAGAGACAGACGACAGACGACAGATAGGCATCAATAGAGTTTTTCCCATGGGCAGCATAACAAGTTAATTTATGCCCCCGCCGCAGATGCTGCCGTAGATAAACAACCCTTTAGCCAGCGGGCACAGTTTTCTTACCAATATGTTTTTTTTTTTTTTTTGGGAAAGTCAGTTAAGTTAACCTGTTGACAGATCACAAAATTCAAATAAATTATTCAGGCCAGAGAGACGGGAAAAGAGTAAGAATTCTAATCGCATTTATCTAGACAACTGAAACTTAAGCTGAGAAACTGAGACTCAAATCGAAATTGATAAACGCTTGTAAATCGCTGCTAGTGGCTACTAAAATCTCTTTGTTATTGTCATGCATAATAGAGTTATCTTTTTCTCTCTCTCTCTCTCTCTCTCTTTCTCTCTGTCTCTCCATGGCCGCCCCCTCCCATCGCTGAGTTTGATTAATTGTTGCTGTTTAAACTTCGTTCGCGCTCATAATTTCCCTTCATCGTCTTTCACAAATACAATTAGCATTTTGTGGCTTTTGGCTTAATAAAAAAGAGGCAGAAAGAAAGGGCAAGAGAATATAGTTTCTATTGTGTTTTATTGTCTTACCATATATGCATATAGTATTATTAATTTTCGATATATGTATGTAGCTGCCCCGATCCGAGTCGGCGCGACAATGCGCCGTGCGTCTGCCAGTTAAATCGTTTTTTTATGAAAATCTCTTATGGGCTTTTAAATGTTTAATCGCTTATGAATTTTGATAACGCTACCAAAATGTTCAAAGGGGCGAACGATAAACGAAAGAGCATCCATTAGTGCATTAACTTATTTCACTTGATATATTCATATGATTTCATATGATATTTCGATTTTATTATTTGTCTAGATTAGAGAATAATATTTAGGCAATTAAATCTAGAGTTGAGTGAGGAAATTATGCATCTGACAGTTTTATTCATTCATTTCAAAGTTTGCCAAAAACTTTAGCAAATTACACTAATTGACCAAAATATTGTGTGTATACAACTTGAACTAGTTTTCGCGTGCGTTGATTTTAATTTATGGAAATTTCAATCAATTTTTTTTTTTCATAAAGATCTTAGGCGTATGCTAAAACCTATAGAAAAGATCGTAAAAATTCATAGTATCCATTAAATTGTTGAACATAAATTGACCTTTAAATGGCAGTTCAGTTTCAACATATTTAAATTTTCATAAATTCTTCGATATGCTAATATTGAAGTCGAACTTTGAATACTAGAAAGACATCTGAAAATATATTGTTGAAAACCTTGATTAGAGATTTCAAATATGAAGAAGCGAAAATTACGCATATCAAAATCATTCAGAAACTATTTAAAATCTATGACAAAAATATTTTAAGCACTGATAAATAAAGGTTAAAATATATTAAAGTATAATATAGTTAGGTGAGAAATTGGAGAGGAATTAATTATAAAAATTGATATTAAGAGAATAAAGCTTACATGATCCTCATCATACAATATTCCCTTATATATATGCACATACTCCCATATCCATATCCATATCCTCATATTGGAGTATGTGCATATATATAAGGGAATATTGTATGATAACTGTTGACAATATAAATTTAAAAAAAATTAAATAATTAAGTTGATAAATATATTAAAATTAAATAAAAGCTGAGCTTTAATACTAAGAAGTTGAGCTTATCAATACCTTCTTTATTTTCTCTAACTATTATAGTTTCTATAAAATAAAAAAAAAAATGTAAGATTAAAAAATAAATACAAAAAATTTATAATGCAAAATTAATAAAATTTATAATAAAAATATAGTAGTAGTAATAATAATAATAATAATAATAATAATAATAATAATAATAATAATAATAACAATAATAATAATAATAATAACAATAATATTAAATTAATAATAATAATAATATTAATAAAAATAAAAATATTGTAATAATAATAACCATAACAATAATAATAATAATATCTTCCCACATCTCATGCTCTGTCACAATATTTATAAACAAATTTCTCAAAAAATAAAAATCGTTTACAGTTTTCAATTACCTGTTAGTCTTAACCACATGTTAAAATTATGCATAGAGTTAGCCAATAACTCTCCTTTTAACGAGCAGCGCTGCCAATTGGCACCCGCGCTAAGTGAATGCCCGCAAATCAGAACGCAGCGTTTAAAATGCTCAAGTAGTTTGGCAACAATGTGGATAACTGCAGCTCCACCAACAACTCCCAACTCCAACTCCAACTCCAACTCCCAACTCCCAACTCTTAGCTCCTTAGCCATTTGGCAATTTTATGACCACTCTGCATTTCAATTTTCCAGCCCCAAGTGGCGTCTCGTTGCACCTTTCCAATGCCGTTAAAGCAACTGCCGACTGCCAAGAGGTAACTACTCAACTCTCCACTCTCCGCACTCTCTCGTCTCTCCTCTCTCAACTCCTATTTCAACTTCAACCCGACATCATGTCGTTGCTTGTTATCAGCGATACGGCATCATTGTAATAGACTCTTCACTGTGCACATTTTACGATCATCTTACAAGCATTTCAACAAGTTTTACAGCTTTTCCGCTAAAAGGCAGCCCCCAAAAAACAACTAAAAACAAAAAAAGCTAGGAAGTCCCAAAATCGAACACTGCCCGATGTTGCAGTGCCAACGTCTCGTATCTTTGGCCCATATGCAGGCAAAAGAAATCAAGCCGAAATGAGCCATTAAATGCTGCTAAACACGCGGGCATTTTCCACCGTTTCCACCGATTCCATTTGCTTCCACAGTAGTACACCGACGGCCATGCTCCATTCCGCTCCGCTCCGCTCTGCTCCGTAGAGTCATAAATTTCCGACAAAAGAATGTAACCCGATGCCAGTCCACTGCAGTCCAGCAGAGTCCAAAGATATATATCCCCCAGTTGTAGTCATAGACATCATCTCGTATCAGTTGGTTGGCAGGTCGCTTCTTCTTCTTCTTCTTCTTCTTCGGCTTGTTTTTTTTTTTCGGTTTCCCGTTCGATTACTGCAGCCAGATTTCTTCTGAATAAATTAAAAACAAAATCTCTGCCGCCACAGAAGGAAAAAACAAAAAAAAAAAACGTGGGAAATGTATTCATCACGATGGGCGAGAGACAACGCTTGGATCTTCTTCACTCTGGCACCATGGCGCATAATATTTTTTTGTTACTCTTATTTTATGACCACTTAAAAAGCCAATAATCTTCTGCAAGTGTTCTAATAATGAGCATGATTTCAATACGTAATATCCAATGGACTGCATATTAGGGAGCATCGTTTGGAATATTAATGGGAAGGGAAGATCTACTTGGAAGTTGTTAAGAGAACATTCTTGGGGGTAGAGGAAAACATTGAAGAGTAGGCGTGTCTTAGATGAATGCATGAGAATTGCATAGAAAGGATGAAAGTTAAGAAAAATGCAGGATCAACAATAAAATGTAAGAGATAGATGACAGACACAGTGAGAGTGAGCGAGAGAGGGAGAGAGATAGAAGGGGGCAGGGTAGAGAGAAAGAGGAGAGGAGGAAGGAAAAGTGCTGAGATAAAGAGAAATAGAAATAGGTAAATCAAAAGAGAGCGAGACAGGGCAAGACAGACACGAAAAGAGATAGAGAGAGAGAGAGAGAGAGAGAGAGAGAGGGCAGAGAGATATATACAGCAAGTGAGAGACAGATAGAGAAAAAGAGATTGATTGACACAGAAATAGCCAAAAAGAAAACAATTATGATTGGGAAACCGAAAGGGTAAATGAGAATTCTAGAAAGCAGGATACACAAAGAGAGTGCGCTTGAGAGATAGAGAGAGAGAGAGACTGAAAGAAAACCAGCTAGAGAGAGAGAGAGTGACAGAGTGAAAGAGAGACTGTGTGAGAGTTAAAGAGTTATAAGTAATAGAAGAGTTCAATCGAGATACTCAAAGAGAGCAAGAAAGAGATGGAGATAATAGTGCAATGCTAAGGACTAGAAAAAAAAGGAATTCATAGTGCAAGAGTTTCATATACATATATATATACAATATTATAATAATATAACATACCTCATCTACAACTATGAGAATTTCATAGAGAATTCAGTAAATCCAATTCGCTTTTATTAACGTAAAATTATTTTTCAATTTCAGTTTATCGATTTTATTTCCTGCTAAAGCTAAAGCAAACTTATTTATCAATGCGCTTAAGTATCTTTTCCACGAAATAATCGTAATGTATGGCTCCATTTCAATCCTTTGAACTGTCCACCCATATTGGCGCTATCTCGAGAGTGCGTCATGTAAATTGTCACAGCTCGACAGCCACTAGCTCAATGTAATCGTCGTTCGGTACGATGGTCCTTTCGTTCAGCTGCCGCTGTCCGGTTATCTTAAAATTCCAGTTAAATGCTCAATGGTCTGATCCAAGATTTTCCCACAGCGAGAACGAGAGAGAGACAGAGAGAGAGAGAGAGAGAGAGAGCATTGGGAGCTGCGGCTGCATCTGTTGTTCACATTTGACATTTGAAGTGCGCATATCTCTGTCAACTCTATGCCGATGCCCCATGGCCGCCAAATTGGTATTAAATTACTCACTTTGGTGATAATCGAAATGGACACGACACGATTACAGCAACAACATCCAAGAACAGCAGCAACAGCAGCAACAGCAGCGGCACACGCAGCCCAGTTACGGTACGGAAACCGTAGGCCGTATAGCCAAAGAGACCCCCAACCAACCAATGAACCAGTTCTTCGACTATTGCGCATCATAAAGAAAGTAAAAATATTAAGACGCAGACAAGTTGAAAATGCCACCACATCACATTTTGAGCGTTTTCAAAACGATCGAATTTTGTAGATAAGAGCCAGAGTGAGGCTAAAGGCAGTCCAGAGCCAGGCAGGCAACAGACTCCAGCTGCATCTCTCTCTCTTATGTCTCCTCTCTCTCTCTCTCTCTCTCTCTCTCTGATCGTTTGCAGGTAGCTCGCAGGGCAAGGCAACAACTATATTAAGTGTCTCTCTCTCTGTCTCTCTCTCTGTCTCTCTCTCTCTCTGTCTCTCTCTGTCTGCTTTAGGCGCACAATCGGCACAATCTCAACATATGTCAAATTGGGCAACTAACTGGCTAATCAGTTGGACAAACAGTTTGTGCCGTGAAACAAGTGTTATTATTTCGCTGCCACTCTACCACTATCTATCTATCTCTCTCACCCTCTCTCTCTCTCTCTCTCTCTCTGTTTTAATAGGCATTCAATTGGTAAATCCTATTTGCATTCGCAAACATCGCGTTTGCGACTATTAAAAACAAATATTTGCGGCAAAAAAAAAAAGGATCAGCACACACAAAGTGAACATATGTATGCAGGATGCACACATAGACATATATAGAGAGAGAGAGAGAGAGAGAGTATAACCTCGCACCCCTTTTAGTCACCTAATCCTCTAGCCCGCACGCTGGACTCGACATTTGCTACCGTTGAACTGCTGAACTGTTGAACTATCCCTGGCAGCGTTTCCGCCTTGACAATTTGTACAATTGTCGCTCAATTTATTGTGCATGGAATGCCTGTCCAGAGGGTGTCAGCGGGTGTGAGGGTGAGGGTGAGGGTGTTTGGGTGTGAGTACTGCGCTGCAAACGAACAACTTCCGATTACAACTTCATTTGTAAATGTTTCCTTCGCTCAGCTCAGCTCTCACTGGCATAAATACAACAAATTTCTGCCGACAGCACACACGTGCTCCATACTCTCATTGTTGTTGTTGTTGTTGTTGTTGTTGTTGTTATCTGGGGGTGCGAATTGCTAGCAGAAGAGCGTGGCCAGCCCCGTTCAGCCCACATCTGTCAACTTCAATGAAGTGTCGAATGGAAGTTCATCATCCATCCAAATAGTAGTTGCCGTCATGATTTGTTCCTGCTGCTGCCTTGCTCCCTTTTTTATTTGTTTCTGTTTCTGTAACTGTTTTTATTGCCGGCTGCTGTGCGGGGATTTAACAACGCCTCCGCCTCCGCCTCCGCCTCTGCCAGCCTCAGATCAGCTCAGCTCAGGTTTAGCGCAAATGTTGCCTCTGGTGTATTTTTGGGCCACCCTCTCTCAGTCCTGGCAGCCAAGGCGTCTCTTTGAAGGCTGCTAATCACTTTAACATACATTTGCATTGCATTTACACGCGTTTTGACCCTCATTACGTGCCCGTCGAAACGCAGCCAACTCCAGCAGCAGTAGCAGCAACAGCAACAGCAGCAGCAGCAGCACCGGCTCCAGGGATTGGCCCTCTCCCTCTCACTCCCGCGACTTTAATTTTTCATTTATTTATTTTTGTTGTTGTGCAGCTTTGGGCAAAGGGTCCATGACTGACAAAGGGCAGTGGCATATTTACCCAACACCTCATCTCGATTGAACAATTAGGAATCTTGGGCTAATGTCCATTTATGCATATAGATATTAGAGCTGAAATCTTATTCGGGTGCTACGAATATCAAACAAGAATCAAAAGATAATGGAAGCTATGAATAAGGCTTATGATTAATGAGGCGAAATATATTTATATATTGATACATAGAAGACAAAATTAATAACTGTGCCAAAAATATAAGCTAATTAAATAAAATAAATATAAAAGAAAATTTTGTTTAATTAATAAGTATGAAACTAAAGAAAAAAATAAATAAATAAAAAACAAACATAAGTATCAAATAAATAAAAATATGTACAAAAAAGTTTTTTTTTTTTCATTTTTTTTAATGAAAATAAAATAAATATTAAATGATTTATTTTTACTAAATTCATGCAAATATATATTCAAAACGTACTGTTTTTTTTTTTAATAAATTAAATGTATAAATAATTTTTGAAAATTATTTTTATAAATATTTTACATTATTAAATTACAAAATTTTTCAAAAAATTTTTTTTTTATTTTTATTTTCATTTACCAAAAAATAGTTTTATATATTTGTAATTTTTTTTGTTTTTTTATGTAGCATAGAAAAAGAAAAAAAACAAACAAAAGTAGTTAATTTATTTATTATTATATATTAATATATTATTATATATTAAAGTAATATTTATTTTTCTGGCCAATCTCAATGCTCATCCCCAATAGCCCACCTTTTGACAACTTGGCTGTTAGTTTTGCCACGAACTTGTCACATTTCGCGCTCAATGCAAACAGCTGAAAAATGTGTAGAGCCTAGAGCACTTTTCCCCTGCATTTTCTTTTGACAGTTTTCCCTGGCAGCTGGCAGTGAGGCGATGCGATGCGATGCGATGCGGGCTGAAGTCTTGCGATTCGTATTTATATCCTTGGCTCGAAATTTTATTCTTCAATTGTTTTTTGTTGTTTGCTATTGTTGTTGTTGTTGTTTTTCGCCAAAAAAAAAAAAGAAAAACTTGTGTTTACATGGCAAATAGTGGAGCTGAGTAAGTGGGTGTGGCAACGCCCACACTCGCATGGATCGACGCCTGGCAAAAGTTGGCGACGGTTTTTGGTTGCTGCCACGCCCACGCGCAGCCTTTCGTTTCGAAAGTTTTGTGTTGCATCGAAAAGTTGTTGTTGTTAGTGTTATTGTTGTTGTTGTCATTGTTGTTATGTCTTGTTTTTTGCTGCCACTCACAGTTGAGTTCACAAAATTTGTCACGTTTGTTATTTTTGTCGACTCGATTCGGGCTGAGTTGTGTTTTGTCGAGTGGATTCGAGTTTGGATTTGAGTTTGAGTTCGGGCTCGGGTTTGGATTTGGGTTTTGGGTTTTGGGTTTGGGGCCTTGCTTTGCTTTGCTTTGCTTTGGTTACGTTTATTTACTCAACTGATTTTGATAACATTCGTGTGCTACATGCAACGATTTTGAAATCGCAATTAACTGTGGCCCTCCAGCCCCACCCACTTCTCGCCAACATCAACAACACTGTTGTCGCCTCAATGTGCCACGCCCAATTGTGACGATACGCCCACAAATGCGTGCTGCATAAATTCAGTCATGAGCATTTTGTCCTTTATAAAGTCTAATCCGCATTTATTTTATGCCCAGCTACAAATCGTCGCTTTAATAGTGTCACCATGAGTTATTGGAGCAGACCGGAGCAGCACCAGCACAGCACCAGAGCAGCACCACAGCAGTCATTGCCTGACGGTGGCTTTTGGGCACAGCAACCACAGCAACCGCAGCAACAACAACAACAAAATATAAATGCATGCATTAGTTAATGTCCAGTCGGAGGCAACCGTTTGGAGTGCGCCCAGCAGGATGCAGTTTATAAGCGCGCCGAATCGCACATCTCGAAGTCACAGTCGACGGCCGACGCTATCTCTCTCTCTCTCTCTCTCTCTCTTATACACTCTCTATCCATCTGTCGGCGGCGTCGCTTAAGCCAATTCAAAGTGGCGACCAAAACGGTGGCAGAGCAGGCGACAAGCGGACCGGGACAACCGGGACTTAAACTCCACTCAACTCAAGCTCAAGCTCAAGTCAAGCTCGAGCTAAGCTGAACGGGCGGCAACGGAACGGAATGGGATGGGATGGGATGGCAGGGAATGGGAACGGGAACGGGAACGGGAACGGGAACGGCACGATATGTTGCTCGCGTATTACATTTCGCGCTCGATAAATCTCCGCTGCCTGCCGACCGACACATATTTCATATCAACGCAGATAGCCAGCGGCACAGTGGGGCAAAAGCTGTTGAAGGAGATGCATCAAATCAAAATAATGTTAGAAGTTTTGCTACTGTCCATGGAATGTGAAGAAATTAGATTTTTAATATTTTTCAATAAATTAAAATAATTAAATTGAGCAAAGAGTAATAAAATGTTAAAAATTATTAGTTAAAATTAACTTTTTATTAAACAATATATTTTATAAAATGATATTTATTTATCTTTATAGGAAATTATTTATATTGAATAAAAATTCAAATATTTTTTTTCATTTTCTTTCTTATTTCTGATTTAATTCATTAAAATAAAGTAATATTTTTTAATAAAAAAAAACAGCATAAAATTATATTTATTATTATAAATGATATTTATTATAAAATTATATTTATTTATCTTTATAGGAAAAGCATTTAATAAATTATGTATATTTAACAAATACAAATATTTTATTTTATTTTCTTGCTTATTACTGATTTCAATAATTTAAATTATGTAAAGTTTTTTTAATTTAAAAAAAAAAACATTATTATACTTATAATATAGCTATTTTTTATTATAAAAAATCTAATTTAATTTGTAAAAATATTTTTTATTATAAAAAATATAAGTTCAATACATTTATATTTACGCATTTTATTATATGGCTCTTTTTATTAAATTATTTAATAAAATGTGCTATCAATATTCGTCTCACTGTGCGTAGGCATGTCGCCCGGTTGCGCATCATAAAGCAAATTTCATTTTGAATTATTTTCGTATACATTTTGTTGCTGCTTTTGTTGCTCCTGTTGCTGTTGCTGATGTTGCCAATGTTGCTGTTGTTGCTGCTCCTGTTATTGTTGTTGTTGTTGTTGTTGTTGCTTTTTGGCATGGGGTAGTCTGCTGAATGTTGCTGGGGCGTATTGTGCCGCTGTGCGCGCTCTGTGCGGCAAAAGGTGTTAATGATTATCATCATTATCGTCATCATCTGAGGCGGTGCTGCGGCCAGTTCCACTGTGGCAATGCAACAATATGGCAATGGGAGCAACCAGCAATGGCAACGGGCAAGGGGCAACGGGTAATGGGCAATGGCAGCCCATTGATGGCGTTGAACGCACATGTTCTTAAGTAAAATTTAGGAGCTTTTTGCACTGTTGTTGCCCTGTCGTGGCTGCCCGTGTTGCTCTGCACTTTAAGTTGATTTGCTGTGCCGCCCATAATTCATATCAGGCGGACAGCGGCGTGAATAGGCAGCGATAACTTAGGGATTTCAATGATCAATGTCAGCGACCGCCAGTTAAAATTGTCATAATTTATGAAATTAAACCATGAAAATATTTACTCAGCCTAGACGGATGGACGGACGATGTTGCAGCAATGTAGCAGCAATGTGTCTGCAATGTGGCAGGGAGCACGCGGCTCGATTCGACGACTCATTAAAAGCCAAAACTGAAACAAAGTCCATGTTGCTGGTGTGTGGCATGTTGCTGCGGATATGCAGCCACCACCCGAAAGCTGGCTAATAAAGCAAATCTTGTTGACAAGGCTCAAGGCGACAACAGCAGCAGCAGCAGCAGCAGCAACAGTTGCCAGCAACAACAAAATTCGGTTTCCTTTTGGTTAGTCTCTACATGGAAATTTCGCCAATTAACACCTTTTAGCATGTTGGGCAAAGACGACAACAACATCAGCAACAGGCAGCAGGCGACAACAGGAACAGCAACAGCAACATCAGCAGCAGCAACAGCAGCAACAACTACAACGAATGCGTTAATTAAAATTATAAAAAGCGGCAGCTGCGGCTAAACCGAATGAGAAATGAGGCAGCAAATCGAACAACATTCGCAGTTTTTCATATAGATTGTTGTCATTGTTGTTGCTGTTGCTGCTGCTGCTGCTGCTGCTGCTCCTGTTGTTGTTGTTGCATCGATATTAATATAAAACTGCAAAAATACGATTAGCCAGCAAAATGTTTTTTATACAGGCAAATGCTGTCTTGGCAACATGTTGCTCATGCGGCGCATAGTAAATATGGATAACAGCAGCAACAGCAACAGCAACAGCAGCAACAACTGCAACTGCGGCAGCAACATTGCAACGGCAGCAACATGAATATCGCACCTTGTAAACTCATTTGCGCGTACGTGTTGAAACAAATGTTTGCGGGGGGTAACCAGCCGCAACAGCAACAACAACTAGCAACAAATGTTGCATTGGCAATTGCCATAAGTCAGCAACTCAGCTCGGTAGCAATAGCAACATGACCACGCCACAGGAGCGCGCTGCTCAGTTGCATGCAGTTTATGTGAGGCCTAATGGGGTTGTTGTTGTTGCTGCTGCCGTTGATGTGAAGCCACCAGCAATACGTCCATCTTCATCATAGCCAGCAAAGTTGCTGCTGTTGCTGTTGCTGTTGCTGTTGCTGCTGTTTGCCATGCTGTGCACTTTGCGTTTGTCTGGTTTTTTTGGCACCATGACACCAGCAGAGCACCGGTAGAAGCCTTCACAACACCTCAGCATCCCCTACCCACAGCTGTTGCTGCTGCCGTCCCAGCTTTATGCAAATGCGTCTCGACTGCTGCGGCGGTGGTGGCTGCTGCTGCTGTTGCTGTTGCTGCTGCTGCTGCTGCTGCGTGTCAATGCAAACTTTGCTGACTTGCATGCGAATGTTGCTTGCACAAACATTGAGGCGAACTGCAAAGTTGTCGTCGTCAGTTGCTGTTGTTGTCTTGTCTTTGCTGCTGCAACACAAACAACAACAGCAACTGCATTGGCTCTGGCTCTGGCTATGGCTACGGCAGCAACCGCTTGGCTTGTTGGCCTGTGCGACCACAGCTGGGTGTCCTGTGCGCGTACAGTTAAACAAACTTTGAGGGCAAAGGGTTGCTGCGGCGGACAGCGCCAGGGACAAGCAATAATAGCTGCCAGTGCTGGCAATTAACGGGAATATAGCTAACTATGCCGTTGTTATAGGTTTTTGAATATATCACAAATTGCAAATATTCTCAAGAATTTTGGGAATAACAAAAATTAGAAAGTGGAAAGGAATATGATCAATGTCTAGCGCTGATTATTATCGGTGCGAGTATTATTTAAATATATAATTTAATTAATTATATATAATTATTTTATTATTATCATTATCATTATAATTAGTCGCTTATATAAGTAGTCGCTTACAACATTAAAACCATCATAATCATCGTCATTATTCATCACCATTCATCATCGTCGTTCATCATTCATCATTCATCATTTATTATTCATCATGTAACATTCTTCATTCTTCATTCTTCATTCTTCATTCTTCATTCTTTATTCTTTATTCTTTATTTTTCATTCTTCAATCTTCATTCTTCATTCTTCAATCTTTATTCTTCATTCTTCCTTCATCATTTATCGTTCATCATTCATTATCATACTTGTTTTTATTATCTATTATCTTTATTTAAGTCTTCATCATTATTATCCCCATCATTATCATCATTATCACCGTAATCATCATAATTTTGATGATCATCACCATCAGATTCATAATTTCTTGACGATAAACCACCATCATCATCATCATCCCCATTTTGATTACCATAATTATCACTCTTATCAACATTATCATCATCATCATATTTATCCCTATCATCATAATTCGCACAATAATCATCGTAATCATTGTCATCTTTCATCATCGTCATCATTCATCATCTTAACATTATTATCATCATCATCATCATTAACATTATCATAATGACTGACAAAACTTAATTACAATTACAAATTTAGCTATAAAATGGCTAGATTAGACAGCACTGCTGCGTAAGTTGTCAGTTTTGCAGTTGGTGTTACATTTTTACGTGCTCCAACGCCCAATGATGGCACGCACACACACAGCTGCAATAATCAAACACGCACACACACACACACACACGCACATTCAACTCGGTGGTCAACGTACAAACGCCTACGCAGTGAGAGTTCGCGGCAATGGCCAAGGCAACATGATAAATGTCCAATCTCTGGCAGAGTCTAGGTGAGCAGCAGCAGCAGCTGTACGTGCTTGGCAGGAGCAGGACGTGTGCCAGTGAGTTATGCGGCACACACACACACACACACGCACACACACCAATACACACATTAACAGCAACGAGAGCAGCTTCAGTCATGGCACAAGATTATTCGGACAAAATCAATTAAAATGCCAGGCGGCATGACTCACTGAAGGCAACCCAAACGGTGCGTGGAGCACAAAGCTTGTGCCTGATGGAAGTAAAAAGGAGACACACATCACACATCACACATCGCTGAGGTTGGTCTTCAAAAACTGTTGAAAGCTGTGTGTGAGTGTGTGTGGAAATTACAACGCTTGTGGCTGATGTGAATGGGATTTGCATATACCCAATCATCAAGCAACAGCAACATGGAGTCTCTCACACTTGACCCCATTTTTGAGCGGGCGGCACGTTCTGTAATCGATCATCAAGGCAAAAAGTGGCCCGCATGTCAGCGGCTCATCCGCATCAAACAAAGTGCAGACATTGTGGCGTTGTCGATTGCAGGCGTGCAGCAACAGCAACAGCAACAACAACAGCAACAGCCAAAGCAACACCATCAGCAACATTCAACGCATTGGGGCAATAACAATGCGCATACCACAGATATCAATTAATTTCAGCGACGTGAAAAGGCCAACAAATCGTAATAAGTCAATGCCTGGCACACAGGGTTCGAACCGTGGCCTTTTTTTTTTCATTATGAACTCCAACAGCCAACAGCCAACAGCATCTATTGATAAACACAAATAAGTTGCTGTGTGTGTGTGTGTGTGGAGTGGCAGGATGAATGTCTATATGTCGATAAGTCTGCGTGTCTCTGTTAAGAATCCAGCACAGCATTCGATGCAAAGTCACAATCATCATCAATCGGTTAAGAAAATATTTAACAAGTGTTTGAATGATTTTGAAAAATGATGTGCAGCATGTGCAGCAGCAGCAGCAGCAGCAGCAGCAGAGATGGCAGCAGCAGCAACAGCAACAGCAACAACATTGAATATGAGCTCAATTCCAGCTACGATTCTGGACGCAGCTCGAGCAACAGCAACAGCTCTACAAATTATTGCACGCGATCGCTCATTTCCAGCAGAAATAACACAAACACGGCAGCAGCAACAGCAACAGCAACAGCAACGGCAACAGCAACAACAACCAAGATTCGATCATAAACCAGGCAGTCAGACCGGCAGCAGCTAACCCGTTCCGTTCAGACCATGCCCGATGCCCGTGCCCATATAACCGTATCCGAATGCGATGTAGAGATATAGCAAATAAGATATGGCTGGGGCATGTCATGCGCCCGCGACTGTGAAAACATCTCAATGGCAAAAGTATCACATCATTCATAATTTCATTGCCGGGCAAGTGGGAATTGGGGAATTGAAGATGGAGATGGAGATGGCAATGTAGATGTAGATGTAGATGTAGATGGGGTAGGGGGAAGGGGGAAGGGGGCATGGGCAGATAGGTAGGGGTATTTGGGAATTGAGTTGTTGTAGCTTGCCACAAAAAAAAAAAAAAATCTCTTGCCTCAAGTGTTGAATGTTTGCTCAAATAACAACAACAGCAACAGCAACAGCAGCAGCAGCGACAACAGCAACAACAACATCGATTCACAGATCTTGAGCTCTCGATCTTGTTGTCGATCTCAGTCAGAGGCGCGGTGAAATTTGACAAATGAACCACCAAAAATATATATATATATATACGTATAGTGATAGCATGATCATTATTAATGATGACGATTTGTTGATATTTTTGTAACGTGTTGTGGCAATCGATGTGACTGTGATTGTGACTCTGACTGTGACTGTGACTGTGACTGTGACGGCGATCAGTTCGTTCTTCCATCTCCCATCTCTTCGATCGGATCTCCTTTCGACAATTACAAACAAGTGCAGTCCTGCATAAGTGTCAAGTCACGCACGCAGCCACCCGCCTGATGATGATGCACACAAATTGCTGACCAGCTGCTGTTGCTGTTGCTGTCGCTGTTGTTGCTTGGGTCTGATCGACACGTCGTCGGATCGACTTCAACTGCTGCTGGCCGGAAATCTTTGCATAATCTAGGCTTATAATTCAATTAATACGATGGCTTGTGCACTTAACGCCGAGCCTGAAGTGCAACACTAGAATGCTGCCACATGACTGGCAACTCGAGTGTCGAGTGGACGACGACGACGACGACGTTGCTCTTGCTGTTGCTGCTCCTCCTATTTCTCCTCCTCCTGCTATCAGCTCTGCCGTCACACTGTCTGCCTCAGCGGCTGCATCGATCTTCTGATGTGTCTCGTGTGCACCGGAAATCGATTTCGAGTGTTGCCAAAGATCAGTTGGCATTAGCAAGTGTCGCATTAGCGTTCAATTGCGACACGCTCAAGCTGCGCCGACCACTTGCCTTAAAAGCCTACAAAGTTGCCTTACAGTTACAGTCTTGATCAGCTATAGCAAATATTTGATCTGCCCACTGAGTGGATAGCTTTATGATGTTACTAATTGCAGTTGGAAGTTGTGATTATGAGTTGATTTGTAGGAATAGAAAGGTATTATCCAAATAGAGAGGTATAATTAGTTTGATAGTTTGATATAATAGTTATCGATAAATCTATATATTCGATAATTTGTAGTTAATCACTGATATATTCTGAAATTTGTAAAAAGAAATATAATAAATATTTTCTATAGAATTTTTTGGCTTTTCTTATTTTTGTTGTTGTTTGCTTTAAGAATCGATAAATAAATCGATAAAGCATAAATAGAGATACGACACTAATATGTAGCTTCTATGATAGGTTCACTTAACAATTGAACATTATATTAAATTATGTATTTATCAATTTCTTTTACTTGTTTACTTGCTATCGCTATCGATATCGATAGAAATCATTATGCTCATGATTAAGTGTATCTCAACAATCAACATATTATCGTTAAAGCCATCGTTAAACACAAGTCAATTAGGCAAGCTTATTGCTGCTGCAGCGTAGCTCACAAGCATGCTACTTGTTATCGTTATCGATAAAAGTTCTGAAGGCCACATTACTTCCTAAGTTTTACAATCTTGCCCTTTATATGACTCTCTAATTACGCTGATTATCTTCAATATCTATGCTTACCTTGACAGTTCCAGTTTTCATTCGATAAATAGATAACACAGTAATCGATTTTTGTTTTTATAAAGGGTTGTTGTTTTTTGTTTTGCTTTTTAATTGATTTCGATTCATCTTTAATTGTATAATTGTTTTGTAATTTGTGTTAACTAAATAGTTTAGTTTCAATTAATCAATTTTCGGCTATTATAGAACTATATACAAAATGCCTGGCCAGTTACATATAGTAAATATACATATATATAAATAGGTATACACGTTTTTTTTTTATACATTTAAAAAACAAGAAAATAAACAATAACAACATTTCTCATGATAGGCAAATACATTATACATATACATATATATATAGTTTAGTGTTTAAATATATTACAAAAGCCTTGGCAAGCAGCTGCATTTCTATGCTCTCTAACGCTGGTACGTTAGATGGACAGATAGAGAGAGAGAGAGAGAGAGAGAGAGAGAGAGAGAGAGAGAGAGAGAGAGAGAGAGAAGATACGTAGACAGAAAGAGAAAGAGAGAGAGAGAGAGCGAGTAAGAGAGTTGGAGTGTGGGTAGGCAGATGGAGGGGGGAGGGCGGGCAAAACACTTAACAATTAGGCATTAAACTAAATTAAATTTAAATTTCATTTAAATTAAATTAACTAAACTAAGCTTAGGTTGTGTTTTTTTTTTTTCTTTTCTTTATCTTCATTTTCTTATTTATCTTCTTCATTTTATAGGCTATGCAGGAATGTATGTGTTGTATTCTGAGATATCTCTGGATAATGACGACTGGGCGAACAATGCTCAAAGCATCGAAACAGATTTATCAAACTCCATTGGGTTTCTGCAGCGAGTTTTCCATGTTGCAAGTTTTCTTCTTCTTCTCCTTCTTCTTCTTCTTTTTTCATTTCATATGAGCGTCGCAACGCTTTACATAAAATTTTGACTAGGAAAGGACGTGTTTTTTTTTTTGTTTTCATATATTTCATGTTGCTTGAATAGAGCAGCCCACAGCCAGCTAATGCCAAAGCTTTTGAAGTTGATTCATTTAGCTAGCGATGAGCACGCGCTGGCGAGGACTGCTGCAGTCACACCTCGCTGGGCATACAGTGAACGCTCGAATCTTGCGACAGTTCATCCATGGAGGATTCTAAAGATGCACAGAGAGAGAGAAAGAGTGAGATGGAAAGAGCAAGGGTTAGTTTAGACTCTCTAGTTAAGCTTTCGTTTTGGCTCTTACCATGCGCTGGATATAGAGCACCTTTATTGCCATTCATATGCATGGGATTCTGTGCGTTATTCTGAAATGAATACGTTAACTGCAGGTTAATATGACGCGCAAATGAGCTTCCTTCCGGTTCGCGTACTGCAATCAGAAATCATTTTGAGAAAATTCATAAATTAGCAATGTCAGATATGATATGAGATATATATATATAAAGATATATATAGTAAGTAAGTAGTAAGTAGTTCTAGTTAATACAGCTACTTATTGTGTGTGTGTGTGTGGGGTAGGGGTTTGTGGTGGGTGGTTCTGGGCATGCTGCACTAATCCACTACTTACTTTTATTCTTACCAGCATGTATGTGTTTTTTTTGACGCGCTCGAGAGTTCTGAAACCAAACTTGCGTCACACGCTTGCTCAGACCAGTTACTGAAGCGATGCGCTCCAAATCCTGGCCATCCGGATTACTGTCAATCTGAAAGTTGGCCTGCAGCACTTGCAACTGCTCCTCGGTAAAGGTGGTGCGCACGCGTTTCGTTTTACTCTTGTGATAACCATCACCATCACAGCCATCTAAATCGTGCAAGAAACAAATTGAAATGGAATTTTCAGTTAGCAATGCGATCATAAACACTTCACATATACATATATATATATATATATATATAGATCTGGCGAGTACGTGCCTAAGCCTGGCTCTAAAAGCATTTTGACAGTAGACCAAATTGAAAATGTCAAAAGTGTTTATAGTTTATAGCCATGTGGCTGGCTGACTGACTGGCTGGCCTGCCTTTATGGCCAACAGCTTCTTGGTGGTCAACAACAACATTCTGAAGCCGATCACGTCGTCTGGCGCGTCGCGGCTTTGACTCTTTATGCCTCAGTTATGACACGATTTCATCAAGGAGCTGGCGACTACCTGGCGCTTAGAGTGGCCACGCCAAGCGTTCCAAATTGCCATAGCGATTCGCTTGCAACCGAACCGTGCAACATGTTGCAACATATTTACTCATTTCTTCTCTTTAACTTCAAGGCTCTTGTTTCTTGTTTGTTTTTTCTTCTTTTTTATGACATTCTGATTTGGTGGTTCCGCTTACCGTCACTTGATGTGGTGCCACCCTCGACCGTTTCCAGATAATGAGCCTTGCAGAGCACCCGGTCATCCATGAGCGCAAACTGTTCCCCGGTGGACAATTGCCGTCCGCATTGATCGCAGGCAAAACACGCCAAATGGAATACCAAATCGCGCGCTCGTCTCACCCAGTCGGAGGCGGAGATGCCGCGACAGCATTTCGAGCACTTGGCGCCGAAATTTCTGCAAAACGAAATTAAATAAATTGAAACGGAAATTGTAGTTAATGCTGGATATGCCAAATGATTATTATATATATATGAATGTGTGTGTATATAAATTATGTGAATTGAATTTATTTTATGTGCTAGCTCTTTAAGAGCTATATTACAGGCGTTTTGTTCGCGACTTGGGCACGATTTTGTGTGTTTGTTAATAACTGAAAATATTTATGAATAAACTAAAATTAATTTATACTTTTTTTTATAGAATTTCTGCATACTTATCTATAAGTAAAATATGGTAATAGTTCTGGAAAAGCCTAGTTTTACTAATGATTCTCTGTCTATTCTATATAGCTAGATTATTCTACCTTCTTATATATATATTATATATATTTTTTATATCTTCTATATCTTCTCTTCAAGTTCTTCATTCAAGTCATTTTTGTTATCTAACTATACTCAATGTATCCAATTATATTTTATATATCAAAGACTATCTATAACTAACGCATCTAGAGCCTAGCGTTTTATTAGCGTTTTGCAGCCGTTTTACAAGCGTTTTAGGACGTTTTGCAGGCGTTATGCGGGCGTTCTGCGTGCGTTTTGCTAGCGTTTGTAGATATTTTGCAGGAGTTTTGCGAGCGTTATGCACGCGTCAGCGTTTCACTAGCGTTTTGTTGACGTTTCTGAAGCGATAATTTTGCACATGAAATCTTTTAAATAAATTGTAGCTGCATTCGGCAAATCTTGCCAGTAAATAAAATAATCAATAAATTTTCACGTGTTTCTCTAGCGTTTTGCTGGCGTTTTTGAAACGATAAATTTGCATTTACAAATATTTCATAAATGTCGTAGCTGCATTGGGCAAAACTTAACTTGTCTATATAACATATTCAATAGATTTTCACGCGTTTCTCTAGCGTTGATGAAATTAACGTTTGATTGTTTGCCCATATAAGCATGCATTCGATTTTCTTTGAGCGCTCGCGTTTTCCAAGCGCTGCTCGATGAACGTTTTTCCAAGCGGAAGTTGCTGCGACTCTCTTGCGCCTGTGCGTTTTTCCAAATGAGTTGGCAACTTTGGCCGGCTTATTGTTAGCTTTTAAGCTTATTTTTACAAGCACAACATTGTGCCCAAGATGACTGGACGACAACGACGAGCGCATGGCTCTGTGGACGCTGATGTCTCCATCTTCACTTGCCGAACCACCCAGCCCCCTCGCCCCCCCCACCTGCACCGTACCAACGTTTGACGGCCCACAGCGCCCAATGCACACTTAAAATTCTTAACTTGAAAAATAAATATTTTTACAGCATCTCACGGCGCGTTTGTTTGTTTATTTTCATTTCGTTCGCCGTCGACACCGTTTTCCGCCTGTGTGGACAGCAACAGACCAAGCGACAGCTAGACGTACATACATGAGTGTCAGTGTGTGTGTGTGTGTGTGTGTGTGTGTGCATCTGTAAGTTACTTTGCTTGCAACTTGCATTTAAAGTCTGTTTGCATCTCGCTCTCTTTCGTCTCCTCTCTGTCGCACTCTGAAAGTCGCTTTCGTCGCCTTTTGGCCGCATCTTTCGACTTGGCTGTTTATCTTAGGGATTAAGTCGCAACGTTGTCGAATTGTTACAATTAACCTTAGACTTTATTTCCCCATTCGCTTATCATGTGTGGGAAAATATGTGGAAAACACTTGTGCACACAGCCAAAGAGTTGGGGCGAAATCAAACATTGATCGCATCGATTACAAGAGGAGATATATCGAGAAAGTGTTCAACAAATTGAAAGCAGACAAAGATATAGTGTATATATATATATATTGTCAGTGATTTGGTATACAATATATAAATATATATGCTTAAGCTAAATCTGACTTAGTTGAGCTATCGATAACTTATCGATAACTTATCGATATTGTACATAAGTGTATAACAAATTGAAAACAGACAAAGATATGATCTATATATATTGTATCACAAAAGCTTTATCTAAATCTGACTGCATTAACTAATCGATAACATATCGATATAGTTTATATATAAAAGGATAGATATATATAAAAAGTGTACAACAAATTGAAAATAGATAAAGATATGGATATAAATATATATATATATGTAAGTCTAAGCTCAGTCAGTCTTAATTATCCAATCGATAACTTATCGATCTTGTCTATATACATATGAATACTCACTTGCTGTAGTCGGCCTTGCAGTAGACCTGGCGTTCTCTGATGAAGCACGACTGTTGGCGATCCAGCGGGCACATGCACATGCAACATCTGAGGCAATGGGCGTGCCACGAGCAGCCGCCAACCTCGAGAAAAAATCGATCCGAGATTGGCTCGCCGCACGCTGCGCAGGAACGCAGCTCAGTCTGAAAGCGAGAAACAAATGAAAATCGATTTAGATAAATGTTCAATTTTAAAAGACAATTTAGATAAATCTTTAACTATATACATATGTATATCTATAGATAATATGCAGATACACACTTTTGGCAAAGATCATTTAAAGATCAGTGCACTCTGGGGCAAACTTCTTGCTTCTAGCTTTGAATGTAAATTGCTCCACAGCCTCAACAAAAGAGCGAAATTTATTTGCCCGTTTGATCTGAACTTTGAATGCCGAACCGGTTCACAGTGATATCTGGCGGTACACTGATCTCAAACTCTAATCGTAGCGCCCGTTTGGCATCTTTTGTTATGCTTTCAGCTGAAATCGCTCAATAAATCTATCGAATGTGCCGTCGGCTTCTGTTTTAAATCGTTAGCTGCAACATTTAACTTATGAATGTATATTAAAATTCCAATAGAAGCAACAACGAACACTAGGAAATGTCTATGGAGAGGCAGACGAGTTTCTTTTATACATAAATATCAAAAAAAAAACCTTATGCTAATTGTTACCATTTCAATGTAGCTGAGTCGCAAATCGCAGTCACGATCACAGTTTCTGTCACAGTATTCGAGCCAAAAACAACAAACAACAAGCAACAAAAACCTGGCCAAACGCACAAACAATATTTAACTAATTTATGGGCCATCATCAGCTGTGTGGCTTATGCATATTCATTTCGCTTCGATTTTTCGACTGCATTTTACGCTGTTTTTTTTTTTTTTTTATCTGTTCCACCGCCAACATTGTTATCGCAGTTCATCTGGCCATACATCTGTGTATATATATTATATTTGATTTTAAATGGATTTTCTGTGTTCTCGTAATATATCAATAACAACATTTCATTTAACAGCTACAACATTTGGAATTAATTTATTGTCAGTAGCAACTAATTGTTGGGCAGAATCATATTGGAGCTGCCTTTTGAATTAGGCTACAAATTATATCAACAATTTATATACAAATTTATTTGAAGAAACTTGTTTAGTACTACGCAAAAATATGTGATAAATTACATATTTCATTCAAATAATATTTAAATTAAATTACAGTTGATATATATTTAAGTTACATTAAGTTTAAGCATGAATTGCTTTAGAGATAATATATGGAATTAAAATAATATTTAGATTTGGTTTTATTTTATATAAATTTTTTACATAAAGTTTAAGCATGAATATTTAATTTATATAATATTTAGCTTTATTCACATAAGATTTATGCGGGAATTGTTTTATGTATAAAATATTTAATTAAAATATATTTAGATTTTAGTTCATTTTATATATATTTTTACATAAATTTTAAGCAAGAATTGCTTTATATATAAAAAAAAAAATAATATTTATATATTTATATTTTTAATAAAAAGTTTAAGCTTTTTATTGCTTTGCTTATGCGTGAATTACTTTACATATAAAATATTTCAATAAAATAACATTTTAATTAATATAGAAATAACAAGTATTATTTGTAATACATTTTTTTATATAAAGTTTAAGCATGAAATGTTAAAAAAAATTATTTTAGATTTAAATATGTTACTTGATTTCAAACAGATATTAAAACAAACTTTTGCTAAGATATCTATGTAAATCCTTGAGTTTTCAGCTTGGTAACTATATAGAAGATCTTTAAAAAATATATATATAATATATATATATTTATATATATATTTAATATACATAGTATACATATGCATGTATAATTTTTAGAGTACTCTAAATACTGAGTATTTTTTTTTTTAGCTAAGCAGCTTGAAGTAGAACAGTTTGTTTTTGAAAAATTGCTTTAACTCCAACTCCTGCTAAACTGCAAGAATAATATCAAGCGATTCTTTTGTATATATAGTATAATTATTCTCTTTAAATTTTAATTTTAATTTTCTTAGTAATACATTTTCCCCGTCAATCGAAACTACTCTATCCAGCAGCCACTTTCAGCTAAAGCTACTTTTCTTCACTTGACCTTCGATAAATTGAATCATTAGAGAAGCGATTTAAATTTCATGAAATTCTTCAAATGCCTAATTACTAGAATACTTAATTAAATTGTTATTTTATAGTTGCGGCTACCGACAAAGTTCAAGACTTCAATTCCAATTAAATGTCGATTAATTCTTATTTTTTTTTTATTGTATTTTATTTTTGCTTTAATATAAAGGCAAACTTTTGTCTAATTTAAAACGTTTCAATTTCTCTTGTTTGACTGAAGTGTACAAATTTTTGTATATATATATAAATTTATATATAGCATCAAATGCAGAGCGCCTGGCTTTAGGCATTTAATTAATGGCCAGCGTTTTGCATATTTTCAAATTCATTAACAAAAACACATAGAGAGAAAAAAAAAATTGTCAACGGAAAAAATAAATAACTAGAAGAAGAAGAAGAAGAAGACGACGAGAGACAGCAACGGACAGTTTAAAATTGTTTTTCCATTAATCAAAGCGCCAGAGAAAATAAATTTACCGTTGTATTTTTTACAAATTAATTGCGTGCTGCTGATGCTGCGCTTGTTGTTGTTGTTGTTGTTGTTGTTGTTGTTGCAAAACAATTGTTGAACACTTTTATTTTTTCTTTGCAACAGAAGCTGGCAGCTTGTTATTAACTTTGGCTGACAAATTTTCAGTTAAAAGCGAATGCCGCCAAGAAAAGACAATAAATACATTGCCATTGACAAAAAAAAAACACATATATATATATATACAAAATAAATACAAATAGCGCGTGAAATATGCACATATAATACAAAAATAAATACATGTTTATATATGAGTGTATACACATGTCTGTCGCTGTCTTTAGTTATATAGCTTAACACAAAAGCTGGCCGTGACTAGGCCGCAGGAAGGCGTCGCAAAAGATCAAAGCTGATAGCGCTCAAGCAACGCCTAGGCCAATTAATAAAAAACAATAAACTATGCGCCATAGATAGATGCGCAAACTAAACAAATGTGACGCAGTTAAAGAAAAACAGCAGCTTAAAGTAGCAACAGCAGCAGCAACAACAGCAGCAACAGCAGCAGCAACAAATATATTCATGACAATTTGTAGCTACAAGCTGGCAACTATTTAGATGCATATATAAATATATATACATATATATTTTCATATTTTGAGGGTTAGTCATTTGGGTAGTTTATGTTGTTATTATAACTTTTTTTTCGCTCTTGTATGCCTGGGAAATTTGGCTTTGATATAGGAAATGCAATATGGCCACCATCAAAGCCAGCAAGCATGAGCAACATGTAGCTGCGCCTGTGCGCGCGTGTGTATCTCACAGATACGTATCTATAGCTATGTGTATGCGTGTGTGTTTGTGTGTGTGTGTGTGTGTGGCTATAACTACATGCTAACATGGTGGCTGCTGCTCATTTTTGCTGGCCGCTGCGCTGCCATTTAACTTTTCAACCGCGTCGCCTCGTGTGACACGTTTAATCGCGCCCTCCCCAGCGAGCGAGCCTGCGCGTTGACTGCCTGCCTGCCTGCCCCCTTCCCTGGCCCTGGCTGCTGCCCCTGCCTGCTGCCTGCTGCCTGCAGCCCGCCTGTCACTTTCGTTTAACTTTTCACATTGCTCGAGCTCGAACGCGCACAGGCACCCAAAAAACCCAGAAGCCGCTCGACTCGGGGTGTTTTTGCCAATTTGTTTTCCCGACGCCCGTTATGACATACACACACACACACACACACATATACACTGACACAGGCAAGGCCAGACATTGCCTTCATATGTGTATGTATATAGCATACGCTTGTTATTATTGTTGTCATGTCTATGCCCACTTCGCACAAAATATGCCCATTGTCAGAGAGCTGTGCCTGTGCGAAGTGGCATTTGGCTAGAATGTCATTTGCCTGTAATTGTAACTCATGAACGTTGAGGTTTTTGGCTTACAGTTGCATAAATCTGGCACAGCTTTGAATTTCAATAAGCCCAGCTGGGCCAGACTACAAACACACATCACGAGAGGACAACAACTTTAATGTGCCCCATTTCAATTTGGATCTTTATCAGAGCTGAGAGCTAATGCTGTATGGGTCCTATGTTAATGACAGTTAATGGCAGAGTAGCAGCTCATTGGATGTAGAGTTAGAGATAGAGAAAGTGGATTTATATGATATACTATTATTGTTGAAAGTTTTATTGATAATATTAGTTTTGATATAGAATTAAATAAGACTTTTGGTAATATTTTTGGGATTTTTATAATAATTATTTAATGAGAAATAGGATTTTGTAGTATTATTTTCATTGTTTTGTCATTATCATAGTTATTAGAGATATTTTTATAGTCATAATTGATTTATTTATGAATAATTTTAATAGCATTAATATCATTATCATTATTCTAATCATCAAAATTATGCTCGTTGACAATGTCATTAGCATTAGCATTAGGTTTGGAATTAGCATTAGCATTAGCATTCGGTTTAGCATTAGTATTAACTTATTCATTATTATTGTCATTGTCATTATCATTATTTTTCTCATTGTCATTGCCATTGTCTTCTTCCCATTCTCATTATCATTATCATCGTTATTTTCATTATCTCATACCCATTCGCATTCCCATTACCCTTGTCTCATACTCATTCATAATCAGCCTGATTAACATTATGTTATTAACATTAGGCTTACATTACATCCACACACAGATTCTTATTAGATATTCACCTAAATGGTTTAAGTGATCAGTTAACATACTCAATATTCACATTATTAGTAATGAATTGAAATATATTCATTATATATTATGAAACTCCATTGACCCTTCTACCAGTGCATCAATGATTATAAAACTAATCCAATATCTGATTCAATTTATGGATCCCATTTATGGTAAATATATTCTATATACGTCAGCAAAACTGTAAAGACAGTTTTCTTGAAAATGAAGTTCAAAATTGATGACAACTACAAGTCATTATGAAGATTGTTCACGATTTCAGCTACTATAAGAGTCAATTCATTATCATATAGACAGAATAAAGTTGGATAAAAATGCTAAAATGTCAGATAATAAAGGAAAAGAGAAAAAGATCTGCACATAATGATGGTAATATGAATAAACAAAAGATATTATTAACAAATTTTATAGCATACAAGAGAGATATATACGCCCGATAAAGAACAAAAGAAAAAGTAGCTAAAAGAGCAGTTGAAGGTACTCAAAAACGGAATTCAATGCGGTTTTCTGACTTCTTGATTATGAAGAACTAGATAAGGCGGGCAGTTTGTAAATATGTATTTCTCACATTTCTGCCAGCCATTCTTTTCTCTCTCTCTCTTTCGCCCTCTCTCTCTCTCTCTCTCTCTCTATCTATCTCTCTGTCTTTCTTTTAGTATTTCGCTAGATATGTGTAGTTATTATATAAGGGGTATGGCTTTAGATCGCTGTCTACGCAGCCATAAAAATTCCAGGCACAAAACTTGCACCTTGCAACTTTTGCTCAAATGTCATAAATAACATGGCACATAAAGTGCGATACAAAAGGCCAGAGAATAGAACTATAAAACTGAAAAATAAAAAAACAAAAAACAAAAACAAAACGCAACGCTCAAGAGTATGCAATAAAAGGCGATCACACTTGAAAGCAAACTCTCTGAAGTGTGAGAGTGGGCCATAAAAGGCGACAGATACTAATATATCTAGACATATCTATCTATACATACACATATATATATAGAGAGAATTTTATTTGAATAAAAACTGAAGCTAGTCCACAGTAGCCACAAAACTGACACAATAGAAAGAACTATATCATCTGCTGCGGCTGCGGCTGCTGTACGCCTCGAAGATCGATTACCCAAAAAACGATTCACTCACAATTTTCACGTCATTGCGCAAATTGAGCGATCATCAATCGATCGGCAGCAAAGAAAATACACTATATATACATATATCTTTATAGATATATATATATATAACAGTTGACAAAAGCCCTGAGACACTTTTTATGTTGGGTGACTTGTCATCTTGGCGAGGGACAAATGCTCGGCCAAGCCAAAATAATGAAAATCAACAAATGTAAACAGCGTGAGAATGTTGCAGGCAACATGACAAAGCCGCAAACAACAAACACTCTACATTACATAGATATATATATATATATATATATAGATATATATATATATATATATATATATATATATATATATATATATATATATTCTATATAAATATATCTTTATAACACAGCTCCCATCTGTGGTCCACTTGTCGCTGTTTGCTTAAGGCCTTTGGCTCTCTATGTTAAGGCGCTTTAAAAATTGACATCAACAGCCATAATAATAGTAATAATAATAATAATAATAATAATAACAATATAAAATATTGCATGCGGAACGTACTGACTGCATAATACACGTTAACAACACAAAGACAATTGAAACTCTTTTGAGATATATTCCAATGGAAGTCTGCTGGAGAATTTTGAAACTCTAGCTAAAAATTGTTGAATAATTTTTTTTTACGATTGCGAAGCCTTCAAGAGAGTTTTTCCACAATAGCTTAAGAAAGTTTTCTCCCTAAGTTGCAACTGCTATATATTTATATCTCTATGTTGTCTACACGAGTATGTGTTCAAGATTTCCTCTCACTAGACTCTAACTTCTCTTATAACAGCTATAATACTAGATAGAGAGACTGAGCGAGGTGTATAGGACAAATCTAATGACATTATAATACTATCTTCATCTATCTATATTAGTTAACATTCAAGCAAACCGCATGCCAAAAACTAATATACTCATTTCAATTGCTGAGCGAGCAATGCTATAGACAAGCGCCAGCTAACAATTAAAGCTTTATGAAAAAAAAAAAATTAACTCAAAAAAAAAAAAAAGGTTGCTCAGTTTTATAAAAAAAACCATAAAAACGAGCCTCAGTCAAATAAATATTTTTCTTTTTTTTTAAACACATATAAATAAGAAAAATAATAAATTTATTATATATATATAAATATATATATATTATTATTGCTTTTTTATTGTGTTTATGATCAAACTTTCGAAAAAAAAAAGTGAGACAGCTTTTAATTAGAGCTAACTTTTTGTTGTACTTTGCGTGGGATTTTGTTTAAGCAGAAATATATACTAGAAATATATACGATATATATAGATATAGTATACTCATACACATATAAATATTATTTAAAATATGATAGCAATTTACACGTCGGCGTTTGTTTGGCGTTAAGATCGGCAACGTAGAGCTGATTGTTATTTAATGACTGCTCTTTATGAATGAAAATGAATGAAGGCAGATGAGCATGGCGTGGGGGGGGGGGGGGAGGGGGGAGTGAGTGTGGGCATGACTCGCCCACGAGCTGCCAGCCTACAGATACAGATACATTTAGTATACAATGCTCGTAGTCTCTCAGGCATCCATAAATTGGTTAAATGTTTACAAATATTTCACGCTACGAGTGTATGTGTGTGTGTGTGTGTGAGTTCATTGTGTGTGACTGCGTATATGTATGTAAATATAGCTGTTGAATGCAGAGCTGCAGCTATAGCTGTTGTCGCATCCATTGATCCAATCAAATTAATGGCCGCTATAACACAACAGACAAAAGCACAGAGCGAACAGCATCAGCATCAGCATCAGGCATCAGCATCAGGCATCAGCCTGAAGCGAAAGCTTTTCTATGTGGGAATACAGTGAACGCTGACTAAAAGCGAAATGCAATACAAATGGATTAAGCAATTGACTTGGGTAGTAAAAAAAATAAATAAAATAATAATAAAAATAGAATTGAGGTAAGTTTATAGATTTTGATGTTTGTTTATCCTAATGTAGAATAGAGAAATGACTTTAAGAACTAGTTATTATTGAGGGATTACACTTAAGGCAATGTGAGATGCAAAAATTGAAATATAAGAAATTTATTTGAAAATGCTATAATAGAAGAATGAAGAGATTAGGAAAGAAGAGATTTGGAACCAGCGTAGTTCAATCATAAAATGAACATGGAATCGGAATTAACAAGAATTTTGTTTAAGAAATATAAAATGAATATAGAAAGAAATAGCTACAGTTAGATTGATTGAGTGTAAGAGAGAGAGAGAGAGAGAGAGAGAGAGAGAAAGATTGGGAGCTATCAGCACAGCTAGTAAATTTGGAACCAAACTAGTTCCAAGCTAGAAAAGATAAACATTATATAGAAAAGATAAAGTTAGGCTTAAGAAATTTAGAATTATGAAATTTATTTCTGTTAAATTGCAAACTATTCAAAACGAACTAGTTGCATGCTGAAATGAACATGGAACTAGCTATAGGCGCAGCCAATATGATAGAATTTCTATGTAAAGCAAAAGATGGACTTAGCTGGACCGAAGCAGTTCCAAACTGAAATGAATATGGAACTAGCCGTAAGCTTAAACAATCAAAGAAAAATACAGTAGATAAGAGTAGTTTATATACTACTAGAAGCGAACTAGTTCCAAGCTACAGAAACCGAACTAGTTATAAGCTAAAATATATACAGAACTAGTTGTAAGAGAAGTTAATAAGAATTTTGTAAATAAAAATAGAGCTGCTTTATATAGAAGGAGCTCGCATGAGTTAGAGATTAGGATTGAGAGTCAATTACTAACGGAACTGAACCAGTTCCAAATTAATACCCAATATGAAACTTACTCTCATTTCATCGAATTTTCTTGATCATTTTCAATCAACATTTTATAGACTGCTGCCATTTCATTTATATCGCATCTTCACTGTACTGCATCCATGTGCAACACGATGCTACAACGCATTCACGTCCAGATCAACAACGATGCTGACGTTGAGTCCTGCTGCGAGTCAGCAAACTTAATTACCGCTTTATGTCAATGGCCCAACATGTTTTTTCTAAATTTATCAGCGTTATTAAATTTTATCACTGGCGACAAAATGTGCATATGCCATTCAATTTTCACAACATATTCACACATCACACGCACACACGCACACACGCACACGCACATAGATATAGTTTTACAGTTGGCGGTTGGAATGAATCTGGCTGAGCCAGCAGCAGCAGGTTGGGGGCATTGGCGGCTGGGCCACAGACAAGCGCGCTTTTGGCCTAGGCAAATATTATGACGGCAAGCCATGCCAAAAAGGTGGCCTAGACAGATAGAGGGAGACAGATAGAGAGAGAGAGAGTGAGAGAGTGAGTGAGATGGGGTGTGGAGAGAGCGAGGCAAGTGTAAAAGTTGGCACGCACATGGCGGTTTAGCTGGACAACGCTTTTTGTTGGCGTAACATCGTAAAATATTTTACGGCCAATAGGCCCAGCGAGCTGCCAACGTTTTTATGGCCAAATACTCTTTTCTTTAGCGCGCTGTCAGCTGGCCGTTTTTGTGTCTGCATTTGCAGCCAAACTTAGCCGCTAAATAGCTACTAACATAAACACAACGTTGCCAGCCAATTGCAGTTTCATTAACAAAAAGCAGCGTTAAATCTCTCTTTATCCTTCTCTCTCTCTCTCTCCTACTCTCTCCCTCTCTCGCTCTTGGCTTTCTTAACAAGTATTATTCATTTGCCTTGAGCCGCAATAAATAAAAAAATTTAATTAAAATGCCAAAAAGCCAAACAAAAATTGTTTCTATATATATGTAGATATATATATATATATATATATATATATATATATATATATATATATATATATATATATATCTGTTTATAGTATATTGAAATTGTTTTGGGACTAACGCGCGATGACAAAGTCGCGTCTCTGGCAACAATCTTTAATGGTTATATTGTTGGGGACGGTGTGTTGACAAGTTATTACCCCGATCAGTCGACGACTTAAAATGTCGCACTTTATTACACTACAAAACACAAAACTCAACTCAACTCGAGTCAACTCAATTCGATTCCAGGGAGACAGTGAAGATGAACAGACAGACGGACAGACGGACAGCATCCATATGCTGATCTTCTCAACGATCGGGCACAAAACAGGGCGTATAACCAAAAAGACCGTTGACTTGGCCTGGCTTGGTTTGGCTTGACTTGGCTTGGTGTTTTACAGCCAAGCTATAAGCAGTTGTTGTTGTTGTTGTTGTTGTTGTTGTTGTTGTTGTTGGCAAACATTGGGCTTTGTGTGCGCTCCCAGACGCGTTTTATTATAACTGTGGCTCGCCTCATACCAAATAAATTTCATTTTAATACTTTCTTCGTTTTAGTTTTTGTATATTTTATTGGGCTACGAAATGAGATGAAGAAGAAGCAGAAGAAGCAGCAGCAGCAGCAACAGCCGCAGCAGCAGCAACAGCAGCCAAGAACCTCTTGAAAGTGATTTGCATACACAAGCGTTCTCACGTTTTTCCCACCACCAAGCTGATAATCCACAGCAGCCGAAGAGAGAGAGTGAGAGAGAGAGAGAGAGAGATGCCACTTGATAGATCGTTGGATCAGCTGCAGCTAATACCGTTTGAACTTCGATTGCCCCTGCTGCCGCTGCTGCTGCTGCTGCTGCTAGCCATTTCCATTGGCCATAAACATAAACAGGTGGCAATATTCATTTGCATAGACAACGTTTTCATATTAAATTTCAAAGCGTTCGACGACATTCCGTGTGCCACGCCACCGCCGCCGTCGCCGTCGCCGCCCCCCCCCCCCCCTGCGCAGTGGCAGCTACGTAAATTGGTATTCGATTTGACCATGTCTATATGTCTCACATTTGTTGCTGTTGTTATCGAAAGAGGTAGCCCTACATTTGGTATGAGATTTTTTTTTCCCTCTCTCTCTCTTTCTCTTCGATTTTTAGTCACTTTAGAACAGATTCGGGAACTTGTTTTGAGCTGCGGCCTTTGAAGTTTGTCCAAAAAAAAAAAGGCTGAGATAAAAAAATGAGCTTATAAATCGTTAAGCAACATTTGAAACCAATTCTAAATAAGCTATTTGCATAGGAAGATGAACAAAAATAAAAAAAAAAACATCATATTTTGTTGCCATAAATTCAATTTTCATTGCGATTAAGAAATGCATAAATTTTCAAGCTTAATATGAACATAAAGTTTTTGCCTTTAGCTTTTATGTGCTTTGATAATTGAACTTTACTATTCAAATTGCAAATGTTTAATAGCTATATGCTTGTCCCTCTCAATACAATACTCAACCTTTCTCCCCTCTCTCTCTCTCTCTCTCTCACACTTTTCCATCAATTTAAATAAAATACTCAGCTGCAAGTGCCATTTTTTATTGCCACTCATTAATTATTTTCTGCCAAACGGCAGTTGTGCAAACAACAGAGCGAAAGAGAGATAGAGAGAGAGAGAGAGAGAGAGAAGGAGAGAGTGAGAGTGAGAGGGCTAGCACGCTTTTACCGGTACACGTCTCTGCTCTTGCCGATCTGTCAGCCAGCACATTCGCTAACAAATCGCCCGCAAGTCTCATAGAATTTCGACACGCGTATTTTTTGTGCGATCTATCTAACTAGCTATACCCTGTAAGCGAGGGGTAGTTTGACTGTTGCAAAGAGTTTGACTGTTGAAGAAAAAGTAAAAAAAGTAAAATGTATCTGAAAATGAATCTAACAAAAATTGTATCTTATGGTGTATCTTAAAAAATCTATCTTATGATTTATGTATCTAAATGAAATATAGATTAAATTAATATATCTTATGAAGTTTTAAGTGCACAAATTGAGAAATATTAAATAATATATAATTAATATAATTTTATTTTTTAATATATATCTATTTTAATATTTCAATTTAAAAAAAAAAGGAAAAATATTAAATAATAAATATTTTTTCTTAAGAATTTATTCCTCTTCTTTATCAAAGAAAACTAAAAAAAAATAGAAAAATATTAAATAATCTATAATTATTATTATTTAAAAATAGAAAAAAAAAAGAAAATATTAAATAATATTAAATTAATATTTTTTCTTAGGCGAGAAATTTATTCCTCATTCTTTATCGAAGACTAGAGTAAGACTACTAAAAAAAATTAATTTAAAAATATTTTCAAGATGCCGAAGTAGTTCATACTCTATGATGTATCTTTAATTAAGTCTTCTTCTTTATCTTTAGCCTATAACTAAGAATAGATTTCTGATACTATTACCATGAAAATAGTTGCATATATTTTACTTTATAATATATATCAGTAGGAAATTGATATATCATATATTTAGTTTTTAATCAATTAAAAAGGTTCTTCTAGTATTTTTCAGAGCTGCCACAGGGCATCATCGAGTCGCGCATAGAATTGATGGAGTGAATCGAATGCCTGATTGATTGGTGCTCATAGCATAACTTCCAAGACACACATATGTCATCAGCCAGTCGAACATGAATGGATTTGATAGATGATGGCCTAACATAAGACTTGCAAGACTTATTCGCTCTATAGAGTCTATGTCTCTCTGGAGACACTTTCCAAATCATTATCTATTACACACCCACAGCACTTGCTAGATTTACCAAATTCCCCTCTTTAATTGCCTTTAATACGCTGATTAAAAATGCATTTGTTGCCGCATTAGCCAGTCGGCCAGTCAGTTAGCCAGCTCACATCACGGCTTAACATTGTATAAAAATAAAGTGTAAATTCGTTTCGGCTTATTAAAAAATTCCGGTTTTTTGCACATCATATAAATATTTTTTTTTGTCCCTCTGTTTTTTTTTATTGCTTTTACCGAATATTTTAGGCATTCATCATACAAGATGAGACGCTCAGACGACACAGAATCTGAATGCCCTTTTGTCTTTTCGTCAAACATCAATAAGACGACGCTGACTGCGACGTCAGCAGCGCATTGTATAAAGTTGAATATATATTTATTATTATTTTTTTTTTTTGTATTTCATTTCTTTTTTTTTTTGTTATTTAATTTTTTGGTTTTTTATTGAGCAGCGACTACAATTAATTAGTTAAATCTGCATTTTACATAAATTAATAATAATATTTTAATATTTGCTTTCGTCTGTTTTTTTTTTTTTTATTGCTTTTGTTGTTCGGCACACAAAAATCGCGTCTTTTATTTTGAATGCAAATTTTGTTGTTTCTTTGGATCGTCGATGTTTATGTTTAAACAATAAATCAAGCTCGATATCGCAGCTGAATTTATGCTGCTGCTCTGTATATTTAATTTATCTAGAAGCTGTCCAACGACCACTTTTAGCCAGGCGGCATTCTACAAAAACTCAACAAAGCCAAAATGAAAATCAGTTCAATTTCTCAACGTGCTACTGTGCTAAGATAGACGAGGCCAGATAAGCTGTGCTAGCTGGCTTTTTTTTTTTGGGCAATTGTTAAGCAATTAAATAGCAATATTTTCCAATAGAAATAGTGAGTGAGAAGGAGAGAGGAAGAGAGGGGGCAAAGATTGGCTATGGAAAACTAATGAGAAAATTGTCTAGAGGCAAACATTTATTTTGCCAAACGATGAAAGTTTGTGGCAAATGTAAAATAAAATCGAATCGAATCGAATCGAATCGAATAGATACAACAGTAAGCAAACAGGGGCTGTTGCAAGGAGTAGGGGTAGTAGTAGAGTCAAAGGCAGAGGATGCCGGGAGGGGGACTGAGTGAGTGAATTTTTAGGGGCGGATTTCTCAGTGTCTCGAGAGTGCCATTGACAGGCGACAATGGGCCGATAGAAGTTGCAATGATTTGTGGCATTTTACAATTTTATTTGCCGCCGTTGGACGTCGAGCCCCTTTTTCCGTGTGCATCATTTGTAAGCCAACTAAGCGTCCTTTAAGGACTATTTTGCGGATGCACTCGACAGAACAATGCCCGCACAGAGCACTTTCGATGCGATGCCTCTTCTACTTCTTTTGTGTACATCTTTTCAGCCGGCTCTGGCGTCTGCATTTGATTTTCATTTTCGGAATTTTCACATTTACCTGCCAAAAAAATAAATAAATATATAGGGAGTGAGAGCGAGAGAACGAGCTATACAAATTGCAAGGATGCGCATGCGCAACCTCTGCCTGCACAGGATACCCAAAAACTGACCACGAACTCTAGATATGAAGTTTGTTTTCTTGTTTCTCAGCCTTCTTTGTCTTTCGAGCTGCTGCAACAAAGGTGTGATATTTGTTTGTCTTTTGTGCCTGATCGGGGCAATTGGCTCAAGTCAAGATGCATGCGGCATTTGGCTATTGTTGCCGACTCCTTGTCAGCATTGTCACGCCACGCCGCAGTTGTCAATTAGACACTGGATGCCCTCAGTTGCTAGCCAAAATCCAATTACGAGTGGGCTATTGGCCGATGCTTGACCATTGCCATTGCCAGCTGGCCGGGCCGGGCCGGACCGAACCTGGCCTGGCCAGAAATATTTGTCATGCGAAAGAGCCTTAAGCAGGCTGGCACGCGTTGCCCAAATGCTGCTTGAATTACAACTTGTGCGAGATTTTTCAGCTTGAGTTCGGCTTACAGTTTTGCACCTTTTGTAGTTTGAGTAGATGTTGTAATAAGCGCATAATGCCTCAATTCAGACAACGACTCGATTTTATCTTAAGCGCATAAGTCGAGGCAGTAAATTCAGCTTGTTGTCAGCAAAGATTTCGTTGAGATCTTGGCATGAATGGGCCTAGCCTCTCTTTGACTTCAAGAGTAAAAGTAAATACTTGAATATATATATATATATATAGAATATATATAAGTTATGATATGCTTTTGCCTGAAGCAGTCTCTCTATTATCTATCGCTATTTCTATTTTTTTTTTCTCTTTTCATTACAATTCTCAATAAATCTTTAGTTTAATATAGAAATAAAACAATAAGACAATATGTAATATATATGTATATAAGGAAATCCTCGTCTCTATCTGCTTAGGTTTCTGAAGCAGCTTTGACTGAATCAAAACTTATTGACTTATTGGTTTTACTTTGGCGCTTTCTTTTGTTCTCTTATATAAATATTCTCAGAATATGATTTATAGTTTTATAATAGCACATAAATCTTATTAAAATATTACAATCATATTTTTTTTAGAATATATATGAATTATAACTTATAATGAAAGTGTGACATATGGAAATTGTTCTAAAGTTTTTAGCTTAATTATTGAGTGAGTTCAAAGTGTGGAAACAATAAATAAAAATAATATATAAATAAAAAATAAAAATAAATAAATATAAAGAAAATAATACAAATTAAAAAATAAATAAAATAAAATAAAAATAAAAATTAAATAAAAATAAAAAAAAAATACAAAAAATTAAATTAAATGAAAATTAAATAAAAATGAAATAAAAATAAAATTTGAAAAATTTATAAAAAAAAAATAAATAAATAAAAGCAGACAATAATTGGCTTGAATCTTATATAAAAATTCTTTGCAATATGTATATAAATTATGACTCTCATAATATACAAATATCATGTTCTAATATCTATATATGATACATAAAATTATCTTTTTGTTTCCATTACCGATTTATATGTCTATAAATATCTTTAGTTCTCATATAATCACAATTCTCATCTCATCTATCTATATATATATATCCATCTAACACATTCTAAGCGCCCTGCTAAGCTGACTCATAGCAATGCCCAACAATTTCTAATGCTCACATAGTAAATTGTATAGAATTTAGCCTAAGTGACACTTGGAGGCATATTGAAGACAAATTGTTAAGCGCAAAGCCCAAGTCAAGATCATTCAGATGCCAAGTTAATTATAACTTATCGCATAGTTCTCAATTAAAGAAAACATGCCTGCTTATTTTTTTTCTTTCAATTCTTTCATTATTTTTAGAGGCGTTAACAATGAGTTTTTTTTTTTTAATATTTCAATCTATTTTTTTTTTATTTCTACTTATAATTTCCTCGTGAATTATTAATGAAAAATCATTTATTGAAATATGTATATTTTATAGTTGCTTTGCACACATTCGACATTTAAGCGCTTGAGTATTTATGCCTCGGCTACAAAATATAATATGAAAAATAAAAGAACAACTTTTTTTTTTTTATTGAATATTCATAAGCTGCGCTTTGTGGCGTCATAGATACAAATATTGAGAAAGAAAGAGAGAGAGAGAGAGAGAGAGAGAGAGTGATAATGAGAGAGAGGGGAATATTGTTTGAGGGGATCTAGCTACACAACTGGGGCGGGTCAAGATCGATGATGTCAAGTTAGAAAAGGGTCTTAAGCCCGGATCTATTGTTGTCCAGTTGCGGCTTAGAACTGTTGACATATGATTTGAAGTCGTGTTGTAAGCACTGCTGCTGCGGCATTTTCTCTAAGATCTCCCGCTGTGCATATTGACAGTTATTAAAGGCCACGATCGATACTATAGCCAACTATAGCCAAGCGTTTTATTTAAGCTCATGCGCTCATCTGCTTTCGATTTGGTTTTGTGGTCTGTCTTTGGCTTTGCCCATTTACGTGGGCCTAGTTCAATTATTGGCTAAGCCATCGAAGCTTGCCCACAAAAAAGAAAAAACATCGAATTTTGAAATTTTTTTGGATTTTTAAATTTATAACACATTTTAGCCTTTTATGCGGCAAACCAATAAGCGTCAGCACCTTGTCTAATTTGCTATGGTAATGAAAATTATGTTTATGGACAAAGCCATGCAAAATACAAAATCCAAACTGAATACATATATACATATGAATATATATGTATATGAGAAAACGTAAAAGATTGTAAGCATAAATCATGATTGCTCGATCTGCCAACTCATGGCTGTCTCTGGTACAATATTTACAATTCTTACAACATTATATTCCATTGAATCCTGTGGGTGGCTCAGCTCACTTGCGTCAGAGTTCACACAAAGCGCACAGCGGGCGGTTGTTAAGAAAGAAGATAACCTGAATATGTGACAGACTGAAGAAATACCAAGTACTTAGGGTATAATCAGATGAGGCTAACTTCTGTGGAATATATTTTTAAGCAGTGCACAGCTTTCGGTAAAGTAAATATAAAAATTTCTACTAAAAAAATTTCATATTTTTGAGATATATAGAAAATGATTTCACATTTTTAATGAGTTCAAGGTATACAGAAATAAAAAATCAAGAACTGAGCAGAGAATTATCTTAAAGAGGCGAAGAATACTCTGTGCTAGGGCGGTACTGCAGCATCTATCTGCAATTTTTAGCTTCCAGCTTTACGAGGTACTACGATTATATGGATCTGTGTCCTAGTGTTTATAGATATTTCAGAAAATTTGTTGTTTTTAGATATAGTATAATAATATCTAGCAATCTTTATATGATAAAGGAACATGTATATCTTATTATAAGTCTCTAGCCTTAATAGTTCCTCAACTCCAACCAGAATATATCTATATATTTCTATAATACTAATTTATAAACATAGATATTTGAAAAACATACATTACTAGTTCTAACCATAGTTATTATAGCACGTATATTGAAAATTTCAACTATCTAGCTTTAGTACTTCTCGAGATATATGCAAAGGGAACATGACTCAATCAACACAATCATTTATCTTATGCTACATATTCTTTAATCCTAATCTGCTTTAAGCTCAACCAGCATACCCTCTTTAAAGCCAATTCCCTTGGGTATTTTTGAACACAATTTCTATAAAAACCTGAGTTACGGCAAATCTTTTTGGCTACAAAAATCGATTAAACGCTTTGCAGTCCCTAAAAATACAACAACAAACATTCGAGTATACAAAATGAAAATACTTTGTTGGCCATGTATTGAATGAACAGATTTGAATTTGAGCGACGTCATGAGCACAGGCTGGGCCACAAAAGATTTAGAAATTAAAAACGTTAACTAATGATAAACGCGCCTATGATACCGAGACCCCAACTGCACAGGCTGCCTCTGCAAAAGCAACAGATTCCCCGCTCCCGCACCCTATCCACCGTCTCCATTTGTAGCCAGATAATTCGAGTGTGTGGGCTTTGGGACATGGTCGTCAATCCGATATACAAAAATCCGTTTGCCATATCGGCGAGCATGTTGCACCCCATGGCGCGATTTGTGTGCTTTTAATATTCACCGACTCGCTGAGGCTGAGGCTTCAGTTGCGGTTGTGGCTCCGGCAACGGCAACGGCTACAGCTACGGCTACGGCTACGGCTGTCGTCTGTCTGTTTTGAAAACTCATCGTTTTCGAAAAGTTATTAGTACGGTTTGTCCAGACAGTTGATGGCTTTCAATAGGCACCATGGGCATTGTTTTTAGATCCACACAGCCAACTCCCCCTGACCTGAGCACTCAATATTTCCATATACTACTACAGCTAATGCCGCCTGTTGCGTCCCAGCGGGTTTTTAGTTCAATATCTATTCAGCACGTTTTCTAGGTCAATCAAAAGGTTTTTACATGTGCATCAATTAAAACAGCTAAGATCTGTATATCAAGCGATGCGTGGGTGTCTATCTATAAACAATGGGCTTGAAAATTAAAAAGAAACATTTAAGAAATCTCTGCTTTGTGCTTAAGCTTTATCAATTGTAGGGCGGTAGATGAAGGCACTTTGATAATGTCTCTAATATCTTTGATAATATCTATAAAATATCTATAAAAACTATGTAAAAATTGAATGAGAAAGAAATTGTTAAAGAGCAAATAGAGTTTATGATTATGTCTATGATTTCGTTGAGAATATCTATAAAATTTCTATAAAATACTTGATAAGAGTTTGGTCTATGGGTATGTATTAGAGTAGGTATCAGCTAAGAGCTGTAAAGAGCTCTTAGATTTATTTTGTAAATAATATAATAGAAATTGATTTACATACAAAACTCAGAATGCAATCATTTCTAGTTGCTGAAAATCTGAATTACCTAAGAATAATAATTATAGAGTCTTGCTTGAAAGTAAATTTTTTAGTATTTTGAAATAGCTCAGTTCGAATCATTATTCAAAAATATATATACAAATATTATTTTTTGAAAGTAAATTTAATATAAATTTAAATAAAAAAATTTTATTACTCATAAGTAATATTTTTTTTAAATATTCAGATTAAATTAAAAATTACAGAGCATATTTATTGGCCATTTAAAGAAGTTTGGAAGGCGAAGGATTAAGCAGCCAGTGCTATAGCTATAGTTAGTTAGAAGAAGTTTAACCTACATATCATACATAATCATATGACAACTTTACACTTATCTCAAAAGTTTCTCTAGATCCAATAAGTTCAAAAGCTACAAAGCTGTAAGACAAATTTTAGATAGTATCAAGTTACGCAGAATTTCCGAAGCTCCATACAAACTTACAAAAAAAGAGATATATCAAAAAGAATCTCTGTTATTATGAACTATATAAATATCCCTAAGAATATCAAACATTGCATACAAAAGTATTCCGAAAAGAATCTTAACTTTATTTATTTATTGATTATTATTATTATTATTATTATTATTATTATTATTATTATTATTATTATCATAATAAGTTAATAAATTTCCTTAATATTTTATTAGCTAAATATATATATTTATATCTCCCAAATATAATATTTAGAAAATACTATACTTCTTGTATTTTATTATTGTATTATCGTATACCTATACCTTACAGATCTTTCTGTTATTGATCATGTTCTTATCTCATCTCGATCAAATTAAACCCTAAATTGAATAGTAAAGGCCTAATCCAAAATAAATAAATAAATATAAATAAAAATAATATGCTAGAAATTTTTCTGAAGCTGAAATCTTACCTTCATTTTAATTGCCTCCACAATTTTGGCGATTTTTAATCCAAGTCTTTTGCACGAAAAAAATGTTATTTAGCCAGCTTTTTGCTGTTGTTTTATTTTGTTGTTGTTGTTGTTGTTTTTTTTCAGTATTCTTTATACGATCGATGCAGATCGAAATGTTTTTGACGACTTGATCAGTTGTTGGTCAAGCGTCCAACAATTGACACCAAATGCATGCGAATTGATTGCATAAGTGATATATAGACAATGTGTGTATGTGTGTGTGTATATATGTGTGTATGTGATAATTGATATGAGAATTTTGCAATAATTTATAGCAACACTTTTTTTTTTTTTTGTATTTTTTATATTTGTCGATTAATTAGCACATGTGAAATTTTGAAAAATTGTTCACTGGTTTTAGATATTTGTTTTCCCTTTTACTCTTTTTATGTTATCCAATTTTGAATTAAATTAAAATTAATAATTTTTGTAATGTGTTTTTTTTTTTTTTTTAATATTTTTAATTAATTTTGCCGACGCTAAAAAGTAGCAGCGGGCTGCTTATCAAACGAGGCGTACGCGTGGCGCGATAACAGACGCCAGTTTGGACTTGACGATATTGTAATGTAACTCCGGCTCTCAGACGAGTTAGCTTGTTGTTATTGCTGTTGTTGTTGTTGCTGTTGTTGTTGCTGCTAACGTACAACGTACCAGCGGCTGCGACGGCTCACGAGCGACACGTTGTTACAGCTGCGAGGCCAGTGCATAAACTGCCGTCGCTCTAGCCACATAAGCCATGGCACAGCATGAATGTGACGACCCGGTTTCGAGAGTGGTAGGCAGCATAAAGCAAACACACGCACACACACACACACAGAGAGACACTCACACACACACACATACACATAGAGAGCTACCACCGCCGGTTGCAAAAACTCGCTCAACTGGTTTCATGGTTTAGCGCTTGGCTCTTGATTGGTTGCCATGGCGGCCACTCAAACGGCCACGCCCCCTGCGCTAGCTGAGCACGCGTGGAACGGGTTTCACCCAATGTCCCCCATTTTGAGTGGAATCATTGTGTAAGCATGAGCCGAGCCAATTGAGTGCGCCGGCGCGTGCCATAGCTCTCAAATTGAGTTGGGTTTGAGTTAAGTTGAGCAGGTTTTCAGCTGCTTCTGCTTTTTTTGTTGTTGTTGTTTCTCTTTTTGAGCTTGTGCCGCTGCTGGCCATTGGGTGGGTGTTGGATGCTGACGGCCACGCTTAGCCGAGCGGAAGCAGAGTTGAGCAGCAGCGGCAGCAACAGCGACAGCAACAGCGAAGCAGCACTTGACTTTTTTGGGGTCAAACCGCTTGACGGCGGCACCCCAAAAAGGCAACTAAAAGTTGACAGTTTTTCCCAACACATTTTCGCATTCTCAGTCAAGTGCGGCAATATGTGCCGGAAGTGCCAACGAGCTGCGAGTTAGCCATTTAAATTTCAACATTAAGCGACACACATATGCCAAAAAAAAAAAGAAGAAAACTGAGAGAAGTTCTAGCTAAATAATAAGAGAGAAAAACTCTTTACTAGATTTAAGCTGCATGATCTTTGGAACAGCTGCTGCTCTCGCTTAGATATCTGCCTTATAATTATTAAACATGATTTGTATGACACAAATGCTCATTAATGAGAACTACTTGTTAGTAGTAGTTAATGCCAAGTGAGTTGTTATTACAAAAAAAAAAAAAAAAAAAAAGTTGTTGTTTATGGCATAAACAGCAGATGCATTAAATTGAGAACAAGTCTGTCGAAGAGCTGTGTACTACATCTATTTTAATTTTATTTATGTGCGCCTATGCTAGTTAGTTAACTAAGCATTCAATAAAATGCCAAGTTTAATTCTAGTTTTCCATGAATTGATGCACTGCATAAGAATGTGATTCAAATTGGATTTCAATCAAGATTTATATGTTTATGAAAGAAACTGCATCTAATTACTTAATTACTGTACATATAAATCTATGCTAAATTAGTCTATTAAAAACTTCAACGAAAATCAAGTCTTGTATATATCAAACTATGATATTGTAACTAGTATAGTTATTTATGCTCATATTAAGTGGGGCGAGAAAAATAAGAGCAAAAATGTGCAGCTTAAGCTTAGTGAGTCAAAAACTAGAAATATTTTGAAATAACGTTAAAATTTATAATACTACAAAATTGCATATACACATGCATATATATTTCGATTTAGCTCTATATAAGAAATCTAATAAAAATATATTTTAATTTCATTAAATTGAATTTATATATTTTTAAATTAAATAAATTTTTTAAATATGTTTTATATTTGCAAGTATATTTTTATATTTTTGAATTTATTTTTTATAATTTGCAAGTATAAAAGCATTTTATCTACTTAATTTGTTTTATATAATCAAAAATTTTCAAATATAAAAATATATTAAATTATTTAAATATGAATTTATATAAATATTTGTATTAATTTTTTCTTTATATTTATATAATTTAAATTTTTAGGCCTTTAAAAATTGCAAATATAAATAAATTTATATAAAATTTAATTGATAAATTTAATTTATATAAACATTTTTATTTACAAGTATTATTTTTGTAATAATTGGAATTTTCAAAGATAAAAATGTTTTAATAAAAATTTATAGTTTTTAAATATTTATTTATTACTTTATGGCATTATTTAATTTTAAATCTTTAATAATATTCACTGATTCTGTAGATATTTAAATAAAATTATAAAAAATATTAAAATTGTATTCATTACTTAATAAGTAAAGAAATATTATTTAAATCTTATATTATGAGGGGGAGCAGAAAAAAAAGTGATTTTATCATTAAATCTCTTTTAATGCACTCAACTGTTTCATCAACTGAGCTCTGCTACTCCTCCTGCTACTCTCTGCAATTACAACTATCACAGACATCGCATTAAATAGCTCAGCATACTCTGAGCTCTTTGCAGCATTTTACACACATGCTGACTAAATGACATACATTGATTTATAGCTGCATTTGATTAATATATTACACCACCATCGATTGGCAACAGCAACTGCTACAGCATCCACATTCCCCATTCTCCATTCCATATTCCATATTCCAGATTCCAGTATAGTTCATTAAACACCTCTACTTCCACACACTTTGGACTTTAATCTAGCAGCGCCTCAAGCACTTTAAGCAGCAATCGTACATTGAATCTGTATTCCTCTCTCTCTCTCTCTCTATGCTCTTCACACTCTCTGTCTCTCTTACACACTCTGCCTGACACTTAAAGCCGCTTCGCATTCAATTGGCATTTTGCTGTCGCCATCATCAGCCTCTGAACTCTGAGCGTTCCTCTTGTGCCACGCCTCCTGCCCGCTACCCGCTGCTGTGCTTCGATCCACCTTCTTGTTGCTTTTCACGTTATTTAAGGATTATCATCATTTTATGCTGCCTCGCAATGCCTTTTTTGCAGGATTAAATGCTGAATGTCTGACAGCCTCGTCTCCTCTTCCTCTCTGTCTCTCTCTCTCTCTCTCTCGCTCTCACTCTCTTTTTATCGCTCTTTTTGAATTGATTGCATTGCACTTTTTTTTTTCGCACTGTTGCTGTTGTTGCATAGTTTGCGCTGCTGCTGCCACGCCTTCATACCACCGCCTCCCCCTCGCTGCGCCCTTAAGTCACGACTACAAAGTGATTTTTATGGCTTTTCGCTGCAAGCGAATGCATGTGTGTATGCAAATGTTTGACTACATGTATACATGCATGCATGTGTGTGTGCACTTTGATGTCTCCGCATTATACAAAAAAAAAGAAAAAAAAAGAGGCGGCACTTTAATGCTGCCCATATATCACGAGCGCAAAGCTTGACAGCGACGTCAGCTCATAGAAAGCTTTAACACGCATACGCCCCGTGGGGCGCTGCATGCTTATAGCTAGATAGAGCGTTGGACAGAGAGGGAGTGAGAGAGAGGGGGTAGTGACACAGACAAGATGCTGCACTTGGTCTAACCTTTCACTGGCCTTATCCTTTGGGCCATCTGCGTGCACGCCGCACACAAATAACTTCATCTCGAGCCCAAAAACTAAATTGATTAACAGTAGCCCCGCGTGGCTGCAGCGCCGCTCGTTCGCTCCCACTCCCTTTTACACACTCTCCCTCACTCAATCTCTTTTGGCTGTCAACGCTTCCCGGAATGCCTTCCATTTACATGCAATAATTTTTAAATGTCAACGGTTTACAAAAGCGTTGACCATTTGATTTTGACCCAGCAACAGCAGCAGCCGTTGCTCTACTCATTCCACTCTCCCTCTCTCTTACTCTCTTCAGTGTTTTCGAAAACAGGTTGATATCATCTACCTGTGCTGCAATCGTACCCTAAATATACTCATATCCCTTTTTATACACATTTTTCTTAGACCATATTATATTTATTTGACTCTTTATTGAGCTGCAACCTGTCGCTGCGTGGACATTGCGGCCCTCTCTTGGCCCTTGGCAGATTTATGGTTGACCCAGAATGTGGCCCGTCGACTCCAACCTGATCGCCCTAGCAAGATACGAAAATGTAACCTTAAACGAAATTTCAGGGTAATTTGTTGCTGAAAAAAAAAAAACTGTTGGTGGCATATATATATATATGGATTATATAGGTATATATATCTAATATATAGTCTTTAACGTTTGAGCTCTTCTTCTTTTGTGTCTCAATGTGCGCGTGTTATGAAGACGACAAAGGATCCTTATCATACTATCTATAGCGCATATCAGCCATATATTGTCTGCAGTCTGTTCATAAATATTCCTGCATTTTCTTACCCTAACCCACTACAATGTTTGCATACGCCTATCTAAATATATCTCTTTATTATTTTTTTTTTCATTCTATTTGCTTGACCTGTTTCCATATGTGCCCCCCCCAAAGGGCACTTCATAACCTTGAGGGACGTCCAATGCGTTTTCATAAGCAATAAATCATATGAGCAATTGTCCTGTTTACTCAGCCGTAATTTATGGCCAATGCCAGCCATAAGTATGACCCATTATAGTGTCTATAGTTGCGGTTAAACAGCTTGTGGGGGTACTTTAAGGGTTGGCGGGGTATCAAACTTGATTTGCTCAGCTCCAATGGTAATTGTAATAAACAATTCATAGATGACTTCATTTGCTGTCCCAAGTTTATTAAGTTTTTGGAGTAGAAAAAAGTTGGGCTTAATTATAATATCCTCATATTATAATATATAAAATTTCATGGGTGGTCTAAAAAATTACTTTAAATATATTAAATCTTATCAAAAAATATATATATATATATGTTTAATACTTTTTTGAAATTTAAAATATTTAAAGATTTTGTATATAAAAATATATTGAAAATAAAATATTAATAAGATAATCCTTGCGGCGAAGATCTAAAAAGGAGTTCGTCAAAAATAATACCAATACTCTTTGAACATACCTCGCATATCCGGCCAGTTGTCAGCTAATTGAAATCATTTGTTTTTTGTTTTTTTTTTTTTTGCCTTATACATTATGTATATATATATTTGTAATAACTCTCTAGTGTATATATAAATTAAAATAAATAAATACATTTTATTTATTTTTAATTTTTTTTTTTTTCTTGTTTTTTGTATCATCATAATTATCAATATCGTAATTCTCGTCGGTAAAAACTCCGTTTGTCTTTATCTCATTTTAATCAATATTACGAGTACTTTGCGTGCTGTTTGTTCGAGTTGTTGTATAATTATAATTACGATGCGTTTTATCATTAGATTAATCATGATGAAATAATAATATTGTATAACATATTACCCATCAAGGGTTTCATATTTGTTTTTGTTTTTTCCCATATTCTATGCCTAATCTTGTTACTGGTTATCCTTGCGCTCTCTCTCCCTCTCCCTCTCACACGCTCACTCCCATTCCCATTCCAACTCTAACTCTCCATCTCTCTTTCTCTATCTCTCCCCTACTCTTAACGACAACCTCAACTTTACTCTCAACATTATTATTATTATTTTTTTTTTATAACAAACAGAGCAGTTAACAAAGAATTGCACAACAGGAGCAAATTGTTCGATATTTGTTCTGGTTCTAAAATTTAGACCAACCTGCGAATACTCTTCCAACTCTAGCTAAACTCTAACCGACTGTCTAACTATCTGGTTACGGGACTAGCCAACAAAGCGTTTTCTGTTTTCTGTGTATGTTCTGTGTGGTACATTATGTTTGACCTTTAATACTCGTTCACAAAGTGTAAAGGGAGTATATTGGCTTCTCTTGCATATTCGCTTTCCTATCTTGAGCAGTTTGTTTTTTTTTTTTGTTTCACTAACTTATTTGGTACTTTTTGCGTTTATAATATCTCGTATTGCCTTTATAGGTATATATGTATATGTGTATATATATATATATATATATCTATTACTATGTATAATAAATGGTTATGTAAGCATTTAAATCTGTTTAGCGCACTTTCTGAAAGCTATTCTTATTCTGTGTGTTTATTAGGTGTCTGCGTGTAATTTTCATAAGAATTGCAATGCATGAACCGAAGGTAAAATTTGAAAAATCATAATGAAAAATTCTCTGATCGATCAATGGGTATATGCTGGAAGTACTCTATGTAAAGGCTAATGTTCTAAAATATTTCCAGCATATTTCTGGCAACTTTTTGTAGTTCAAATTCCTAAGCTACTTATATTCTAAGAGTTTAGTCGCATTTAGGTTTTGGTTTTAGTTTTCTTCATTTTTTTTTTCATTTTTGTAAATTATTGTTATATACATTTAGACATGTAGTTGTTTTTTTTTTCAGTGTTCTTCTCGAGTTGTCCAATACAAAAATTTTGAGCTGCGGTTTCGTTGTATAAAAAACAGACAAAAAAAAAATAATAATGGATTAAACGAATTTTAACTAAAGGCAACAAAATACCAAACACAACTTGAACAAAATCAAATTTTCTTTTGTTTTTTTATTTAGTTTTTTTTTTTGTTTTTTTTTTCAGTTACCTATATTTATTATATATTAATTGGTAATTTATATGCTAAGCTAATTATTTTGTTTAACAATAAATGTATAGCTGCTTGGCTATTACGTACCGCAAATTTACTTTCTCATTTCTCAATTTAGGTCTCTTAATTTGTCTCTATGTGTACGTAATTTATTTCATTATATTTTTTTTTCTTTTTTCTTATTTATTTCACTTATGTTTAAATAACGAAAAAATTAAAGTTTTATTTGCAGCTTCTTTGCCATAAGGAACAGAAATTATAATCAAAAAATAATAAACATAAAGAATTCAATTCTAAATATAAGGAAAATTTTCAAAAATCTAAATAAAAAAGTTTCACACAAAATTATATCATCAGATTAATTGTAATAATAGTATATATATGAATATATATATATATATATATATATATATATATATATATATATATATATATATATATATATATATATATATGTAAATTTATTCAATAACAAAATTATATTGATTTTGAAACAGATTTAGATGATTTTTTTTTCGAGAGTTTCTGAGATTAACTCGCAGAGCTTTACGAATTACAAATTTTGCAGTACAAAACAAATATATATATATATATATATATATATATATATATATTTATCTATAGCACAAGCCACGCCCACAGCAACAGAAAAAAAAACAAACAGAAAATGTTTATAAAAGATTCTAGTGACAGCAGTCGTCAGTTCAAGATTTTGTAGCGTGTCCATGTAGTCGGTGTCATGTCCAGTTGTAGTTTTTATTCTTATTCTTTTTCTTTCATTGCTTTACTTTTGGTTGAGATTTCTAATATAATTAAAACGCATTCAATTAAACACACCAAAGCAAGTGGACATACAATTTTGAGGTATATATATATATATATATAAATACATAAATATATATAGTAAAGCGACTGTGCGATCGGACCAAAAGCTGTCAGTCTTTAGGCAATAGCAATCATAGAATAGCATATTCTCTAGTTAAGTCTAGTTGGTTGTTCTTTGTCAGGATCGTTTCGTTCTAATGTGGCCGTCGATGTGTTCAATTATTGCTTCTTCGGTTCTCGACTTATTTATATATATATATATCAATATATATATATACGTGTTTACTGTGTTTTTTTTTTAAAGACTATTTTTAATGGCACAAAATATACAGCTTTTCATGTTGTTGTTGTTGTTGTAGCTAAAGCATAATTTCTTAACTAGAGCTAGTTTGCTTTTTCACTAATGTTTTTTTTTTTTTCATTTTCAATTATTTTTGTTGTCTGCGGAAGTTTAACAATTGTTTCAACACTTTGTTGCATTAAGCTTGCAGTCCCGTTAGCTGCTGCACCCTCCTCATCTTCAGTCTGCTCTGTTTCTGCTTCTGCTTCTGTTTCTGTTTCTGCTGCTGCCCTTTGCTCCTATGCTCTGTTACATCATATTCATCTACTTCATCATCGCTCCTTATCAACGTTCTTCACTCTTTCTCATTTCGTTTCATTCCATTTTCCTTTTTTTGTTTCTTTTTTTGTTTTTTCTTTGTTTTCTTTTGTCAACTACATTATGTTCCACTAGATTAGGTTGCTATTTATATTTATCTTAGGTATGCCGTTATGTTTATGTAGTTCATCTATTCCTTCCTCTTCTTCATCTTCTTCTTCTTCTTGCTTGTTGTTATCTCTCTTTAACCGCCAGTTATACAGTTCTAGCAGCTAGGCAGATTTACCGCGGACGCGAACCTTTATAGTTCGGATTGGGATGACGACTTGGATGACGTGGAGGTGCTGCAAACAGTTTAGAGAAATAGATTAATAAAAGTTGAATAGATACATCAATATATATTATTATTATACAGTTTTAAACTCTTACTGAATTCAATTACTTTAAAGTCTTTGCTACCAAAGTGTTGTATTGTTGTATTGTATTCCAATTCTACTTCGACTTACACCAATCTTCAAATTTAACACTATGGCTTATACGATTTTCTTGACATATAATTTGTTTGCTTGCCCCAATCTCTGCCCCCAATTCCTTGCTTGCCCCAATTCGAATGCTTGTTTCGATTGTATGGCCTCTCACCTTGTATCATCATTGTGGCGGGATACATGCCGGTTACCTGCGCCATTTGCGGTCGGATATCGCTCGAGGGCGAACGACGACTGTTGGGCAAGGCCACCGATGGCTACAGAGAGGAGAGAGAGAGAGAGAGTTGAGTATAAAACTATATATTATATATATATATATATATATTAGAGTATATACTCACGTGCGCAAAGTACGTCTGGCCATACTTGATGTAAACACCGGACGCCCCATTCGGATTGTAGCTGCCGAGGGCAGCCACACCACTGAGTACCGCTGTGGCCTGTTGGCTATTGGCTGCTGCTGCTGCGGCCGCTGCTGCTGCCGCTCCGGCCGGATGATGCAGCTGGGCTGGAATGTGCGAGCCACGCGGTCCGGCACCGTTGCCGCCGCCAGCATTGCCCGCACCGCTCAAATAGAGTGACGGCGGTGAGGCATTCATGGCGGCGCCCGTCGTTGGATCCACCACAATGTACTGGGTGCCCAGGCTGGTGGTGGGTGGTGCATTTGTGGCATTCGGCGTATTGGCGGCGCTGCTGTTGCTGTTGCTGTTGCTATTATTGTTGCTGCTGCTGCCGCCGCCAACGCCGCCTGCAATACTGTTGGGCGAGTTGTTGCTGCTCTCGTGGCTGCCGCCACCGTTGCCATTGGCGCTCGGCGAGTTGCGCTGCGAGACGCTGCGCCTGAAGTCCGCATTGATCGTCTTCTGGCTACGGAAACTGGCAGCAGCTGCATTTAGACGCACTGGTGGCTTTGTCTCGTAACTAATGCCACCGCCTCCTCCTCCTCCGGCTGGACTGCTTGTCGTTGGTGCATAGCTGGGCGGTGGTCCGCTGATCAGTGGCAGCTGCGTGGGCTTATTCTCGCGCTTGCCCAACCCATGCGGCGGTCCACGATGCGCAGCATGATGATAGCTCGACGATGTCGATGGTCCACCCAGGCTAATGCTGCTCGGCGAGGCGCGCGGCGTTGGCTCGTTATTGGAGTTGAGCAGCGGTGTCTTGGCGCCCGTTGGCATGCCGCCCAGCGGCAACGAGTGGCGCGGATTGTAGCCACCCGGATGATAGGGTTTGCGACCAATGCTGGGCGCATTCGAGCCCAGGCCGCTTGCATTGTTGTTGCGCTTCTCGTAGGGTGTGCCATAGCCGCCCTCGTTGCTGCTCTGGCTGTGATAGTAGTGGGGCGTGGTGCTGTTGCTGTGATAGCCCGAACCACCAGTGCCGGAGATGCCACCTCCACTGCTGTTGGCGCTGCCACCGACATTTGGCGCGGGTGGCGTGCTGAACAGCGGTGCCTGGCGGCCAGGTGCTGCCGGCGTGCTTGGCGCCGACTGAGAGGCGGCCACATCCATGGTACCGCTCGCTGCCGGATAAAATGGTGCGGCTGTGATGAGAGCATGATGTGGTGCCGTATGCTGGGCCGCTGTCGGTGCCGGCGGTGGCTGCTGCTGCTGTTGCTGCTGCTGCTGCTGGAGCACCGCATTATGCGGCCCCGCCGTCGGGGCGCCCGCTTGACTGGCTGCATAGGGGAATATATTGGTTGGTATCAGCGCCGTGGCATGCTGAGCTGGCACCGCATACACATGCGCACCGGCAGCGGCCGCAGCAGCCGCAGCAGCATTGAGATCTGTGTTGGCCCCCGCGCCGCCATGCGCCAGCGTCAGCGGGGGCAGCGCATGATATGTCGTTGTGCTGGCGCCGGGCGTCGTGGCGATTAGCTGCGTGGAGCCGGCGCCCGGATGATGTGCCGCATTGGCATGACCAGCGGCCGTCGCTGCTGACGGATAGCTGGGATTGTAGTGTATAGAGCCGCCGCCGGGCGTGCGCTTAACGCGCCCACTGCCCATATAGCCGCCGCCGCTGTTGTGGCCGCCGCCGCCACCGCCGCCGCCGCTGCCGCCACTGGTGATGAGGTGACCATTGGTGGACTGCTGGCCGCCAGCTACCGTCGGCGGACCAGCCGCTGTGGCAGTTGCGAGATTCAGTTGAGCTGCGGCCACCTGTGCCTGAGCCTGGGCCTGCGCCTGCACCGACGTCTGCCCGGTGGGCGGTGGCTGGCCTGCTGCGGCAGTTGCCACCATGGGCGTGGCAGTGACTGCCTGCTGGGGTAGGGCATAGTAGGGTATGGGATAATAATGATACGGATAGCCAATCGGATACGTGGCCATAGGCAGCTGCTGCAGCGGTGCACCAGACGGATCGCTGGAGTAGATCAACGGCCCCTGATAGATGGGCGCACCATTAGGAGCGGCGGCAGCAAATTGAGCTGCCGGATAGGTGGCGGTGGCCATTGGCATTACAGCCGTGGCTGGACCAGCCGGCGTCTGGTATATGGCCTGGGCGGGTATAATACCGTCGCGCTGCTGCTGTGCCGGATCGAAGACAGGTATCATGTAGGTGCCGCCGGGCAGTTCGCCAGCCTCCTGTGAGGCGAATATCGCCTGAGTGGGCTGACCGCTGCTCGTCAGCTGGAAGAGTGGCTGCGATGCAGCGCCACTAACCGCTGGCTGTGGATACGCTGCATACACCATGCCCTGGGGCACAGCATAGATGTTGCCATCGGCCTGAAAGCATATAATAATCAAATTAGTCTTCCCAATCTTTGTGAGTTGTAATTGAACTCTACTCACCGCTTGCTGATATGTGGTGGCGCAATAGGGCGCCGCGCCATTGGGCGTGGTAGTGGTATGAAAGACGGTGGAGCCATCGGCTGCCTGATAGCTTTGCGTATATGTCCAGCTGGTCGTTTTGGGATCCTCGACAACTGCCTGAGCTTGGCTCTGGCTGGCTGGTTTCATCTCGCACTGGCTGTAGGGCGTGCTGCTGGGCGAGATCGATTGGGCATCGCAATTCAATGGAACTGCGGCCACTGGCAGCGGCGTTTGGCTAGCTGGCAACTCCTGCGGCGATGACACACTAGCTGTTTCCGTTTCCTGATCCTGCAACTGCAATTGCTGCTGCTGCTGCTGTTGCTGCTGCTGTTGCTGCTGCTGTTGCTGCTGCTGCTGTTGTTGCTGCTGCTGCTGCTGCTGCTCGAGCTCCTTGTCAGCGGCACAGCAAGCTGGTATATTCGGACTGGTTGCCTGATTCTTATACTTTTGCACCTCGATGCGATCATAGTTCTTCGTGGACGTCGTGGTCGTAATACTCAGACAGGCCGTGGCACTGGACAGACTATCACACTCGTCGCCCTTGCCGCTGCCCGACTCGCAGAGCGACTGCAGCTGCTGCGGCTCATTCTGATAGCTCTCGTAGCTGTCAGAGCAGTCCATGCCCGGTGATTGCACCTCCTCGGCATAGCTTTCAGTGGAGCTGCACGACAGCTCAGCGCTGTACATTGGCTGCTGTTGTTGCTGCTGCTGCTGATGTTGCTGCTGCTGATGTTGCTGCTGTTGCGGCGGCTGATGTGGCGAAGACTTGCGATAGGAGGCATAGTTGCCGCCAGAGTTGCCGCTCGACTGATAGTTGCCGCCATTGTTGCCTCCATGCTGCAGTGCCTGATTGGGCGGCAAGTTGGACGGGTCATAGTGGTAAATGGAGCTGCAAGCAGATAAACAAAAAATAATTAATGCACAAATATTTACAAAGCTAGCGTATTGAATTGTGTTTTTGGATGCTCGCTCATTGCATGCGTGTTTTGTATATAAAGTAAGTATATATTAAATTATGGAAAATACAGTTGTCAGGGTTGCCACAGTTTTTGCGAATAGAGTGCGCAGTGAAGGCGGCAGACGGCAGCGACAGACATTCTCTTTGATTTAGATATACAAATATATATATATATATATTTATAACATATATGGCGTATAAGTAAATGGAAAAACAACAACAACAAATGCGAGACAGTGTGTGTGAGAGAGAGAGAGAGAGATAGAGACTGAGAGAGAGAGAGTATGATGCAATGTAAACAACAATTAGACGACAACACTGGCAGACGGCACATTTGACAGCTAGTTTAACTGCATGTTAAATTTGCTTGACAGAGACAACGACAGCAGGCGATCGAAATAAGCTGATAAACAGTTCATATATATATATATAGATGAGAGAGAGAGAGAGAGAGAGAGAGACAGAGCTGAGCGTAAGATGTGAGCACAGCTGAGCTGAGTGTAAATGGACGCGTGAGTGTGTGTTTGTGTGTGTGTGTGTGTGTGTGTGTGTAGGCTATATAGGTGTTAAGGTGAGAGCGAGTGTGATTGCTGAGCTGAGAGCTGAATTGGCATTTGATTGTCCAAAACTCTCAGTCAAAATAAATTTTTTTTTGAGTGAGATCGAGCTGTGATTTGAGTTTGATTTTGAATTTGAATTTGATTTTGATTTTAAGGCAGATAATTTACAAAAACAACATCAACAAGTTGAAAGTAGCGCATCGAAATGCCATTAATATAAATGTAAGTATATATAAATACATATATATAACAGGTATGCAAAAATAATATTGAAAAAAAAAAATAAATAATTAAAAAATAAAAATAATCTGAATTAATTTAAATTCATTGAACGCTTAAATTGACTTTGCTTAGATACAACATTTGGTATTATTAAATATGAAAAGTAAACAAATCGAATATACTCATTGCACTTTCATGAACGAGCATTCGGCATGCCGAACTGCTAAATACCCTAACTAAGCAAGCGAGAGAACAAAAATGTTAACAAGAAGTTGAATTAAATCTGCTAAAATTGAGTATATCAGAAAATTTGTAAAATCGTAAAAAAGTGAAATACATTAAATATATTAAACATTAATTAAACTTTTTTGATGGTTAACAGACTGACAAAAGCTGAATACGAAATTAATGCTATAGCATATAATAATAATAATTCCTATATATAAGAAAAACTTTTAACATAAATTTCTTAATAGTTTCTTAAATGATTTCTTATCGAAGCACTTTAAAAAATTATTATAATTTTTTGGTTTTATACAATTAACAATTAGTAAAATATATTAAAGAAAAACAAAGCATTGCGTTCATAACATTTGGCTGCATTAATAGTTTTATGTTGTTTTGCATTTAGTTTGAGATTTGTTTTGTGTGTTTTCGGTTTTTGTAAATTACCCGTCTGCATTGAGAATTGGTTGGAGGGTTTGCGGATCAATGAGGACGCTGCCAATTGGCACACTCGAAATGTCTGTGACGGCCCAGACGAGTCCCGATGCTGTTGCCGACGCCTCTGATGTGCAGGACGTTGTTCTTGCTGTTGCTGTTGCCGTTGCAATTGATGTTGTTGCTGATGATGATGATGGTTGTTGTTGTTGTTGTTGTTGTTGTTGTTGTGATGGTGGTGGTGACGTTGCTGCATGCTGCAGAAACGAGGCCATGCCCCGATTGGAATTGACCTGCGCCGTCGGCTGGCTGTACTCCGGCGTCTGTCTATCGCTGCCGTAGCCGGTGGGCGAGGGCGTTACGGAATCGGAGCGCACGGATTGGGTGCGTGTCTTGTAGCTGGATATATAGTTTTTTTGTTTTTTTTTTTTTTTTTGTAATTTTGTAGTTTGATTTTTTTTTTTTTCGGGGTGGCATACAAAAATGTTTTTGGCAATTTTAACAACAGTTTTCATTTTGTTATCGATAAATCAATAATTAAATATATATGTATATATTGAGAAAAGAGAGAGAGAGAGAGAGAGAGAGAGAGAGAGAGAGCGAGCGTATTGGGTATGGCTGGGTTGAATCTAAAATCAAATCTAAAGCGTAATACTTTAAAATCTACTCACCCGCTGCTCGAGGGCGACAGGCGCCAGGGAGTGCTAGTGCTGCCAGTCGAGTCCTGTTTAGTAAAGCCGCTGCCACGTCCGCTCTTGTTCGAATTGGTTGAATCGCCGCGTGGCAATGAACCGCCACCGGGACCGCCAGCACTCGGCGGTCCGCCATAGTTGCCAAAGTTATGTGATTTGGGCACCGCACCACCAGAACGCATGCCGCCACCATCACGTGATTCCGTAGACTAATCAAAAGCCCAAGAGCAATTAGTTAAGATTGAGATGGGGGTTTAACAACGCAGTCAACTTACATTCTGCATTTGCAGCATTTTGCCATTGGGACGCTTGGGTCGTGGCGGTTGCTGTTGCTGCTGTTGTTGTTGTTGCTGCTGCTGCTGCTGCTGTTGCTGTTGCTGCTGCTGCTCGACTGCATTGTGCCAGCCACCGTTGCCGCCACTAGGACCACCACCATAGCAATCCTCATCGTAGCCATCCTGCTGTGATGTGCGATTAAAGATACGACTACGTGCACGATCATAGCACTCCTCACGCTCCTCAAAGCTTTTAGCCTTGCGATCGAGCATCAGACGTTCCGGACAGAGATATGGCGATTGACGCACCTCATCGAAACTGTGCGTATCACGCTTTAGAATTGACTTGCGCCCATCCTCACGATGTTCACCACGCACCAGAGATTTGAAGCGAATCTGTGAATAGCAATAGAGTTAGTATAAAGTTAACTATAATTCATATATATATTAATTAACTAACCTCGGGTATACGTGTGCCTTTGGTAACGGCCACGATCACACACTGTTGCGTCTCCGAGTCCACATTGTGATCCATGCCAAAGAAGGCGGCCGTGCGATGGATTAGCATGCGATTATACGAAGACGACGACGGAAAGCGATACTCACAGCCACGACTATTAACAGAGAGTTAAATAAATTTAAATCTAATTTAATAATTTCTAATCAATTTCCAACACTCACCCTTTTTCCTGCACAAATTCTATCAAATCCTTCTCAATCTTTAACAGATAGTTGCGATCCTTTGGATTCTTGTTGAGCGTGTCCCGGAAGAAGGTCAATAGATCGGTGCCACCAAAATCCGTATATTGTTCGCTTGAGTTCTCTGTTTGATGAAAGACTAGAATCAATGAATTGAGCTATGCACAAGGCTGGGGGGGGGGGGGGGAGGGGACAGCATCCACTTAAACTGGATGCTCATAATTACCGCGCGATATAAAGCCTGATGTATTGTTGCTCGAATTGTTGGAATTGCAGCCCAGAGTTTGACCATTGCCACCACAATTGCCGTTGCCGCCACCACCGACGCCGCCGCCTCCACCAGCACCGCCAGCACCGCCATCAATGCTGTTGGATGAGCTGCCCGTTAGATTCTTCAAGCGCGGCTTAGAACCCTTTGCATTTGTATTGTTGGCGCGATGCTTCTTGCCACCGCCGCCCGTGCCGCGCTCATAATGATATTGCTCCTCCTCATGATTGCTGTTGCTGAGATTGCTATTCTGGCTGGACATTTCATGACGTTCATGACGCTCATGACGCTCGGCGGCCTTGTAGTTCATGCCTGAGTTGTACAACAGCGCGGAAGAGTTCTGGCTATTGCCATTGTTGCTGTTGCTGCTGCTGTTGTTGTTGTTGCTGCTGCTGTTGTTGTTGTTGTTGTTGTGATGCTTTTCCAGTCCATTGGATTTCAAGTCTACAACATATTTTTTGCCACTGTTGCTGCTGTTGTTGTTGTTGTTGTTGCTGCTGCTGCTGTTGTTGTTGTTGTTGTTGTATTCAATGCCAGAGCTGCCATTGCTATTGGTGCGATTGTGATGTCCAGCTCCAGATTTTTTGGGCGGCGACAACTTTGGAAACTCGGACTCATCACGCAACGGCACATTGAGTGGCTGCTGTTGCTGTTGCAAATGTTGCTGCTGTTGCTGCTGTTGCTGCTGCTGCTGACTAGTAACAATCACAGCGGGCGTTTCCATCAGCGGCGAGTTGCCGCGTCCAGTTGATTGTGCTTTGCTATTGGTGTTGATATTGCTATTGTTGTTGTTGTTGCTTAATATGGCATTGTTGTTGTTGTTGTTATTATTATTGTGCTCATGGGCATCGCTGGGGTGTTGTTGCTGCTGCTCGGCAGCGCCTCGCGGCGTTGGCGTGCGTGGAGGCGATGTAGATTCGCGCATGGCATGACTGCGTGTAAGATGTTTGCCCTTCATGTTGCCCTGTGTTTCGTAAAAATGAGGGAAAGTGAAAGCAATTAGTTTCGAATTAGCCACCAATTGAATGCCAAAGTTGACAGACCAAAAAAAGAGAGAGAAAACAGGACGAGAGAGAACGGTAGAGGATAGAACTCGACAGGACACCATAGAGAGCCAGCCAGCTAAAGCTAGACTCTCCATGGCGATGACGTTGCTTGACATGATGCAATTGTTGGCTCATTAAAATGTTAAACAAATGCCAGCTCCCCACACATGTGCTCAATAAAGGCAAAGCGACACAGGAGAGGGCATTTGTTTGGCGAGGGGCGGACAGAAAACAACAGAAAAAAAATCAATGCCTGATTTACTAAAGTCTTTAAATACCCTGGAGAAACCTAAAGTTTTTCCTAAGCAAGCAACAGTACTCATAAAGTTGGCTTTAAGGTAAGTCAAGTTAAGGTAAATAATTTAAATCTGTCTGCCTTGGCTTTTCTTTTTAATTTTTTTTTTGTAATATGCCTACAACAATTTATTGAAAAGGCTTACATTCAAAAATGTTGGTGAATGCGAGTGAGTGTTAACAAACAGGTGTGTGAATGAATATTGGAATTAAAGTGAATCCGGTCTAAAGATTTTTCAAATCTATTTATTTTTTAATGTTATATACTTCTATAATTCACTATTATATTTAACTATACATTACAATTAATTTATTGTTTTTTTATTTTTTTTATTTTAATATTTTATTATTGATTTGACAGCAATTTCTAAGCCTATTGGATTCATACAAACATTTATCAAACCTCATTCACATATTTCTAAGTTCTCTAATACATTTACAGATTATTCCCCCAGATTTGAAACTACAATGAAACTTATCTAAAGTTATTTTCAATATTTAAATCATATTTAATATTTATTAATATTTAAATTCAAAGTTAAATTTAAATATTGGTTCATAATAATTCTAATTTTATTTTAATATATTTCTACATATAAATATGCATTCAAATTAATTTTCAGCTGATTTTTATATGTGAATATTAATTTTAAAAATATTTTGACACATATTGCCCTTATATAAATTAGGAGCCTAACATATTTTTCTTATAGAGCTCAATGATTAATCAGCTCAATATTAAAATTGCTTCATAAAGAATGTTTCTTAAGATATTTTTCATATCTCTTACTACAGGGTATTCCCTAGTCGTTCCCAGCAAGCACTCTAGCTACCACAACCACATACCTTGCCTTGCCACTGTTGCCGTGCCAGCCACATAAATTCCTTCATAGCCTGGGCTTTGCCATTTGACATTTAAACAAACACCGAAGGACAACGCAATCATATCAGTTAGTCAATCAGGCAGTCAGTCAGGCAGTCAGTATGTTAGTTGGTCAATAGACAGTTAGTCACTTATTCAGTTAACTAGTTAATACGTTTTTTTTTTTTGGGTTTTCCATTTTCTCTACTAGCCATTGCCAAATTGATTTTTATATGCACACACAACTCCAGCCCATCAAACATCATTAATCAGACAATTTTTGGGTAGCCTTAGAAGACAGCTGCTACTACTTGAACTCTCAATCGACCAAGCCAAACCATATATACAGTGACGTCGCACAAAACAGAAAAAAAAAACCAAAGCCAAAGCAAAAGCAAAAGCAATAAAGCCAACTGCAAATGTCAAAGTCAAAGCGATGAGCACACAGTTTCGAGTGCTAATATATACACACACACTTCAGCAGTGATCTAGTATATAATGTATATACTTTATATATATATATATATATATATATATATATATATATATATATCATTCATCTACTATATACTTTAATTTATATCGTTGGCAATCATGTATAAATTTTACAGTTGACAGCTTTTTTGTCTACAGCTTGTTCCTTTATTAATTAGTCAAAATTTTAATTATAAAACTATATACTAGTTTATATATTATAAAAATATATAATTCTCGTATTTTTAATTTCTAAATATAAATTCTTTTGTTATTGCATTTGCCTTCAAATAACCACAAGTACAAGTAATCTTTCGAGAGCTACAGTTGAGGGCATTGCAATTTTGTATTAGAGCAATAATTTTAAGACTATATTATATATTTAGATTCTTGATGAATATCAAGAATAGCCTTGTCTATCAAATTGTCTACGCGAAATAATCTTTTTATCTTGAGGCTTTCTTAATTCGAAACCTTGCTTAGGCCTGTATTATATAAACTAAATTGGACTTGATAGAAGTTTTATTTAAATATAAATTTATTATTGAATTGGTCTATATATTATTTATCTCTCTTTAGATATCTTCATGAAATTTGTTATTTAAGAAAATGAACATCAAAGATTATCTACAAAATCATTCCAGATGATCATATCTTATAAATGTATATATCATATATGCAGAATTTGGCTGCAAATACAATAAAAAGCTAGAACAAGTATAGCCTATAGCTGTATTGGCTTTATCTACAAAAGCATTCCATATAATTATATCTTATAAATTTATATATTAGAACTATAGTTCTATATAGCAGAATTGGATTTTTGTATTGTCAAGAACTATCTTCTTGGTATCGAACAAGTTCAAAATAAGTTTTTATATGGAAAGCATATTCATTTTCTGTAAATTCTTATAGCAGACTCAGAGATCTATAACTTTGCTATACAAAGGAATAACTGAGTAAGGAATAACTCGAATAAAAGTATATTGAATTTAAATTTTAACTAAGCTATTGCCATCTAAGAACTGACTGCCAAATTCGATATATTTACTATTGTTAGGCCTAAAGCATGTGTTCTATTAAATATAGTAGATATAGCATACTATTTACACTCTTAGCTAGCCATAACAGTCATGCTGCCCTGTTTCTTCAAGAACTGCTGCTTACTACCAGGCAAAAGACTTCACTAACCACAATTATAGCCAACTGGCCTGAGCAAGGCAAGGTCAGAAAATATGTTTACTAGTATTTAAGTAATTATTTCTTTGCTCGCTTATAATTCAAATTGGATACATTTGAATAATCAAAGTGCAGATTTCGAACTTCGTGTTGGCCAACTTCCGCGAACGTCATCAGTTGACGGGAAAAATCAATAAATCGACCTTGGACGGCAGAGTCCAAGCAGAAGCAGAAGCAGCAGCAGCAGCTGTTGCCAAACCAAAGAAAATTTTGTTGGCATTGTTTTTATTGGTTGTCTGCTGGTTAAATACAAGTTAGAAACAATTGAAATCGAACTATGCCCATGCCATATACACACTTGGCCCATTTGCCCGTCGCCCGGCAATCCACCCACATAAACCTTGAACTCCGTTTGTAGTTTGGAAAAGCGTTTGCCTCTGCTTGTCCAGGGCAGGGCAATCAAAATGCCATTTTCAATGCAATACTTTGACATTCACTGCAATTTGGGAATTTCCAGCAAATCAAGTTTTCCAATAGACCAATTCCTAGAAAACTGCAGGACAACACCCGCTAACCAAATGACCCATAACACCCACCTCCCCCCTCACACCCTCACACCCTTCCTTCGTTGCATTGTATTAACCTGACCTGACCCAGTTCTGTGCAGTTTTTGGGCGTGTATCTTTTTTGCACGGACCAATTCCAGTTCATGGCTGCTGCACGTGCAGAGAGTCGAGAGAGCGAGACATAGAGAGAGACAGAAAGAGAGATAGAGAGACAGACTCTCAGCGGGAAATGGATACACGCGCTGTGCAACTGTGACTGACCCATTTATATATGCATTTTATATATATATATATATATATATACATATATATTTCTCTCGATAACTATATCGTTCTATATATTTATGAGTTTTATTTACTTACGCGTCTATTGCCAAAACTGTTTTGACGCCCCAAATTGGAAGCGTTCGATTGCTCCTCGTTGCAGTTAGTATTATTGTTGCTGTTGCTGTTGTTGCTGACTGCTGCTGCTGCTGCTGTTGTTGTTGTTGTTGTTGTTGTTGATGACGTCACAGCTGCTGTTGCACTTGTAGTTGCTACTGCTGCTACTACGGCTGCTGCTGTTGCAGGCGCTGATGTTGATGCTGGTGACGTCGCTGAATTGTTGCTGGCAACGGCGGCGACAACAACAACGGCGGTGGCCGCAGTGGAGGTGGCTGAGGCGGAGGCTAAGTTGGTTGGAATATTTGTAGCTAGGGCTACTTGAGATTTTGTGGAACTCATAATCACAGTTTATGTAAAATGTACTGCAAAAGAAAGAGACAGAGAGAGAGAGAAAGATAAATTTATGAATTTTAATACGATTAATTTAAGTGAAAATTAAATATATGATATATAGAGAAAAATATATAATATAATATATAATATACAAATATATAATATACAAATATATAATATATCTTTTAAATTATGAATGTAATATTGAAATATTTTATATTTATATTATTATTATTTTATTGATTATATTATATATATATATTTTTTTAAATATATGAACATATTTAATATTAAAATATATTTTAAATATTTCATTTAAGCATCGTAAGTTTCTCTATATATAACAATTGTGTTCTAAAGAAAATTGGGTCAATTGAACAAGCAGCAATTAGGTTAGAATCCCAGCTAAGTTTGTGATCTAATTAATTCGAAGGTCTCATTTGTGGTTAAAAACTATATTAACATATTAACATAATGTATATAACATATGTTATCAACATTATATATTTTACTTTTATAATTTTTATTAATTAAATAATCTCATAATCTTTTAGCAACAAGATAAAAACAAAAAATAAATTGTATTCTATCATTTGAAATCTCATATATAATTACTCCCTATTTATGAATAATAGACATACATAAAGACATACATATATAGACAGATATGCGTATATATAAATGGTATAATTAACAAAACAAAAATTCAAGCAGGCTTTCTCATATAATATAAATTAAGCAAATGGTAAACTAAGGATTGTAATTGATAGATAAACAGATACAGATATGTATATATATATTAATGGTACATTTCATTAACCACAGTCATTATCCATAATCATTCAGACTATGCGTATGAATTCAAATAACTAACAATATTAATAGTATAATAATATTTATAATAACATTTGATTACATTTAAATTTTCTTTTTTTAGCCCTTTACCTTTGCGAGTGAGAAAAACTATTGCATTTTGTTGTATGCTCCAATTTCTTTTAGTTGTTGTTGTTGTTATTTTTGTCTTTTTGGTTGGTTTCATAAGAATCTTTGCGTACGATTAGAGTTTTTTTTTTTTCTTAATTTTTTATACATATATGTTTGTACGTATTTATTCTGAGTTTTTTTTTTTTTAATATTAATTAATTTTTCTTTATAATTTCAAGAGTAAAATCATATTTTGTTGTTTGTCCAAAAATATGCCGGCAGTGCAGTTGATAGAATATTTTTAAAAAGACTCTGTCTACGGCTGTTTTTCCTTTTGAGCTGCGATGCCACAGGTTTTTTTTAGATTGAGTTGTTATTTTTTTTTTTAATAGTTTGTGCGACTAAAGTTAGTTAATGATTTAGTTTTTATACTCGCTTATAGAGACAAGGCTTAGTTTAGTCTAGTTTAGATATATATAATATATGTGTGTATATAGTATAAGTATAGTTATTGTTGTTGTTGATTATTTAGTTTGGTTTTTTTTATATATATATATATTTCGTTAAAAAAATTATGTAAAACGAAAAAATGTAGAATCGAAAACACAATTTATTGAGATTTTTGTTGTTGTAGGTATTGTTATTTTTTTTTGTTTTAATTTTTTTGTAATTGCATTAAAAGTTTTTATAACGTTGTTTATCACATTTACACCATATCACCGAGAATCACAAACTGCCTTTAGGTATTTAGTTTATTTCTGTTGGTCTCTGCACTTTGCGACGTTTTTTTCTCAATTAGAATTATTATTAGGGGGTTTTAGTCCTTAAAGCTTACAGCTAGATCATTAATAACTAGTCCTTAGGGTTTATGTATAGTTGTATACTTTAAAAATATTATTTAGTTAAAGCTTTTCTTTTGGTTGTGATTCTTATACATATATATTTTATTTTGCTTGATTTTTATTCTCCTTCCGTTGATTTACTCTTATTTATTTATTTTTGGTATTTCTTTTTCTTTTTTTTTTTTTTGGTATTTTTTATGTTCACTTTCTGTTGTCTATGGAGTAGTTCAGGTTATGTGAGAATTTCTTTGATTTGTTGTTTGTGGCACACATTTTGCTGCAAGTTGAGTAGCGCATTGAATACAAGTTGAGCGATTCAAAACTTTTCAGAGAGCGCGAACTTTTTTGTGTATGTATCTGTGTAAGTAACACACACACACACACATACGCGCACACACATACGCACACACACACATAAATACACGCACATGGAATGTGACCTTGTTTACGATTTATTTTGATATTCAAAAGCGTCGAGAGCAGTGTAATTGAAATGCGTGTGCCTTTGCCTGCCCCAGGATACGAACTAAAAGCGCCGCATACAACGACCAAGGGATGCTTTCTGCACACATAGCGAACTCCGTCTCTCTCTCTCTCTCACACTTCTTCTCTCCCATTGTATATCTCTTGCCCTCTTAGCTTATATATCTTTTCGTTCACTGTGGAGTCTTTGACCAGTTGTTTTTGTTATTGTTATTCCTTCTAGCGAGTTCGTTGTCATAATTATGCTAATTTTTGATTGCTACAAGTTTTCTATTTCTTCCTCTTTCTTTTTTTTGCAATGATTTAGGTAGCAATTCCTTTAGAGGGTTGTTGAACGATAAAATGAAGGTTAAATAGCTCTAGATCTAAGAGATAAGTTTTGTTGAGTTTAACAGAGCGAAAAACTTATGGGAATAACTACCTACATTCAATTAGAAGAAAAGCATATGCCAAAATTAGAAATTTCTAAAGAATTAAAGGAAGTTTTTATAAAATTTCTAGTGTAAAAGAAATTGTGAGAAATTGCTTTGTAAATTAATTGAAATTGGTTTTAGTCTCCCTCTTTATTTACCTTTATCTTAATATCAATACAAATCTCAATCAATTACATCTCAAATTCTTTTTTTGCCCTTTCACTGATGAAATAATTAACGAAACCCCGCAAAAATAAATCGAAATGTTTACGTGGGCTCCCCCGCACTCGAAGAAAATCCAATTCTGAGACGCTAAGCAAACAAACAAGCGAATTGCATTGGGCGAACATAAAACCTAAAAGCGAAATATGAACAAGTCAACAAGGTACAAATGGATTCTCATTCCTCATTCCCATGCTCTACTAAGCCTAGAGCCCCACCCTCTTATCATGCCATTTCTTATTTTCTTTTATATATATATACAATATTTATTTTTTGCATTCGTGTGTTTGGGAAATACCCGCGAAATGCCAGCATGATTTGGAGAATGGCATGTCATAGAGTAGAGGGTAAGAATAAGACGCGAATACAGGTGATAAATGGATGACGTAGTCGCCCGTAATAACAAAACACGCATACGCCGTGTGCCACATACACAGCCATGCAAATGAAAAGCACAAGTCACCCGAATAGCAAAAGAAACAACATTCGCCCATTGCAGTGACAAAAAATAAATAAATAAAAATGAAGAAAAAGACGCGGAAAACAGAAAACGTTGCCCGGAATGCATGTGGCTCAGTGTTGCCTCGTTCACAGTTATTCCAATTCTCTGCTCCCGTTTCGTCCCATAACCCATGCCAACTGTTTGCAGCAGCTGTCGCTGTTGCTATCGCCGTCGACGTCGACGTCGACGTCTCAACACACTCAAAAAGCTTTGGCGCACACGCTGTACTCGAAATTGTGTTGCGGCTGTTAAAGTATTTTTTTCTTTTTTTTTTCTTCTTTTCTTTTTAGTGTTGTAAAGAGCGCAAGCTTTCTAAACGCCTGCGCTTGCGTGGGAGAGAGACAGAGAGAGGGAGAGAAATTGAGATGAGAGTGAAGGAAGTGAGTGAGAGCACTTGGTGCGTGCATTTCTATTAAATGTGAACCAACAGGAAGTTTGCCGCGTTGCATTGTTCGAGCGAAATGTCTAGCAATCTTTACAGTTATTGTTTGTTTATGCTACGAATATTTCGATAGATGAAGAGAGAGATAGAGAGAGTAAAGAAAAAAAAAACTGCGTCGTTTAGTTAGGGCTAAAAATTTTACAGGGCTTCGCAAATGCTAACAATTTACAACCAAGACAACAACAACAACAAAGAGCGCCAAACGACCATTCGGCTATGGGGCGAAGACGCACGAATGTCGACACGAGCGCGACATGAAATTGAAACGAACGCGTGTATGCGCGCCTATGTATATATGTATGTGTATACGTACGTGTGTGTGTGTGTGAGTTTGTTGTGTGAAAAACGTGTGTTGCTGTGTATGTATAATACACCAAAAAGTCAATGCAAAAAAAAAAAAAAAAAGGGCAAAGCGAATAAAAAAAAATCGTCAAATTTTAAATGAAAATTCCGCTAACATTTTTCACGCGACAAGAAAAAAAAGCACAAAACAAAAAAGAAAATGTGGAAAAGGCGGCGCACAACACAAAATATTTTTCTGCTTTGCTTTGCACTGTTTTATATATATATATATATATAATACATATATACATATATATGTGCATATATGTATATATATATATATATATTTAAGCACTGCGCCGGGCTTCCTTTTCCTGCATACACAGAAAAGTATGTGCATATAAATATATATACACATATATATATAAGTGTATAATACTCACATATATATATATTTATCTATATATATGTGGAGATATATGATATACGCTGCACGCACTATTTAATGTCTCCTGCTTTCGATTTTCTTATGTTGTTGCTGTTTTATTAATTGCTACGCGCGTGCCATTTTCACGTTTGTGCGTGTGCGCGCGTGTATGCGTGTGTGTGTGTGTATGTTTCCACACTATTTTCCGAACTGTAATTTGTTGTATTTTTATATGCTTGATATTTTCGTATTTGTTTTTAGCTTCATCAACGCAAACTAATTCATTTTTCTCTTGCCTTCGCCCGTTTGCTTCATTGTGAAAATGTATTTTTAAGCTGCTGCTCCTCTGCTGCTGCTGCTGCTACTGCTGCTGATTCTCTTTTCTACTACTGCTGCTGCTGTTTCTGCTGCTGCTGCTGCTGATGACAATGACAAAGTTGACGACGGCTGCGACGAATAGGACGACGGCGACGAGCGCTGCGCTCCGCTGGCAGACATTATGGGAACACGACCGAATGTATACTGGGCCACCGCATGCGAAAAGGCCGTCAGAAAAGCAAAAGCATCGCTCAGGCTGGGGCACACACACACACACACATACACACACTCTCTCTCTCTCTCTTTTGTGTGCACGCGCTCTCTCCTTGCTCTATTTGTGCTTTGTGCATAAGCCAAAAGGGTGGCAAGGTAAGAGTACTCTCTCTCTCTCTGTCTCTCTTTCTTCTCCTTCTAGCTAGCAACCGAGTCGGAGTGCGTAAAAGCTTTGCGAAAAAACAGGTTAAAGCATGTGGCCCCCGCGACCCGCTAATAGTCATTACCTTTACTCTCTCTCTCTCTGTCTCGCTCCCTCACTCATTCCGTTTCTCCCTCTCACTCTGCCTTTGGCTTTGTCTTTTACTCCTTGTCTCTTCTTGCTTACTTTAGTGTATTATGCCCCAGAGCCAAAACGCGCACGATTTGCTTTTGGGGTGGCATTTCACATCGCTGTGTTGTCCTTCCTGCGTGCGTATGCAGTAGTTGCTGTTGCCGCTATTGTTGTTGTAGTTGTTACTGGGCATCATCTTTGCCTATCTACACATCGCTTTGGCTTCCAAGCAGGCCATGACAAGACCTTGGAGTAGCCTGCATGTGTTTATGTATATGTCTATGTATATGTACGTGTGTGTGTGTGTGTGTGTGACAAACAGGAATTTATTTTGTTGCCTGCAATCAAACTTTATGCTTTCCTAGTAGCCATATATGTTCAATAGTCGTTTAGAATGAAAGGTAATTAATTATTAATCAAATTCAAAAGCAAAGGAAATTAACTTTTATCTGCAACAAATTTGATTTTGTGTGAATATTGTATTTGAAATGCAAAGATTTTAGCTTATTAATATACAAATAGAAATTCCAGTATTTCCAGTATTTAAACTTATGCTGCAAAAATGTAAATACTCTAATTTGTATTTTTGTCATAAATTTTAATACTAAAATCTGATCCTTTAGATTTTAGTATTAAAAACATATTTGCAGAACTTTTTGCAGCATAGGTTAAATAGTAAATAATAATTTGTATTTCTTCGTATACAAATGTGAAGAAGATATTAAAGCGAATTAACAAATTCTTTAAATAATGCCAAAAATATCCTCTCCAAGTTAATTCTTATTTCTTTATTTCAAAAAATATTTCAGCCTTTAATTTATCTGTAAAATTCTAAAAAGAAAAGAATTTAAGGTTCGATGTGACTAACTTTGCATTCGAAATTCAATCAAGCGCATAAATTCAATTAAAAAACTATCTCCAATAAAACTAGAAAAAAATTCTAGTTCAATATTTGTTGCAGCAATTCAATTAAAATGGCTTTTGCTTTTACAAAAATTCAGATTCAGAGATGCATCACTCTCTCTCAATTATGATTCACAAATTAAATTTGTACTCGATGCTGCGAGTTTTCAGGCAATTTTGATGGCATTTCATCAATCGGGCACGAAATGGGCAATAAAAAAGCTTTTACGAATAAATAACTGTAAAATTGAAGAAGCGACTGAGTGAAGGAGAGAGAGGGGATCTTCTCTTTCAGCTGTCACAGTGCATTACAGAAACGCAATCAGCTATAAGCTTTGTGCGTCTGTGTAAGTGTGTGTGTGTGTGTGCGAGAGGATTTCATTGTCAGTTGCCGTGACTATAGACAAAACCTCAATATGTGCCATGATTGAGTAGTTAAAGGATTTCAGCATTGAGTACGCCGTGTCCTAGATTCAACAACAGGCCGATAGATAGATAACTAACGAGAGCGAGAAAGAGAGAGAGAGAGAGAGAGAGAGAGGGAGACGGATAGTGAGAGCTAGGAGAGAGACAGCGTGCAATTGCAGCTTCAAAGTATGCAACAGAACGTGCATTACAATAATCCACGATTGCAGCCATTAAATGTAAATTGAAAAGCAATTCAAGCGAAGTCGCAGCGATTAGCTATACACACGCATCATTAAACATAAACAAGCAACGACGCAGCATCTAAATGGGAGGGGGGAAGAGCGTCAAATGCGTGTGCAAATGCGTCGCAGTAAATCATTTATGCACAGACTAACAAAACGGAACAATGGAAATGAAACGGAACGCCGACACTGCGCTGGTGCTTTAAAGCCGTCAGCTTTCATTCGGTTGTTTCTATTGTTTACATGGAGCGCTCGCTCATTTAGAAGAACAAGACAAAGAGAGCGAGAGAATGAGTGAGAGAGTGTGTGTTTGTGTGTGTGTAAGCTAAAGAGAGCGTATAAGTAAAGATGGCAACTTTCGACGACTGTTGCTCGGCTCTCGTAATATGTAAAAGTAACGTAAACGTAATTCAACGTATGTGTATGTGTGTCTATGTGTATGAGTGAATGTCGTGACTGTCGCGCCTTGTTGCAATTACGACATCTTATTTGGGTCAGCGTAGACAGAGCGAGAGAGAGCGACTTTGTGTGTGTGTGTGTGTGTGTGGTAAAGAGAGTGTGCGCCTGCCAGTGAGATAATGTGTGAGTGAGTGAGTTGACAAGTGTCTGTCGCACGTGTGAGCTTAAAAGCGCAATGCATTCCGTTTCGAGGCCAAGTGTCAGGCATGTATGAAAGGCAAGGATGCTGCGTTTAACACTTCCCGTCGTCGACGCCTTGAGTAGGTGTGGCATTTAAGTGTCGCTGTGTGCCAAGAAATTGACTTCAATTAATAGCTGAATAGACACAGCTTAACTAATATCATCTAATTAGCCAACAAATGCCAAAGGCCACCAAATCCTCAATGTTGTTGTTGTTCTTCTTGACAGGTTTTTGCTTTTTCCTGCTTTTATGACGCAATTAAAATGCTAAATGTTTTATGACAAGACACCAATGGGAGGGGGCACTTTAATTAATTTGTCGGCCGTGAAAGGTGTTAACAGCAAGGACAACAAGCAAGCACCTACTGCTGCTGCTCCTGCTGCGGTTTCTTCGCGTCGTTGTTGTACTTTAACGCTTGACCCAGACAAGAGAGACACACACAACACTTTAAGCGCGGCGCGTGTACAGGCTGAAAACACAAGCTCCCCACCCCCACCGCCACCCCCACCCACACCCACACAGCCACACGCCTTGCCATGCCTTCCCCACCATTCTACGGCCAACCTAGATTATGCAGCTTATATGAGAGACGAGCGCGTGGCTCGGCTTCATCCTGTGTGGCAAAGGCTGGCTTGTAATCATGTTGCCTTGTTTTTTAGCTGACACAAGATGAAATGTGCGGGCTGCTCGAAGCAGAGGAAGAACCAGTCAACGGCAACAAGCAGGCAACGCATGCTATGGTCCTGTCATGCTCTCAAAGAGCATAAAACGCTAGCTAAGCATATTCAGACAAGCATATGAATCGAGCAACTGACAACTGCGCCGCTTTAGTTGACTCAAAGATGTCCTGCAACGATTGCAAGAACTGAAACTTGAGGCGAGCTTAAGTTACAAAATTCAATTATTTAAGAATTTCATTATAACTTACAACAAAAGGTGTAAGAGTAAAGAAACTTAAAATATTATCGAGCTAAAGTCATCTTTCAGCTTTTGCATTTACAACTAAGTTCTAGATAGTTCCAATATTGATATATATGGAATATGTTATTAACTTGTATGTTATTAACTTGATAGACAACATATACACAGTATAATCCGGTTATAACGACGACTACAACTCTAATTATAACGTCTTCCGGGTTTAACGATGTTACCTTGAGCGTCGTTTTAAACGGATTCTATTGTATTAATATAAATATATAATATAGCTAAATCTAAAGCAGAGTACTAAACGTTCTTCAGTTTAATTTGATAAATAAAATAAACAAAAATTTTGGTGTTTCGCAAAAATAAACGATGTCATTTTTCCCCCACTTCAAATACATATAAACTTCATACTACTTTCCGCTTAACTTTATTAAATTATTTACATTTCTAGCGCACTTGACATTTTATTCTTTTATTTTCCAACACTGGCTAAAAGCGACTTGGCCCGTAGCCTGAAAGAAAGGCCTTACTCAAGTATTTCTATTGCCGCAGGTAGCAAACGAAAAAAAATTCTTGTTGCATACACAAGGGGGCAACATGAGGTCGCATTTGATTGCTGCTTTTGTCTGTGACCCCTTGCTGACCCACACTCCACTCCAACCCACCACCCGTCCCCCGCCCCATTTCCAACGTGGAGTTATGAATTATGCAAAGAGGCAGCTAGCTCCTTTTGCCTGGGGCCCTATCAAAATAGAATACGCAGACGTGTGTTTTTTTTCTGTTTCTGTTTTCTGTCCGCCTTGGGAGCTGAGCCAAATCAAAGATCTTATCACAGATTCATTAGGCTATATACATATATATATATATATAGAGAGAGAGCGAAAATACTAGACGTATTGCATACAAAGTATAACAAATGAAATAAAGCGGCGTGAAAAAACTCATAAATTAATTCAAACAAATTCTCAACATTTCTGCAAGGCACGAAAAAAAAAAGAAAAAAATGTACGTTCAAGTAAAAATTGTGAATTTTTGTAAACAGAAACAACAAAACGAAGCGAAGCGAAACCGAGCGCAATAATAACAACAACAACAACAATAATAATTGAAACAACAATTAACAACAACACAAAAACAACAACAACAATCTATAGAATGAACCATAACAAATCGAGATGACGACGACATTTCGTTTATAGCATCATCTCAAATAGCGACAACAACAACAACAACAACAACAACAATTACAACACACTCGATGCATGCAACGCGTGCTGTCTGTTTTAGTTACATTCAGAATAAATATCGACGATACAAAGATAAAGGTGTATGTATATATATACAAATATATATACATATCTATGTATATATTACATATGTATTTTAGCATAGCTAAGCATACTAGGCTAGCCAAAAGTAAATCCTATTGCCCGGGTTATTTAAAAAAAAAAAAAATCGAAAAAAAACAACAAAGATTAAAGGCGATAAGAAACTTGCATAGACTAGCTAGATACTCTGTAGAATAAACAGCAATGAGAAGAGTAAGACTATATCGATGAGCAGTTGGAAAAATATTAAAGAGCATATATAATATCTCATCACATAAGACTCAGGTATCAGAACTTTAAAATATCATATAAAATATCGAACCACACTAACTGGAATAATGATAAAAAAGTATTTATAAAAAAAATTAAGCCCTGATTTCCCATTTTCAATGGGTTCAGGATATAAAAAATTCAAATAAACCATAATTATTTGTCTTTTTCATTTCTCAAACCCAGCTGAAATAAGTTCTCTTTTTCAAATACTTCATTATCATATATCATATATCATAAATCATATATCAAATATATATATATATATATATATATATATATATATATATATATATATATATATATATATATATATATATATATATATATATATATATATATATATATATATATATATATATATATATATATATATATATATATATATATATATATATATATATATATATATATATATATATATATATACTATATATATATATAGATAGATATATATTGAAGATATTCTATACTACATTTGCCCTACAACATCAGCTACATATATGTTCATATTTTTTCATCACAATTCTTAAACATCTAACCAAACATTCATATATTTTTAAAAAGACAAGCTGAAACTAAAACATCCAAACACAAATGCAACCATCTTCAATGCTTTAGATATTTCATATCTTTAATTCCTTTCAGCTCAAGAATATGTTCAAAACCATTGATCTATTGTCTAAGTATACGTAATAATTTTTTTATTAAATAAAATAAAAATTAAAATAAAAAAAATATATTAATAAACAAAATTTTAAAAATAATAATAATAAATAAAATCAAAATCGAAAAATATAATTTATGTATTTATTTATTTCAATATACGATATCTTTTAATCTATATAAATAACATAAATATAATCAACAAATCTTTATCTTTGCCTTCATAACTCAAAATTAAGTAACCAAAGTAAGGTAACAATAAACGACTATAAAAAATGAATTTTAATTTAAATAAAATTTCATGAAAATCAATATACTCCCATTGTTTCATTTACATCAATTCAATAAGTCCAGGGTATACGATAAAATAAAACAACATAGACGACATGATCGCGACGCAACGAATGCGAACTGAAAGCCCTGCCCTGCCTAACGGCCTGGGATCGACCGTCAGTCGGTCGTTTGGTCGTTCAGTCGGTCACTTGGTTGGTCTATCGCTCGTTTGTTTCACATAGAAAATAGATTTTCAATAAAAACCCACTCGAAAAACGCCAACAATGGCGCACAGAAACGCATTGCGATCCATTCCTCAATCTATTTTCGAGCCCAAACAAAAATATTTCTAAAATTACAACATTTAGCAAATCAGAAGGAAGACCAACAACTATATAGAGAATTATAGTAATAAACGTCTAAGCAATAGATATGAATATAAGAATAGAGTTATTCAAAGATTGGGAAATTATGGGTATAATTAATGAGAAATCTTTCATAGGTTCGAAGTTTAGACTAAGCTTAGCTATGTTGAAAAATTGTAAAGTCTGGCAACGCCTAAAGCTACTGAAGTACTAAATCTTTGAAAAGTAATCAAGAAATGCAAATGGCGTACAACAGAATATGATTTATAGCTAGCCAGAGTTGCCACCATTTAAGTATTTTAATCTATTTGCCATATTTGACAAATTTAAATGAAAATTGATTTATAATCAATACAAATCAGAAAAACTAAACCTAACAAAATGACAGAAATATGTTTGTATGTTAAATTCAGTTAGTTATGTGTGTTAATAGAACAAACAGATAATTTTGTAATTTTTTTTTTAATGCTTTTGGTTTGTGTATGTTTTAGGGTTGCAGATTTTTTTTTATAAAAAATTCAGATATTTCTAGTTAAAGTTAATATTTGATAACGATCCATTCTATCCATCTAATTGGGAAATGTTCAGTAGTCTCCCGCGGGGTTCGTATATCGATGAGCGCATCAGCAGGTCCTATTGCAAGGATGTGCTGCTCTCCAATTGGCAGGAGCTGCGTCTGGGAAACCAAGATGTGAACGATAGCATTACACCAGGATTGCAGCGAGTAGGTGCATGCATACGGCACAAATCAGAGGCACAGGATAACTACGTGCCGATAAATACATTAGAAGAGCCCAGTCATACGAAGCGACAATTTCTGGGGGCGCGCTACGAATCCATACACAATTTCAAACGGAATCGAACCTCGCAATTGCGCTTGGATTTGGAAGCGGATATGATAAACAATTACACAAGCAGCTACAGCATCATGTACGAAATTCTGCCCAAACTGGCGAGAACAACGGAGGCAAGCATCGCCGACAATGCATCCATTGTGCCGAGCAAACCCGAGCAACGAGATCTGATGCTCAGCTACGGCAATCGCACCAAGACGGGCAGCCGCTGCCGGCTTCGAGCTGATATGTACCTGGACAAGTTGCAGCGCTTGCAAACGACTTATGCGGCGGAATATGAACGGCATGCAATGCAGCCGGCAATTGCAACGGGCTTATCGAACTAGTAATTCAACCCAAATGTACAAAATTTCACAATTAAATATATAGATAACTTGGTAATATACAATGTTTGGTTGTCATAAAATTGTATTTTACTCACCATTTTCAGTTCTGCTGCCCATTGAGAGTGCTACAGCAGGCGTTTTGCAGCACACGGGCATTGTTTTGTTTGCAACTAATTTGGACTGTGCCGCTGTATTTTTCTGTTACCGGCTGATGTTGCTTTTTACACACACGTCTTTCTATTTAATTTGCTTAGCACACGAAATGTTTTTGTAAATTGCACAAAGAAATTTTTTCTTTTACGCTTGACACGCAAGTGTTGCAAAATTCTGGCGGATTTTATGCAAACAGCTGGGGTCGTGCTGCAATAGCAAGCGATAGCTATCGATAACTAAATGCAGTGCGAAATGTACTCACTAACTAACACTTGCGCTCCTCACTCTGCAATATTAACAGCAGGAATTTATTTTGCATTTTCAAGTGCAGTGTACAATTGATGTACATTAACATTAACAGCAGGGGATGAATAATTTAGCATTTGCGCGCGTTGTTTTGAAATATTTAATTTATTTAGTTTTATAACCCAATTGGAATCACTTATTTTATATTTTTAACATTTATTTCGAGCTTGAACGTTAACAAAATAGTTAATGGCATATTTAAAATAAGGCTGGTTGACTTTTTGGTGCCATTTAAAGCGAGTGCAGCAACATAATTTCAATCTTAAGTGCGCGGTGCAGTGTTTTTCATCCAACTTTTGATATATATATATATATAGTACATATATATATGTAGGTGGTACGGCAGTTACTTAAATTAAATTTGTTTCTATGGAATACATAATTCAGTTCATTCTAGATCAATTTTTTTATACGTATCATAATTCGTATTCGCTTCACATACAATAATTTATTTAGGATTTCGAATAATTCAGTTTTTTATGTGTTCACTTCTTCACGGTTTGCTTAATTAGTTAATAATCTTTACTGCTTTGCATATTTTACTCATCTGAGTCGTACGTGTGGTACCTCGGCTTTGTCACATGTGTTTTTGTTCATTTCTTCTTCTTCATTGATTTCCTTCTGCATTTATCTAAACTAGCTCCAGGCGCTTCATCTCCTTGAACAGCTCGTAACCCATCTTGGCAGGACTTCTGGTAACAATAACGCCGGCCTTTTCAAGAGCGGCAATCTTATCGTTGGCACCGCCCTTACCGCCCGAGATGATGGCACCGGCATGACCCATGCGACGTCCAGGTGGAGCCGAAACACCAGCAATGAACGATACCACCGGCTTGGCCTTGATGCCCTGCAAACGATTAAGCATAAGAATTGATTCGATTAGATTGCGTTCTCTTCTCCTCTAAAATATGTTCTTCCTCTACCGTATTGAATTCCGTCAAGTAATCGGCAGCCTTCTCCTCAGCCACACCGCCGATCTCTCCAATCAGGATGATGCCCTTCGTTTCGGGATCCTTGAGGAACACATCGAGGCAATCGATAAAGTCGGTGCCATTGAACGGATCACCGCCAATGCCGACGCACAGCGTCTGGCCTAGGCCCACCTCCGTGGTCTGGTGCACTGCCTCATAGGTGAGAGTGCCCGATCGGGAGACGACGCCAATCTTGCCACGCTTGTGAATATGTCCAGGCATAATTCCAATTTTGCACTGCAAAATGCAACAAAATTTAATCAAACCATGATAATATATATATATATGTAGATACAAACTGATAAAGCCGGTGCCGAGTCCAAGAGATAAGAGATAGATAAACAAAAAGTAATATAACAGTATTTGCTCGCTATGACGAACGTGACAACATATGTTGACTACTTTCTAATCAGATCAATTTAGTGAACTTCAAGTCCAACTGCCTTAAAGCGTAAACACATATGCGAGTCCAATGTAGTCGACTTTTTGATAGTCTGTTTAACAGTTGAAATACTAAGGCAGATGACCTGAAAACTGATACTTGGGGGAGCTAAGCTATAGTTAAACACAATCTAGATTAAAACATTGCTACAAACGAACTAGTAATATACCCTATGTAATTCAATTCACAACATTGCTTGAGTGAACTTTGGACTTATGGTTCACCTTGCAAATTGATCAATTTCCCTCGCAATATATCTAACTGGATATTTCCCAATTAACAAATTACCCTTCGTTTAACCTTTTTCAAAATATATCCCTCATTGGCATTTCTAACAGGGTATATAACGTAACAAAACCAAAAAACCGGCAAGCTAATCGAACGTTCTGCTTGAATTCGTCTCGCATGAACTTTGCACCCAGCGCTTATCTCCCTTATCTCTTGAGCGGACGTCTTCAGGCATCAGATCATGTTTTTATTGCTGGATTTCAGACGAACCTGTTCGGGTGCAATGATGCCGGGGCAATTGGGTCCGACGAGGCGCGACTTGTCCTGGCTAACCAGGGCATGCTTCACCTTGACCATGTCGTGCTGTGGCACACCCTCCGTTATGCACACAATCAGCGGAATTTCAGCGTCCAGGGCTTCCATGATGGCAGCGGCAGCACCGGGCGGTGGCACATAGATGACCGTGGCATGGGGATCCGTTGCCTTTTTGGCTTCCGCAACGGAGGCAAAGACGGGTAGGCCCAAATGCTGAGTGCCGCCCTTTTTGGGCGAAATGCCACCAACCAGCTTGGTACCATACTCTAGCGCCTGCTGGCTGTGAAACGTTCCCTGTTTGCCGGTGAAGCCCTGGCAGATGACACGGGAGTCTCCAGTCAGCTTCAGATTTCCACGCGTCTTGTTGTACTGCGAGCCACAACGTACGCTGGCCGTGAAGCCATCTAAGACGAGGTAAATTTGAATTTAGTTGAAAATTTCCCAATTAACAATTTCCCTTTTGTTGTTTGTTTTGCTTTTTTCGGGTCACATGCGAACCTTGAACATGGCCCACTCACATCTCTAGCTCTGCCCTCTTCTCATATGTACATATAACATATACACACACATATATATATGCATTCATATGCCGCAATTGCAGCCACGTCGTTTTTACTGCTAATCAGCATACAGTTTTCCAATTAATACACTCCAATAAGTAGCAGCTGCTACTTGTTGCCGCTATTCTGATTGTATATTGTTCTATGTGCTATAAATTGCACAAAAGTTATATAATTTTACACACACATAAAAATGTTTCGCAATAGGTATTTTTTCATTGGATTTTTTATTTTTTTTTTTTTTTACTTACCTCGCACTTTCAGCAGCGCTCTCATTGAAGCAGCCATTATTTGTGTATGTGTGCTTTTGTTGTTGCTGTCGCTTGTGCGAATTGAAGCTGTGCAGCTTATTGTTTAAAACGCGTTTAATTAGTGCAAACGACGGCGACGGCACACGGATCCTCAACACGATATATCGCATTAAGCGCAGCGATATATCGATTAGTATAGGTGCCTACGACAATCGTTAAAAATACATCTCTATTTTGCGATAGTTAAGAGAATGTTATTTACTTACCATTACATTTTTATTTACACTTAAATTTTTCTTCTAAAATTATTAAAATACATGCATTTAAAAGGCATATATTTGCTTATGTATTTTAATATCATAGTGGTATACCCCAAATGCATTGATAATTTTCAATTAATATAATTATAGTTTAATTCTTTTTTTCTACTCAACCTTTATTGCAAAAGAACTAAAAAAGGATACTATTATATTAGTTTCACTTAAATATATTGCCTCACTTTAGACATGAACGCCTAATACAAGATCATTGTTTTAAATATAATTAACTATGACAAAACTACAAAAAAACCAAATACAAAACTTGTTTGAAAAATACGTTTTAAAAACTGTTCCTAAGGCCGTAACGTTAATAATTTCAATTTGTTCTTTTCTTTTTGTTACTCTTAAAAAACGGAGGGTTCAATGTCGCATCAAGTCTTTGCCATACTGAAAAAGTACGATTTACGAAACTTTGACTGGCTCTCAAAGAAATTAATTGAACAGATTTTCACTCGATTGCGGCTCAGTTGGCAGTTGAGGAGGATCAGCACGGTTAAATTCATTCTCCTCGCCCTTGCCCAGGCGCTGATAGACCAGTATACTTTTACCCGTACGCGCTGCCACGTGCTGCAAGAGAGACGCGACATTAGGCAGTTGCGTTCCCAATGCTGTGGACAAATCATGCAGCAATGGTGACTCTATCCATTTTTTTACCTCGGCATGTTCGATGCTGTGCAGCAGCTTGTAGTTCAGCAGGAAGTCGGTAATCTTTTTCTCCAGCGAATCAAAGAGAACCACATGGGATGGCTGGGCACTGATGGGATGCACAGGTATATGAGATCGTAGCCAGTGCATGGGAGCATCAAAGAAACGATCAGCCTCATCCCTGAAGTTCTCTCGCTGCTCCAAGTTCGGCTCACAGGTAAGGAAGCGCATGGTGACATTCTCATGAATGTGACTGCAAAGAGAGAAGACATTAATCAATAAAGCTAAAGATTTCTCTAAATAATCCTCCGGATCCCACCTATAATAGGGCGTCGAGTGACATGGCATCAGGAAGAGTATATTCGCGCGTTGTTCGCGCTCGTCACGGTAATCTTTGGCTATCTCTTGCAGCTTGGGCATCAGCTCAATGGGTCCCTTCTGATGCACTGTGCTCAGATACCAAGCGGGCACCACGTTGCCCAACAGAATGATCAAAGCAGCTGCCCATAGTTGAGTTCGGGATGCCCTATAGCTCCAGCGGGACAAGGCCTCAGCAGTAACATACAAGCACAGCGGCAATAGCGAGGTTACAAAACGGAACTCCTTGTGCTCCACAGTGCTGAGCACCACCAAAGTGACCAGAATGCTGATCAGGAGCTGCTTGCTCACTGGCTGCCTGTTGCCCTTGCGCACGGTCTCCATGATGCCATAGATAAAGGGTAGCGTATTAATGCCCAGCACTGTGGGCAGACCCACTGTGAAGTACCAATACCAAGGATGCGAGCCATAAAAGCTGCCAATGTTATGCAGAATATTATACTTGAGGAACTCCCAAGGCGTCACAATCAGCTCGCCATGCCAATAGGTATCTATGGCAATACCAATGCCAGCTACAAGGGCGCTGAGAAGAGAGATGAAGAAATTAGGCATATAGAATCTTCAATACTTAATTCTACTTACCCAATCAGCACAAAGTGCTTCAGGATCAACTTCAGCGCAGGAAGTTTCGTCTTGCGCAGATGATAGATCACCAAGGGCACCCAGATCACGGCGGCAGTGGGACGCAAATAGCAACAAATGGCTGCGGGCCACAGATATGCGCTGCCCTCACCAAACCAAGGGAAGTAACTGAGAGCAATGGTGGTTAGCGACGCCTCCAGTGTGTTGGCCAGTGTGCGTGAGCCTGTGTAGAACCAGAACCATGGCACTAGTATCAGGAACAACGCCCACTTTCTTTTGCCTGTCCAGACGTAGAAACGATAATCCGAATAGGCGGTCAATGTGGCCTGCAGTAGGCGTGGCAGCAGCACCAACAGCTGAGCGCTGTCCAGTTGCAGCAGAGCGAGCAACTTATAAATGCCTGCTATGATCACGGGATAAACATAGCTGCGTATGCCCTGCACCCATTCCCAGGTCAGGTAGCCATAACTGTAAATGTAGAGAAGTAAATTTCGTTACAAAAATATATATGAGAGCGTGTTCCATTTCCAAGAATTTCCGCTCATTTGTAACCCAAGCGACATGGGTTGCATTGGATCATGTCGCACGAGCTCATTTCTAGTTTCGACCTCCCGCTGTACTGCTTACCCGAATGTCAACTTGTGTGCCACTTCCAGGCTCTGCCAATATTCATCCGGCACATAATAAGTCCGGACCACGAATACCGATGCTATGCGCACGGCCAGTATTAGAGAGAAGACGTACAGTAACCTCATGGCATTGAATTTTTACTGTATTTAAAGAATAATAAATTAGCCGCTGTCAACTTTTTATAATTTATGTATGTAAATTTATTAATATTTCTGACTACTTTTGAGTTGGCCGTGTCTAACCTTAAAATTTTGGATAGCGCTGCTTGTGTGTTGTATTTTATAAGTGGCAACTTGCGTGTTTTGATGGAATTTTTTGCCTATTTTTGCCAGAAAAATATTTGGCGCGCTAGGTCTAAGAAAATAAATGGTCTTAGGCGGCCTAAAAATAACGCGAACTAAAGAGCAAAGCAGAAACGAAAAGTGACGCCGACGTTGCCAGGGCTGCACTAGTCAAAGGAAAATATCGATATATCAAACAAAAATTCTAAAAATGTTTCCCTATTCGACATATAATTTCTAATTTTTACTGTGTTTAATTTTTAAATAAAAGAGAATGGATCTTGAAGTTACTGGGCGCCTTGTATAAATGAAAAACTAATTTCCATACAATTTTGCATTCTTATACTTGTCTCACATTCAACTCGATTGTAATAATGTAAGCGAAACAAACAGATTTTTTTATTGATAAGGGGATGCAATCTTTTCACTGCTTTTCAGTTTTCAATACAACAAATATCAAAATTAATAGAAATAAACAAACCGTAAAAAGTATCGATAACTTTTAACGCTTTCTTGTGTACTATCGACTGTTGATGAATCTGTGCCCATCAGTTCGCCGTTATGCAAACCGACAAGCAGACTAAACACGAATCTGTAACGTGATAAAAAATAAACTAATCAGATGACAAGACTCTAGAAGGCAGACGATTTTCGTTTATCTCTCAAACAGTGCTCTCTATCTGTGTGGCAGACAGCATGTATGTGCTGGCTCGACGATGCATAGTCGTTTATCAACCACTACTGCAGCATAGCAGAAAATGTATAATACAACGTACATACGCAGCGTTGACAACCAAGTCTCGCATCTTACCTAAACCTGATGTAATCGCTTTTGGCCGAGCGCTTCGAAAACGCGCACATGGCAAGGGTGAGGCCAGCGAGGCCTTCATGCTGTTGCGCTGGTCCAAACTAGTGTGGAGCAAAATGTTTGGCAAATATCTGCTAGTGACGAATGTCCTCGGCTCCGGCGTTCTAATGGCTGTAGGCGATGTCGTTGCTCAAGAGTACGAATATCGTCATGGCTTGAGTAACCATAATAGCTACGATGGCGAACGTATTTTTCGTATGTTCGTGGCTGGCGCCGTGCAGGGACCACTGCATCATTTCGTCTACAATTGGATGGATCGGATCATGCCGCATCGCACAATGAGGAATATCATCAATAAGATACTCATTGATCAGTTATTTATGTCGCCCGTCTGCATTTTGTTATTCTTCTATACGGTATGTTTTCTGGAGGGCCAAACGCTGCAGGCCACAAATCAGGAGCTAATCAGCAAATTCCCCTACATATATCTAATGGATTGGCTAACATGGCCAGCGGCACAATATATCAATTTTCGTTACCTGGACACCAAATATCGTGTTGCCTTCGTGAATGTCTGCACGGCGGCTTACAATGTACTCATGTCGTATATGAAGCACGACTTTGGCTACCATCTGCCCATAGAGAGCCCCATCGGATTGTCAACGAGCAAACTACCCGCCACGCACACAACACAATCGGATGAAACAGAAACCAAAACCTAATTGTTAGAATCTAATTAAATTATGTGATATTCAAGTAAATTCTTAGCCACATTTGTTATGTCGTCTGTATCGTTCTTGTTATTTGTTAATGTATATAGGAAAGAGGCTCTTAGATCAATTTATATTTATTTGTTAATAATATTATTAAATTTATATTTTAATAAATTTAATAATAATTATTCACATTATTTATTACATTCTCTAATGCATTTGTGTACCTTAAAACAAACAAAGACAGCACAAGATTTAAAGTGAATTGTATTTATTTATAATATAAAAATGTACCTTGATGAGGCTGCTGCACTCTAATTTAAAGTCAGCGTGGAGGATGAATTCTAAAATGAACTCAACTGTTCTTAACTGTTTAAATAAATATACATATCATAGATATAAGTATATATACATGTCTATAAACATTTGTATAAGTATAACTTATTTATTTGACAGAAGTCACCAACAAAGTAATATTAAAAATAATTATTGTTAAATTAATAATATTACAATTTTGGTAATTAATTAATTTTTTGTAAGTTAGCTTTAAAATAAGTATTTTAATTGTGATTTTAATTAAATTTATTTATTTTAAACAAAATATTTATTTATTATTATATTTAAAATATTTATTTTAAATAAATTGTTAAAAATTTCATTTTTTGAAGCTATTTTGAATTATTAAAATCAGCTTTAAAATAAATATTTTAAATTTAAATAAATTTAAAAACTAATATTGTTGCAAAATTTTAACGTTTTCAAATATTTGTTTGATAAATTTGATTAGCGTCTCAAAAAAATCTATAAAAAAATATTCATTGTTTAAGCTTTCGTAACAAAAAAAATCAATTTAAGATTTCATAGTATAAACTGTTTTATAGTATTAATGAAAAAAAAAAAATATAGAACAATTATAATTATTTTACAGCTTGCAGATTAATAGAAGTTCTTATAATTCCAGGTTAATTTAAGCTTTTTCTCATTCTGTAAACAATGTGGTAAATAATACAAATTCAAAGAAAATATATAATTTTGCTGTGAAAACTCAAGTTTCTGTATTTTCTCTATAAATACAATATAATTTATAATGGTGATTGGCTGATAAATAAAGTTTATTAATATTAAAGTAGCTTCTTGATAATTATTATATTTTATTATCTACCAAATTTATTTTCCTTTTATATTATTGTTATAACTATAAACTATATATATATATAATATACAATATATCTTAAATAGAGATATTTAAAGTTAGTTAACATAAATCCACTCCAGCTCCATATACAAATAAGCTTAAATCATATGACATGAATGGTTTACAATAACTTTTAAACTGGATTTTCAAATTTCGTATTTAATACAGTACAATTTACAATAAATCTTAAATTGATATATTGACTCTATGGATAAACATCCGAATCATATATCATATATCAATAATAACAAAAAAAGAAGTTTTCTACCCGGACATTCACATAGTTTACTAACTGATTATTATGTAAGACAATGCATTTACTCATTTGATAACAATAGTCTCTACAGGTGGTGCCATGCCAAAGATGTGCTGCACCAGCGTCAACTGCTCCTGGGTAATGAAATTGGCCACCAGCGTGGGCACATGCTCGTTGCAGCGCGCAATTTGCTGACGAATCAGCGATTTGAATTCATCGCGAGCGCCCTTGTCGGCACCACGAGTGCCAATGCGACGTGGCTGAGCCGCAACAGCAGCAGATGCATTTGCTCCGCCCGAGGCGCTGCCGGTGCCCGTGGGTGAGCCAGTCAGTTCAAAGTTGACATCGTCCTGCTGCTGCGTGTTCCAAATATAGGCCAATTCCTCAATAATATCCGTCGCAATGATATAGTTTGACAAGATGTGCAAATTAAACGATTTGCGTTGCGTGATCAAATTGAAAATATATTGCTTAAGCACAACATCCTTATCAGGATTCAATTGCAGCAACGCCAGCAGATCGCCCAGCAATCGATCCGAGCAGTTCGGCTCGAAGAGCATGCGACTCAACCGACTGGTTATGGCGCGCGTGCAATACTGAATGAGCGCAATTTTCGTCAGCGGCAAGAAGATCATGTGTCGATGGCTCTTCAAGCTAATGTTCTCCAGGAGCTGGCCACTGGTCGCTGGCAATTCAGCGAGTATCTTTAGTATGCACTGAAAGCCCTGAAGCTGTAAAGAGATAAGAGTATGTAATCTCTGCATATTTCTCTATAGATTCTTTATTCATTCCCTTACCATCATGCTGCCCTGCATTAGATTTAGGCTAAGAATCTGCAGGCTCTGCACGAGCGTGCTCTGTGTAGTCATATCGGCCATCAGTTTGTTGGCCTCATCGCGATGGCCAAAGTAAATGGCCAGATCAAAGAGAAAGCGTGAGATCCATGGTGCCAAGGGCAGCGCCAACATAAGCTGACTAAAATCACGCTGGAATTGCTCGGTGTTCAACAGCTGCCAGCAGCGGGCGGCATGTAGAAAGGCCTCCGACAGTTCTTGACTGATTGCGGTCGTGGCGGAAAATTTGGGTGGTTCCATGCTCTGTACTTCGCCACCTTCTGGTGTCCAGTCCATGGTCTGTACCTCGCCACCCTCGGGCGTCCACTCAATGAAGCCTTCGACCAGGACGTGACTGACATCCGCATCCTCTATGCGTAACTTGCGTATATAGCCATGCAGTGAGTAAATGAACAATGTCGTGGCATAGAATAGAACCTGAGAACTGCCAGCTGGGCTACCGCGCAATATCTTTACAAGTTTGTCCCAATAGACATTCTGATTGACCTGCTTGCTGAAGGGCAGAAACGGCTCCCAGCCCATCATTTGACCGCACAGCATGAGCACCTTGAAGATGTTCTTCCACGCCTCCGTTGTGTCGCACTTCTCATCGTCCATGATTTGACGCAGATAATACTCCAAGGAATTGGTGTAGAGACGACAAGCGAGCACTGGATTCAGCTCTGGTGGCTTGTTCTGTATCAGGGGCAGAACTTCCTCTACGAGAATGCGTTGATACACATCCGGATCCGCTTTCATGCCCTCGGCGAGCATCTCTAACAAACGAGGCGCTTGTGTTGCTGCCGTTTTCGGAAACTTATTAAAAATGAGTATATAGCTATGTATGCATTGCTGCAAGTTGTCGCCACAATTGCTAATTGTATGCACGAATATGCTGTGCTGCACCTCTGGCGTCAGATGTTTATACATCTTCACATAGAACTCCTGCTCGGGCGTATTTTCACTTTCGTTTCGCAGCGCGCTAGTCAAGGCGTTTACCTCCTGCCACAGCTCCGCATGTTGATTGGTAAAGTTTGTGGCGCTGCAAAGGTAAGAACTCTTAATATATATTCCTTTTCTGTTTTGTCTACCATTTTACATTAGACTAAAATATTTGGCCGCCTTTTCGCTGTTTTTGCTATCCCGCTCCAGTAGATACGCTTCGTACTGCACATTGAAGGCGTTTGGATATAGCGTCTTGGCGGTCAATATCCATGCTTTGGCCGAACTGGGATCAGTTTTACGCAAGCTTTGCGCTTGCCTGATCATATACATTTCGTTTTCCTCAATGGAAGTCATTGTTATTGCTGCAAAACAAAATTTACAGACGCCGGCAATTAGAGATGTGCAAAGTGTGAATATAAGGACGATATGCAGAATAGAGATGAGATAATGTGCCGTTCACGTGAATGCAGCGATATTTTTAACATTAATATATAAATATATATATATTTAATTAATATATCAAAATAATTATAATACTCAATAAAAAAATATATATAACTCGGTAGCTTGACTATTACTGTACTTTACTTTATTTAATTTGATTTTCATATTTACCGGCACAATAAATATTATATCTTAATATCGTACCAACCACAAGAAAATAACTATTGGCTATCAATAAAAACTATCGATTGTATCGATAATAGTCTATGGTTTTGCTACAATATAGCTACAATATTTGCAAATATAGCAAATAACATTGCTAAATTTTATAAGATTTTCGTATACCTGGCAATAATGAAACTGCAAACGTGCGTGATTATTTTAATTGCTAATACAATTTCGATGCGTAGATTCTGCAGTTTGTTTTAATATCGTGTCTTGAAATTGTGAAGTGTCTTTCTTTTTTTTTTTTTTAGAAACGTAGATAGCGTTCGGCTCTTAATCAAATGATTTCCCATTTATATATAAAGATACATTTTCCGAAAATAACGTAATGTCAACCAAATTAGTGCGTGCATAACGAACAATGACAGATCCAAATGCAAAAAGCCCAGACACTGCAGAAGCGACACCTGCAACGTCTGCGTCCCTCAGTCGGCCACCTGAAGCTGATGGCGCTGCTGCTGATCGATTGGATAGAGAGACAGGTATGGGCATTGTAAATCATTAAAACAACAAATATAATTATAAAAAGTATGCACATACATTGTGTTTATATGACTTTGTGTTTTTTAAGTAGATCGGCTGTTAGAGATGGTCTTCTGCCAAATATATCGAAATAACGTACAACACATGATCGAACATCTGTAACATTGAAATGTATCCAATTTCTTAAGCCGATTTTGTAATCATAATTTTAATAACAATAATTGTATTGCACATTAACGCTTCTCACAAATTATCACGAAATCTCAAAATTATTGTATTTGCATAGATAACTCATGCATTATAATTTCTTTTATAAATTCCAAATTCTGCACCAAAAAGGGAAGATCGCTGGTAAAAACATCTAATTAGATTGAAGCTTTATGTAAAAATAGCTTGCTCTTAAAAAGGTTGTTCTAGATATTCGATCTACTTGTTGTACTAATTAGTTGATTTTCATATATGGCTTATAGTATTTGATTGTTACTTTTTATAATAGTATTTTAAAGTTGTTTTTTTTTTTTTTTCATTAATTATACCCTAACCCCATAGAAAATGTAAAATCGGGTTATATTATTGTAGCCATATTTTTTGCATTGTATATTTTGTATTAGCAATTATTTTCCATTTGATTGCCTCGTGTATTCAATCTAAATTTGAAATTCGTTTTGTTTATGCATATATTAGCTAGTTTATTTTTAATTGTTATTTTTGTATGTATGTATATATATATATATATTTCATTTAATATGTAACTAAATTAGTATACTTTGTTACATTCGTCGCATCGATTATTTCGTGTCACGACACGCACTTTTGTTTAATATAAGCTTTCATTTGAGTTGTGTGGGTTTTTCTTTAAGTTCTGTCGTACATAATTAATTCAATCACTGTAGACACAAAAACCTTTTGAGTTATCCACTTCACATACGCACATAGATTGTTTGCTTTTGGCTCAATGTGTTTTGTTGCACCCCTTTTGTTGACTAATAATAACGCAACAGTAACCGATGCAAGATCAACTACAACTACTAAACGCACATTGGTGTACTCATTGCCGAAAAAAAACCCTTGCCTCATTACAGCGGCTATCGATGATAAACGACATGAGGAGGAGCAGCAGGTGGTGGATAAAGTGGAGGATCCACCGTTGTGTTTAGAGTATGCCACGCCCACATCGGTGCCGCTGCATCTACAACAAATGTTGCAACAATATGAGAATAGCAAATTATCACCTGCTGAATTGTTGTTGTTGCTGATCTATATGGTCGCATTGGAATCGGGATTTGTGGAGAATCAAAGCTATGTGGAGAAGCAAGCACTGCTGAAGCCGGTGCCATCTGTTGGTTGTTTTCACGTTTACAATGTTCGTCTACTTAGCCGTCAACGTGTGAACTATACGAAAGAATTTAATGATACGACTTTTCGCATGTTGCTCCGCCTCCTGCTGGACAATAGCTGTGTGGCGGAGCCAACTATGAACTATAGACTGCAATCAAATCTCTTTGCCGTTGTGCTGGGCGATCTGATGATGGTCACGCTAAGTCCAGCGGCGCCGTCGAAGGAGCCTGGCTATAGTATTTGCCTGTCCATTGGACGATATGTGCTCAATGTGCAGCTAGAGCCGATCTATCAGCGTTTCCGTAAGCTGGACGAGCTCTCATTACAGCTGCGTCAGAAGCTCTTCCAACCGATGCGTGCCCGGCAATTGTTATCTATAAAGCCCGATTTGCATCCCTCGCTGCTCGGCTTGCCCCTGGAACTATACGATAAAATCTTTATTCATCTGAACAATAATCAGCTCAACATTTTGGCAAATGTCAATAAGCAGCTATACAAATATAGCAATGAGTTCAAGGAGCGACGACCATCGGGCTCCACGGCATATTTAGTATAAAAATTTTATGTTTTAGTGTGCGTAGGTATGAAAGGAAAAGAAACACAAATTTTATAAATATTTCCCAAGAATATTGAAATTATAGAAATCTAGTTTTTTTTTATTCTTGATTTGGGATATGGAAAGTTGTCGAAATAATAAATTGGTAAAAATGGCTAATAATAATTATATATAAATATATATGTTCCTACATACAAAAATACATTAAAAATAATATGTGAAACAATAGGAATCTCAATCTCATTTGTAATACAAACAATTTTTTATATAATAAAATGATAAGGAAATTGAGTGGAAATGTTATAAATTATGAGCGTTTATTTATATTGAAATAGTTATGGTAGATCAAATCAAATCAAATCAAATTTATTTATTCTTTTTTTTTGGAAACTAAGAAAGAATTTTAAAGTTTTAATGATTAAAACTTAATAAATAGTTAATTCTTGAATATTTACTTTTTTAACTTTTGATTATTCAACTTTTTTAAATTGAAAAAGAAAAAATTTTAAAAATTAAAAGTTTTGAAAAGGAAATTTGGAAAATTTTTAAAAATTTTTGAAAATATGAATGCATTATAAATTTTGGTTTTGGAAGACTTTAAAAATTTGTGGATGATTTAAATATTAAGAAAACTTGGATTATAACTTTTTTCAAAATAAAATATTATTGATATAAAATGAAATTCATTAATAAATATTTATAGTAAATAATAAGAATTTTGAAAATAAAAAAACGAAATACATTAATCAACATTTATTAATTTAAAACTAATAACAATTTTGAATTTAGAATTTTAAAACAAAATAAAATATTCAATTTACAACGATTAGCATAGGTTAAATAAAAAGATCTCAGAAAATTAATAAAATAAGTTAGGGCTACAGCGCATTGTGCAGTATATATAGTATATAAAGAAAGATTCAAGTCAGATTCAGATTCAGGTAGAGTTATAGAAATTTGAGTGTAGACTATTTTTGCTTAGTGAATTGTTCTTCTTTATATTTATGCCAGCAGCAGAGGCCATTTCCTGTGATTCGTACAATATTTTCGAACCGACGCCATTGGATTGCATAAGCATTAAGAGCAGCGCTAGCAATTATCTACACGATCGTGATATATACGGTAAGTAGTCAAGAAAAACAAAATGCAGGGCAACTTGTTGGCCCATCAATTGTATGGAACGCCCCTAAAACAGTCGACCCCTGAACACAGCACGACAGAAATCGCAACAAGCGGGCGCACACAGTCAAATATCAGTACGCTTTTCCCCGCTTTTCCTTTTCGACTCTTGACGCCCACGCATAAAGCAGGCAAAGCCCCAGAACCCCAAAACCCCTGAACCCCTGAGACCGGCCCACACCACCGCAGCCCAGTAAGCCAATTGCTATATGGTTAACATCCCATTTGATGCTGCCTGCTTGCTGTGCAATTTGCTGGGCGCCTGCTATGTGTTTGTATTATGATATCGACCTTCTCGGTGCATACTCTTATCAATTTTGGGGAGGGTGGGTTAACGGCACTACCCACACCTGGGCCGTCGTCCTGTGGGTGCCATCGAAATTATCTGGCAACAACTTTATCAAAAGACCCAGTGACAAATATATAAATAAATTACGACTACAGCATCGCGTGTGTTCGCATCACAAAAACAAGTAAGGTATGTAGCAAAGCGAATGGGTTTTCTCAAAAAAAAAAAAAAAAAAAAGAAAAAGGAAACAAGTAAAAACTCTGCGTCCATCTCTCGCTTGGTGGAAAGCTTTGCGAGAGCTTTGGCAGCTGCTCTTGAAAATCTGTTTTTCTTTTTGGCTCCTGACTCCCGACTCCCAGTTCCCCAGGAGCAGCTGTTCGCGCTGACGAAGTCGTGTGCCTCGTATTTGTCTTCTGGTTTGGGTGAATGAACCCAAACGAACGGCCAGAAGCTGCCTCAACGCCGCCTCAGTGGGTGGCAACTGTTGTAAATTCTGCATCAGGAACTTGCACAATGCTTCAATTCTATATAATTTGCAACGTATTTACTATGACATAGATATTTTTAAAGTAATTTATTTCTCTAGTCATTGCAAATAACCTATCTTATCTTATCTACGTGCAATTGTTGTGAAATTCAGTCAAGGTTTGTTCGATAAGTCTATGTATGGCCTCTTCTAGAGTCCAACAGACTAGACTCTGTAGGCTCTGTGTAATCATTCATTTAAATTAATAACATTCATGTGAATATTGTGAAAGAATTCTATTGTTGTAGAGTTAAAATATAATTTGGCCTTTCTTTGCGATTCTCATTAATTTCAATACAGGGAATGAAGAAAATATTGATTTCTTCTGGTAGCATAAAACACATTTATATATATAGAGAAAAGAACATAAAATAAAAATGAATAAAAAGGAATTTGAGTATATAGAATTGAAAAAGAAAATATAAAGGGATTGTGAGAGAAAAAATTTAGACTAAAATAAATTAAACTTATAATAAGGTAAAAATAATGGAAAAAAATTCCTTAAAAATTGAAGATAAATAAGAAATATGCAAGTGTGAGAAGATAAAGAATACAATTAGCAATAGTGCATAAGAAATATGATAGAGTGCAATAAAAATAGGAAAAGTAATAGAAATAGAAAAAGTAGATAGAAGAGAGTAAAGTAGATAAAGATGCATAAGAGAGAATGAAAAAAGAACGTAAAGAAGATAACTGTTAGGATTAGAGAGAGAGAGGGAGAGAGATGGTAGAAAGCGAGAGAGAGAGAGTATAAGAAATATGAGAGAGTGAAAAAAAGATAAAGAAGAAAACAGTTAAAATAGAGAGACAGAGACAGATAGAGAAAGAGAGAGAGAGAGACTGAGATATAGAAAAAGTAAACGAGATATTAAAAGTTGAGAACGATAATCAAAGGTAAAAAAAAAATATGAATACTAAGCCAAAAATATAATATATATATATACATACATGTATGTTTTCAGATATATGATTCATGAGTAAACATAAAATAAAGATCTTTTAAAACTCTTGTAAATTAATTTTGAATGCAATGCGTCTTTCTAACGAATTTTCAACATTGAACATTCATTTTCACAATTTTTTTTTTTTAAATAGAATTAATTCTATGCTTACAGGAGAATCGCATAGAGAGGCGATCTTAATTGACATTGAAGTTGACATGGGTCATTAAAATGTTTTTCTCAGCCGTCAAAAACAAAGAGAAGTAAACTTTTACTTTTACTTGTTACATTTAAGCATTATTTTACTTTCACTTAAATTGCATGCACTTTTGCCCCACTGTGTCACGCCTTCAACGATGCCACACATTTCATATAGCTGTCGTTTTGTCGGCTCTTTTACTCTGCTCGTGTACGTTTTAACGGTAAACAAAGTGAAAGAGTTGGCACAACATACGCTCGTTGCATGCAAAAGAACGTTCATAAACAGAAGACGGTGGCAAAAAAAAAAAAAGGAAAAAAAAAAAGTACACACTCCTCCTTCCCCCCTAAAGTACCCAAAAGTTCCACCCCCGCCCATAACAAAACTGTAACTGTAACTGTGACTGGGTCCAGCTTGTGCTTTTTGTGTGCTCTCTCGCTCTCTCAGCTGCAGCCTCTCGTGCTGGCTGTGCTTTTGACTGCTTGGGCAGCTTTTGCACAGGATAACAAAGCTCGGCACAATCAGTCGTTGTACTTAGGCGAAACCTAGCTGGTCGAGTTGCGCGTTACGAACGCGTTGTCATCCTTAATATAAAAAAAAAAAAGAAAAAGAAAAAAAAAAAAGACGGCTCATAGAGTTTGCTCGTGTGTCCGTGCGTGTTGTGTTTGATGAAAGTTTTTGCAAGTAGGTCCTGTTCGACATACTCGCAGCAACAACAACAACAACAACAACAACAGCAAACAACGACAGAGTTCATAAATAAGTGACGACTGCATCATCAGCTGTTGGCATAGGACGCGAGCGCGTTTTAATGTTGCCCCATTTGGCTGGCGAACGTGCGGCGCCTCAATTAGTTGCCAGCCAATGAGCTAACGTGTGTGTGCGTGCGTGTGTGTGTGTGTGTGTGTGTGTGTGTTATTAGAAACACTTTCAAGCTGGATTACAGCGGCGACAACAACGGACCCTGGGAGAAGCAGAAGCAGACCCAATCAACTGGCGAGAATGCTGCTGCCAAGAGCAATGAGCAATTGCAGCATGATCTGTTGCAACAGCTGCAACAGCAATTCCAAATGGCTGCCGTGCAACAGCAACAGCAGCAACAGCAGCAGCAGCGACAACTGCTGCAGCATCAGCACTCCCATCCGCCCTTTCAACAGCAGCAGCTACAGCATCCGCCTAATCAATATGCCAACGCTCATGCTCATACGCATCAGCACGCGCATCCGCCGCTGCAGCATCATTTGTCTTTAGGTGGTGCGCCTGCCTATCAGTTGCAGCAACAGCAGCAGCAAACGGTCACGCCCACCGCCCATCATTGTCAGTACTCAACGCCGCAGCATCATTATCGCAGCAGCAATGCGGCAACAACAACAACAACCGCAACAACAACTACCATGGCCGCTGCCACCATACGACGTCGCACACTGAGCCATGTGGCACGCTCCTATTCCGTTTGTGCCACCATGACACCAGCCAGCAGTAGCGGTGCAAGTGGTGCAGCCGTAACCATTGCCCAGCTAAAGGCAGCCAATCCTTTGCCCGCCAATGTGCCAAGCAGCTCTTCCGCCACAACGGGCACCCATTTGCCCAGCAACCATGCAACCAAACTGACCGTCGCCGGTCATCAGCACAAGACGGGCATCATGGTAGCCGCATCGCGTTGCCGTTCACCCATTATGCTCTGTCACAGTCACAGCGATGGCGAGTTCCCCATGTATCGAGGTGAGTGAGCAGCCCTGTTGGGATTAGGGTCAAACGGAAGGTTCGTTTTTTTGTGAATGCGAGGCTCAACAAGGCCAGTTCGAAAACGCTAATGAACTAGTTGCCATTGCAGTTGAGCTGATGTAATGAGCGGATGAGTTGATGAGGGGGTATAGAGTGGGAGTGGGGGTATGATGGGTAGCTCTGGGATTTTGTGTATAGTGTAGTATTATAGATTAACTGATATGATTTTACTTATAAAATAAATATATATATAGGAAGAAACATAAAAATAGACAGACAGATGGAGAGGCAAATAGAGAAAGAGAGAGAGAGAGAGAGAGAGAGAGAGAGAGAGAGAGAGAGACATAGAGAGAGAGAGAGAGAGACATAGAGAATGAAACGTATTTATAGTTAGAAAGTTAAAGATATATAGATATAATAAAGTGTTATATGGATAGACATATAAAATGACATACTAGATTATAGGTAGCGATAAGAAGCAGGATCAGGATCACGATAAAGTGCAAAGCAACAGAGAGGGGCTAAGAAATAGAGCAAAAAAAAACAGCAGAAAATAGAGAGTGCGAGAATATAAAATATAAACATATATATCACAAAGCTGCTATAATACAAACAAACTTCTAATTTAAATATATACTCATCCACATTCATATTTGGTTAGTGCAAAAATTATAGTCTAATAAAATAAAAGCATTGTAGCAGGATATATATACATATATATTTATATAGAAGTTAAGGATTGAGGCTTAAGGTTGTGTTTTCCCATTGTCTCCATGTCTGACAGGTGAATCCTGCCTACTTAGCATTCTTCAGTCAAATCTTAACTTGTCTGTACATGTGTATGTATGGATGTATGTATATATGTCGCCCGCTAAACTCTATCGTTCTGTTCACGAAATCAATCGAGAGAAATCACTCTCACTCGCCCTATGAGCTAGAGCCTACGGTTCTTTTTGTTTTAGTTTTCGATTGAGCGCCTTCAGTTGAACAATTCGTGTGATCTCGCGCTCTTTTCCCGAACATCGTTTCGGTAGCGATACGATTGAAGCTCACCCAATCAGGTTCAGTAGACTGAATGCAGTTACTTCATGGAGTCTATGCCAATGAGCTTCACACACATGCAAACATTCACACTCACTTAGTCTACCGATGTATTTAGCAAAGATAACCCTCGCACGCATACCAATACATACAAAGTAGTCTCTTTGCTTCTCAAACTCAATCATAAGGTCGTGAAAAGGTCGGGAAAAATTCAGAGCGATAAAAAGCCGAACGCGTACGAGCACTCATTGAACTTGCTGAAGAATCGATGCAATCGATTGCTCTCAGAGTTTAATTTCTCAAAGTATGTGTGAGAGACGCTTATTTGCCGACATCAAGAAACGATCAACAGATATTTGTGAGCTCTGTTAAAGACCTACCTCAAGTATAGCTTTCTCTCCTCTTTTACTATTTCCCTCCTTTTTTTTCGTTCTCTGCTAATTTTCCTCTCAATATATGAACTGTTCAACGAGTCGATTATAGCCTCCTTGTTCTTTTCTTTAGTTATTATTATCTGTACGTCTTTTTGCCTTTCTAGTAGCTCCATTTCTTATATACATATATACTTTCTGTATATACTACGTAGATTATTTATATATTTTTACAATCAACACCAATTAATTGTTGTCAATTCCTATACGTCATATTTCATATTCGTCATCTGTCAATCATAAATTGAGTGAAATATTTTATTTTGTTGTTCATTTTGCAATATATAATATAAATTATAATTTTATTTTATTTTGCTGTTCATTTTTCAGTATTTAATATTAATAATAATTTTATTTTATTTTGTTGTTCATTTTGCACTATTTAATAGTAATTATCATTTATTAAAGTAATACAAAAATTTAATTATAAATTTGAATTCATTTATTTCTGCGTTTCAATTGCTTTGTTTTTATTCGTATGAAGAAAATTAATTAAAACAAAAAGAAATTTGTATTAAATTCAAATCAGCTTCAGTTAATTCAAGTGAATTATTTACGTTAGACTACAGAATATTTTTAACTATCTACAAAACTGATTGATAATAAATAAATGCATACAAAACGCTCAATTGAATCACAGCTCGATGCTGCTTGCCAAAGGGAAACACGCAAAGCAAATGCTCATGCATTTGATTGATTGGTTGGGAGTTGGGGGTTTGGTTAGGGAAATGGATATGTTGTCCTGGTTTCATGGGGTCTACAAACACATTCAACTAACATGCGCTGCAGCAACATGGCAATGCATCAGCATTTGCAGCAACAGCGAACGACTCATTAAAACAAAACGAGTTAGATAGGGAGAGGGAGAGGGAGAGACAGGATCGAAGCGAGTATCGAAATGATATGATGTAAGGGAGAGGGCTAGGAGGCTAGGAGAGGGTGGTTGTATGTTGGGGGATGCTTGAAACTGTAATTTAATTAAGCGCCCCACCAAATGACGACACTAAATATGCGGCACATAAAAGAAATGGTTAAAACAAAAATCAGTTTCGCTAGACGGCGCCAAGGCAACGGCGGCAGCATGAGCAAGAGATAAAGACAGACAGAGGGAGAGAGAGAGTGGGAGGAAGGGAGAGTGAGTGTGAAACAACAGTAAAAAGGACAAAGGACATTCCCCACATTGCATTGCCAGCGCGCCACTTAATGAGTTGACGGCACAAAGGGGGCGTGGCACAGACTGTGTGTGCGAAAACACAGAAAGAAAAAAAAATAAAACTCGACTTGAATGCATTTTTATTTTTATATTTTTCTTTTTTTTCTTCTTTTTTTTTTGTGTTTAACTTGATGTCTTCAGTGTGAAATGCTCAAAGCGTAATTGGCCAACTAAAGTACTTGGTAAATTTACATAGCCGCCATTTGGCATAGTTGTGTTTAAGTGGCATAAATACCAAGTGGTTAATCCGCATGTTAAACTAGCTGCAGAAAAGAAAAGCTTAATGAAAACCTATTAAAATTTAGTTAAATAATTGGAGCTCAGGTTAGACTAGAGAAATTCTAATTATAATTAATTAAAAAAAAAATGGTATTTGAATTTTAAAATGAAAATGAATTCGCATGTCAAATCGCATGCTAAATGAAACAAGGAATAAGGGAAAAATATGAATTTATAATATATACAAAAAAAATATATATATTAATGATATCTAAAAGATATGAATAAAATTGAATAAATAATAAAAATATCGAAGAAATGAGAAAAAATATGTAAAATAAATTTTTCGGAGTAGGAAAAAAAAAACAAAGAATTTTCCCAGAAAATGTCCCCAACTTTATGCTAAGTCTCCTCAGAGTTTATTAAAACACAAACGAAATGTTGAACAATTGGAATAAGTCAAGTATTTGTTTTGTTTTCTAATCAAATCTATCTATCATGGCATCCTGCTCTGTCTCCTCCGATAGCAGCTCAACATCGTCGTCTTCCTCCTCCTCCTCTACTTCCACAACTTCATCTTCATCTTCCTCATCAGTGTCTGCTTCGTACAGTGCTTCTTCTTCTTCTTGACAATTAATCTCTACGTCACCGTCCTCGGCCTTGTCATTCTCCTTCTTAATATCCCCATTAGCTATGCGTGCCTGGAACTCGTCGAATTTATCCTGTAGCGAAACAATATAATCCCTGAACATCGTAGCGGTCAACTCTTCCGGACGATTCTCCAGCAGTTGCAAATAGGGACAGAGTGGATCCCTAATATAGATGCGATGACGCTCCTCCAGTTCTTTCAGCTCCTTACTCGAACGCGTCTGATTATTAATGATAGCCAGGTATAGGAAAAAGGACATCAGATCCATAGCATCCGGTATCAATTCATGGAGTCGCTCCCCGAAATTAAGCAACACCAATGATGGCATCAGCTCAAAGCGAACCATCTTCAGCACACGACGCAAGTGAATCATACGTTCCGTATAATCGGTTAGAACCCACATCAAGGCCGCATAGAATACCTCCACCTCGGTGTGCACAGCCAGCGAATTGGAGCTGAGCAGATCACAAATCGAATCGACATCCATTTCGTGATACTCCTCTGACGAGACAATCACCAGAAAAGATTTGCCAAAGCGTTCGATCATCAGATCGGCCACACTCTTAATACCCTTGCGGCTGGCCTCGATAAAACAGTTCACAGCATCCAAATTCGAGAAATAACACTCATCATTCAATGCACCATAGACGCTCTGCAAGAGCTTCGGGGCGCACAGATATTCGGCTGCCAGAAACAAATCCATTAATTTGCCACGCTGACAATTGCTATCCGAGCTAATCATCCAATTGTAGGCAATGGCAAAGGCCTCCGGCGTGATCTTATTCGCGGGCAATGTTAAGTTTTTGCCCGGCAGCAAAGTGTCAGCAAAGAGTTCACAGAATGTGCGCAGCACACAGCTATAACACTCGAAGACCTCATTGCCAATTGTGATCTTCACATCCTTCACCTGGTTAGTAACCATCAAGTTCTCGATCGCCTCCTGCCATGGAGTTTTCTTTGGCAGCACCGGCAGCATCTGATTAGATTTCAATTTCTTGGAATCCTTAGCATTCTCCACTCTTATCTCCTGCTCTGAGGGTACCTGATTCTTGGCATTCGACATGTCTAATCAATTAAATCAAATACATGTACTCCGAAAATAAAAAAGTAAATAAAATAATAATAATTTTCATAAAAAAAAAAACTCACCTCAATTAAAATAATTCCCAAAAAAAAAAAAACGTTTGTCGAACTCGCTACAATTTATTATAAATTTGCCCTTTTTTTTTTATTATTCGCAGCACAATTTTTATCGAAATTAAAAAAAATAATTGCAATGTGCACAGTTCTAGTTCAATCACTTAACTAAAACAATTTTGTTACGTTTCTAGATACATTTCTATAAATTGGATAGGAAATACAACGCCTGCTACGTTCTGAAAAGTGTCGAGCGAACGGATTAGAAATACGAAATTCGATTGGCATGCTAAGATAGAAGAGCTCAAAGAGAAATTTTAAATAATAAAAATAAAATGAAAACTCCAATGGCAACTTGGTTTGCAGGTGAAACACCCATATCCCATCGACATATGCTTATAGTTATCGATAAGTTTAACTGTCGATAGTTATCGCTAGATGCAAACATCTTTGGCGCTCTTGAGATACACTAAAGAAATGCTAAACTCTTTCAGTTATCGAATTATGAAGAGCTACTAAAAGTAGTCTATATAGAGTTTTACTTAACAGCAATCTATGTAGTCTACAGTCTCTGTAAATTCTATATATTATATATATTGTCTATAGACTTAATATATAAGTCTTTAGACTTCTGCTTATTAAAAATGTTTTAAAAATATTAATCTATATGTATATGAAAGAAAAAATTCCTTTTCCCAAAATATTTGCTAAATTCAACAACTTTATGTTAACCTAATCTCAGAGTTTATTAACCTCATAGTTTATTGAAACACAAATGGAATCTTTAACAATTGGAAAGTATTTGTTACGTTAGCTAATCAAACAGCATTTAATTCCTGATAAGCAGACATGTCTCCTCCTCGGAGGAATCTTCCATCTCCTGCTCCTCCTGCTCTTCGTCCAGTATCATATCCTCATCAGTGTCGTCTTCCCCATTCGTTTCAACCTTTTCCCCAGTTATGCGTGCATTAAACTCATCGAATTTATCCTGCAGCGAATCAATATAATTCTTGAAAATTATAGGGCTCAACTCTTCAGTGCGATGCTCCAAGAGATGCAAATAGGGACAGAGCGGATCCGTAATATAGATACGATGATGATCAGCCAATTCCTTCAGGTCCTTATTCGAAGCAGCGTGGCTATTAATAACGGCCAATTGTACCAAAAATAACATCAGATCCACAGCATCTGGCATCATTTCGTGGAGTCGCTCCCCGAAATTGAGCAAAACTTTTGATGGCATCAACTCAAATCGTACCGTACTCATCACACGTCGCAAATGCACTTTACGTTCGGAATAATCATTTAGGAGCCACATCAAGGCCGCATAGAATACCTCCACCTCGTTGTGAACGCCCAGCGAATCGGAGCTGAGCATATAGCACAGCGAATAGATATCCATTTGGTGGAAATCCTCAGACTGGATGATCACCAGAAAAGATTTGCCAAAGCGATCGATCATCAGATCAGCAACATCCTTAATACCCTTATAGCTGGCATCGATATAACAGGTGAAAGCATCCATGTTCGAGAAATAGGCGTCATTATTTAAGGCATCATAGATGCTACTCAAAAGCTTCGGAGCGCTTAGATATTCGGCTGCTAGAAACAAATCAAGCAGCTTACCACGCAGACATTGGCTATCCCAATTCACCATCCAATTGTAGGCAATGGCAAAGGCCTCCGGCGTGATCTTATTCGCGGGCAATGTTAAGTTTTTGCCCGGCAGCAAAGTGTCAGCAAAGAGTTCACAGAATGTGCGCAGCACACAGCTATAACACTCGAAGACCTCTTTGCCAATCGTAATCGTGACATCCTTCGGCTGGTTAGTAACTATCAAGTTATGCATCGCCTGCTGCCACAGTGCCTTATCTGGCAGCTCTGGCAGCACATCATTAGAGTTCATAATATTCGACATGTCTAGTCAACTAAAGCAAATAAATAAAAAAAAAATATAAAAATATTTTAATAAAAGTAAGAAAGTTCTAGTCGAGACTGCTCGACTACAAGATTCCTTGAAACCTTCGAAAAATTCAATTTACAAGAATTTCATTAATATAATTTTTTTATTTATTTTTATTTTAATAATAAAACTGAACATTTTTTGTATATATTTTATATTTAAATTTTATCATAGTGCAAAGAGAAAATATTCTCGATTAGAGTTGATAATATTCGACATGTCTAGTCAACAAAAGCATATAATTAAAAAAATATTTTAATAAAATTAAGAAAGTTCTAGTCGAGACTGCTCGACTACAAGATTCCTTGAAGACTTTGAAGAATTCAACTTACAAGAATTTCATTATTATAATTTTTTTTATTATATTTATTTTAATAATTAAACTGAATATTTTTCGTATATATTTTATATTTTAACATAATACTGCAATGAGAAAAAGTTCTCGATTTTTCGATACAAACTCAACTGTGCACGGACGTACATCAACTCTTAAGTCTCTAAATCTTATAGGTTATAGAAAACTGTTTGTCACAGACAGACGAACTGACGTGGCCATCTCGCTGTAGCTCCTAGCTCTCATAAAAAAAAAATATATATATATATATATTTTATAGAGTCTGCCTGTTATACACACACTTAACCAAAACAAAAGTAATACGCAAATTTTCCATTTTCTAGGGTTCAAATAAATTAAAATATTCACAAAAAAAAAACTCACTCAAAGTTATTCGAATAACAAACAAAATATTCCGAATGAAATGTAGTTGCTAGAATTAATTATAAATTTCTTTTTCTTATTTTCGCAATTCAACTTTTTTTTAAAATAAAAAATGATTTGCAACGCTCACACTTCAAGTTCAATTACTCAACTATAGAAATTTTATGAAGCTTCTACGCACATGCTAGAAATTTGACAGGAAAAGCAAAGCCTGCCATATTTATGTGACGTATTAAGGAACTATATTATAGACGGGAAAATACTGTAGAAAATTAAGAGAAAAAAATATTAAATATTAAATAAAATAAGAATAGACAACTATTAATTTTAAAAAATATATTTTGTGATTTTAAAATCTTTAAGGTTTAAATTAGAGTTTCGATAAATGTGCAGAAATATTTAAGCCAGCTTGTAGCATAGGGAAGACATTTGTTAAATAGATAATGTGTATGTTTCTGAGAAGCTTTCTATAAAATTGCAAATATTTTTGAAAATATGCAAAATAGGAAAATATATTTATATATAAATATTGCAGATATTTCTAATATTAATGTATTCTAATGAATTAGAGAGAGTTTTGAAATGGAAAAAAAAATATTTCTGAAAAATCTAGTAAATTATTGTAAATATTTCTGCTAAGTTTAGTACATCATAAGCTGGAGCCACAGCTAAATAGTATTACAGTAAGAAAACAGACTGAAATAGAGCAGAGCTGCAATAGGACGATCCAATGAGAATTTCATAGGGTAGTCTGCAAGTGTTGCGAAATTCGCGCAAGAAACATGAATTGACAGCGAGCAAATGCCATTCAGTGTTGCATAACTATCGCTGCATTGATAGAGTTGCAGTGACATACTAATAAAGGGGAGATAATAGAGCAGAGAATTTTAAATAATAAGAATAAAATAAAGTGTGCAATGGCAACTGGGTATGCCATCCACACATCTGCTTTTCCACACATCCCACAGACATAGATACGCAAAGTTAAATGTTTATAGTAATCGATAAGTTTTGGCTGTCGACAATTATTGCTAGATGCAACAACTCTGTTGGTGCTCTTGTCAGACTAAAAAGAAATATCAATCCCTTTCAAATTTCGCTTTATAAAGAGCTACTAAGAATAGTCTATATATTATAATGTTGCCTTGAAGTGATAAAAAAGAGTTCTCTTAACAGCAATCTATGTAGTCTATAGGCACTATAAATTCTAAATAAGCTATAAAATTTATTTACATACATTTTCAAAGCCATTTTAAATTAAATAAAATTCTACAAAATTTTTGGCAACTTTAAAAGTGTCTTTTCATAGCTTTAGCTGTATTTTAAATTAAATTTAATTTAGAATTTAATATTAATACAAGCATTACAAGCCTTTTGTCGGCTGGAGCAAGCCAGCCACAGTAGACCCAAATAAATTTCTTGTTCTTTGCTTATCTGGGGAACGTTGTGCAGCAAGCTATAGAAATGCATTGCAATGGCAGTCAGCACGCGCAGCTAAGCTGTCAGTGAAACCTTTAGGGATGCGCCACAAAGCAAAAGCACACCAGAGAACGTGAAGAAGATGGCTAGTAAGAGATGGAGAGTGAGTGAGATGGAGAGTGAGAAAGTTAGTGTAATCTTTTGGCAATAACATGAAAGCTACAGGCACTCAGGGTATATATAAAGCTTATGTACTGCCACCTGATCTGCATCTATATATATATATATCTATAGGGTATATTCGCACTCATTGAAGAGCAATGAAACTTTGATCATTTTTTTTGGCCACGTCTTAGTTAAGCATGTGCTTTTATCTACTTATACAGAAAACTTTAGCCATTTGATCTCATTTATTTTCGTTTACCAAACGCCCACAGCACACGCTAATGACGTCAACGTTTAGCGCCAAGTTCGGGTCCCAATCAATAGGCCGAAAACAAAAGTAAAACTTATGTGGCTAGAAAATGTTTTTTTTTTTTTTTTTTTTGTGCACAAGTTGCAAATTAAATTTACATTTCATGCACGTAACCGTAGGCAGCTCTACATCACAGTTTCCCCAGTCTCTTGCTCGCTCGTCTACTCATCCTTAATTGTGGCAGCAACGAGCTGGCACAAAGGATGCTGCAGTCCGCCTGGCGCGCTGCCAACTTGAGCCAATTATGTGGCATGTGAAAGGAGACAGCAGCAGCAGCAGCAGCAGCAGCAGCAACAGCAACAGCGGCAGCTGCAAAAGCGAAATCAATACGCGCAACATTAACTCGAATGCTAAAGACACGCCATGGACTCATTAGCTTCTGCCACACACACACACACACACTCAGACTAACTGCCAGTCAAGAGGGGCCAACGAGCTGTCAAAGTATGTGTGTGTGTGTGTGTGTGTGTGTGTGTGTTTTCGATTACGCTGCTGTTTGCCATCATTGTAGCCAAGTTGATCATAAATGATGCCATATTGACAGCATTAATACCCTGAGCAAAACCAAATAGATCGACTATGAAATTGAGTTGAAATATTGCCTATCAAATGATGTAGCATACATCAAGATGTTGCAGCTGTATTATATATATATTATATATATAAATTATATATAAACTATTTAATAAGTAAGCAAAGTAGAGCTTAGTTAATGAAGCAATCTCTTTGTATAAGAAAAGAAAGAAAATTCCTTAAATAAATAAAATGTTTAGGCATGCGAGTGTCTTTTCGTATAAGAAAAGTTTCTTAAGTATATATGGTGTAAAAGGAATATAAGTATAAAACTTAATTTTTCTTCACTCTATATCATATATTTTCCATAGACTTTAAATCACTGCAACTTTAACAAAGAGTCTTTGCAATTCTCGAAATTCTCATAGCTTATAATCTCATTTCATAATCGTCTTTTAAAGAGGGTTTCCAGTTTCTCCAAATAAATACAAATGATCTATGGATAATCACTAAAAATGTAATATATAACAATTAAACAATCAAACTAGACTTAGAGTCTACTAATCTTACCTGATTAACTCCTGCTCTTGCAGGAGTATTAGAAACATACTCAATCCATCTATATCTCCTTTAAAGTAATGCACTCGCACACAATTGAAACTCACTTAATGTTTATTAGTTTACTATGGGTATTGAGGCACTTCATAAGACTTTTAAAAGGTCTAATATCTGCTGATCTTTTGATAAATAAAATACTGTATTTATTTGAGTTTCATTTGATTTAGAAATTTGAAAAACTCATTAAAGCACGATTATGAAATGAGGTTATGAGCTATGAGAATTAATAATTGTAATATAAATAATTACAAAATAAAAAATTTTTTAAAAAAATTATTAAAGATTTATGAAAAGTCTAATAATAAGCAAAATGTATATTTAATGTTTATATTATTTTTTTTTTATAATTTTTATACTCTGTTCCCAATGAGAAAAAGAGTATATTGACTTTGTGCAATGTCCGTTTTGCTGTCCGTCCGTCTGTCCGTCCGTATGAACGCAATATTTTTCGGCGCTATTAGAGCTAGTTTAATATTAAATTCTTAGTTATATCATAGATCATCTTTCTTTTTTTTCTTCTATTACTACTATCTAAAGCTAATCTCTATACAGCATAAAGAAAGTTTTATTAATTAAAAATAATTTCTTTTTAACAAGTCAAAAAATAATTATTTTTTCTTAATTATAATAAAAATATAATGATAATAATAAAAAAAATTTCTTTTTAATTCAATTTTTTATGAAAATTATAATAAAAATATAATAATAATAATAAAAATAATTTCTTTTTAATAACTCAAAAAATAATTATTATTTCTTAATTATTTTTTATAAAACTTATAATCTTTACATTCTCTGAATGAAAGTTATTTTCGACGACGCAATATTTAAAAGCATTTTTTAAATGAATAAAGAATTGAACTAGAGAGTGAAGCTAGATTAATATGACACAATATATACATAAATATATATATATATATATATATATATATATATATATATAATAATACGGACAAATGCTTAACCCATTCAATCAAATCAAATAAAATCTTTACAATTTTCCTCACTCAGACAAGTTGAAATTTTTCATTCAATTTAATGTTAAGCAATGCCTATAAATAACAACAACTTGTTGGTATGGATACTTAAGATAGGATACTTAAGGATGCTACAAATACGTACAAAACAAATGCTGTGAACACGTAACGAGTTTTCAGACCAAAAAGTGGGCGGAAAGCTGTGATGTGATTTAAAGTATGCTTTGGAATTGCAGCAAAAATTAAGCTGCAAGACGACAGATGCTTGAGAAATCTAATATATGTAAATAATATACTATGTATTTGTGTGTGTGTGTGTGTGTGTGTGTGTGTCTATGTACACATATATCTTCATCTACATATGTGCGTGCTTTAGCATTTTGGATTAGGCGCTGTCAATTGCTGCGACTGCTCAGCCACGCCCTCGAGTGGCAATTCATGTTTGGCCTTTATGCGCTGGCTTTTGGCTTGCGGCCATTGTTGGCAATGTTGTTGTTGTTGTTGTAGAATTAACATAAAAATGCGCAGCACATGACAAGCGCAGATAATCTTTATTTACACACACACACACACAGAGAGATGAGCAACTTGGCCAAGTCCTTGAACCTTGCGAACATCTTTGAAAAAACTCAATCAGAAATTGCTTTACGTTTTATGCAAATGACAATATCTACAATATATATATATATACATATATATATATGCTCTGCTTTATTTATTTATGTTGGCCTACTTACCTGCTGACCACGCCCACTGCAACTGCACATAATTGCATTCAAAGCCACACAGTCAACGTTCCCGCCTCCTGCTCGCCGTAAGCCGTTCAACTCAAGTTGAGGTCGTTTGCTGTGTGCATGTGGCCGACATTGTTGACCAGGCCCCCACACTCTCTCTCTCTCTCTCTGTCTCCACACTCTCTTGGCTTATTGAGTGGCGCAGCAAATGACAATAAAAGCGGTTACTTATACGCCATGTTGCACGCTTGTTGGCCAAGCTACTCGAGCTGCTGCTGTTGTTGCCATATTATTGACAGCTTTGTTGCCTCGCATTTATTTAACAATTTTCCATAATTAAGTGCATTCAACTGCCTGCGTTTTTAATGTTAATATATATAGACACACATACATCCTATGTATCTACTGGATGAGCGCAGAGATAAAGCGCGCAAATTCTTTGACTGCCCAATTAAGCATTCTGTAGTTATTCCTTTTAATGTGCGATGAATGGCAGATTGATTGAAAAAGAAAAAGATGGCGTAATTAAATGTATATATGTATATTTTGTATATATGTAAAGAGATGTGCTTAAAGCGAAACTGTTTGCCCAATTGCGATTGAAGAATGATATGTGCAGTTGAGCTGCTCTTTTGTATAGTGAAAGAAAAGCTAAATGGGTTATGGGTAAAGTTTATGTTTGTGCATATCTGTTGATATAAGTTATGGGTAGAGATAGAGAAAGTAAAGAGAGGATGAAAAAGAAAAGAAGATAGAAAGCAACTGTGATACATTTTTCAATAGCAAAGTTCGCAAACAAAAACTTTTCTTAGATTAAAAAGTCGAGTATGGACAATATTGCCTTCAATAGCTTTCATCTAGTGAACAGAGCTTAACTAGATCAAGCGAAAGAAATCATACTCACTCGCTCTACCGCTGAGCTAGTGCCTTCATTCCTGTTCGTTTTAGTTTTCGATTGAACAATTCGTGTGATCTCGCGCTCTTTTCCCGAACATCGTTTCGGGAGCGATACGATTGAAGCTCGCCCAATCAGATTCAGTAGAGTGAGTGCAGTTACTTCATGGAGTCTATGTCAATGAGCTTCACACATATGCACACATTCGCACTCACTTAGTCCACCGATGTATTTAGCAAAGATAACCCTCGCATGCATACCAATATATACAAAGTAGACTTTTTGCTTCTCAAACTCAACCATAAAATCGTGAATAGGTCGGGAAAAAATCAGAGTGATAAAAAGCTGAACGCGTACGAGCACTCATTGAACTTGCTGAAGAATCGATGCAATCGATTGCTCTCAGAGTTTAATTTCTCAAAGTATGTGTGAGAGACGCTTATTTGTCGACATCAAGAAACGATCAACAGATATTTGTGAGCAGTGTTAAAGACATACCTCAAGTATAGCTTTCTCTCCTTTCTTACTATTTCCCTCCCTTTCTTTTCATTCTCTGCTCATTTTCCTCTCATTATATGAACTGTGAACGAGCATTATGTAGTCGATTCTACACCATGTATATTTTATACTTTTCTTTTCTTTAGTTGCTCTTTTACCGTCTCTTTAGCGTCTGTTCGCCTTTCTAGTAGCTCCGTTTCTTACGCATAGTGTTAGTGCGCTTAGTTTTTGCATTTTCTTTATTTGCTTTTATTTAAAGGCACATTAAATACCCTTGTTTTAATTTGATGATTTTTATATGTCAGTTTGAAAAAAATGTTTTAGATTTTTAATAAAAGAAATTATATTGAATAAAAAATATTTTTAATAAAAAAATGTTTTATATTAATAAATATTATATTATTAATAAAAAGTATTTTTAATAAAAAAAAAAGTTTTATACTTTTAATAAAAAATATGTTTATTAATAAAAATGTTTATAATTTGAATAAAAACTATTTTTAATTAAAAAAAATGTTTTATATTAATAATAAATAATAAATAAAAAATATTTTTTTTTATAATAAAAAAAATATTTCATATTAAACAACATTTTTTTTAATAAAAAAATGTTTTTTATTTTTAATCAAAATTTTTTTAATACAAAAATGTTTTATATTTTTATTAAAAAAATATTTTTAATAAAAAATATTTTTTTTTATATTAAAAACATATTTTTTAAATAAAAAATATTTTTTATTTTTAATAAAATATTTTTTAATATATTTTATATTTTTATTAAAAAATATTTTTATTAAAAAATATTTTTAATAAAAAAATGTTTTATATTTTTAATAAAAAATATTTTTAATAAAAATATGTTTAATATTTTTAATAAAAAAAATACTTTTAATAGAAATATATGCCTGCTTATATGTATTTTCAATCATGTTTTCTGTTCTCGAAAGTTTTAAATTACATTAAAAAGGAATTTCCATAATAATTTTGTTTATTTAAATTGTATTTCATTTTTATTCGTATTTCTCAGTTCTCTCAGTTATTGCTTTCGCTTGTGATACCCTGTAAATTCCCTAAGAATCAATAGACTCCTCTGCGCTTATGTTTACCCAGCTCGACCTTCGCGTGGGCTTTGACGTGCATTGACCAGCCTGGCCTGACCCATGGCATATGCTTAAAAAAACGAGCAGAAAAAGTGTGAAAAAGAACTCACACATTTTTTTTTTTTGTTGCGCTGCAATTGATTTTAGTTAGTTAGTTAAACGTGTTGAGCTCGCGGCGTGGACTACGTGTCGGCTGAGCGATTTTCTTATATATAAAAAATCGATTATACGCCACGTTAAACGCAGTCAACAATAAAAATATATAAAAAAAAAAGTGAGAGACGCGTCGAGCGAGTACGCCTTATCTCCAGAGATTTCAATTTAACGCCAGACTTGAATACAGGAGTGTATATATGAATGTGTGGGTGTGTGGGTGTGTGTGTATGTATGTGTGTGTAAATTGGCAATTGAGTTGAATCAAGTTGAGTTGAGTCAAGTTAGAGAAGGACGCCATTTGATTTGTGTCTCGTTAATAGGCCAAACATTTATCAGCTCGCTAGCTTGAAAGCACGCAAAATGTTGCGCAAACGTCAACAGAAGAAGAAGAAGATGATGAAGAAACATCAACAGCAACAACAACAACAACAACAGCATCAGCAACAATTGAGACTGAAACGTTCGGCAAGCGAACGGAAACGGAAATTATTGCTGTGCATTTTTAACCGAGGTTCGACAACAATTTCCTTTCCCTTTTTTTTTTTTTTATCTGGTTATTATCATTTCTTTCATATACATTATTAAGCAATGAATTCTTAATGTGCCACGCCCCCCCGCACACACCGCACACCACATTCCAGTGTTAATAAATGACGGGTCACCCAACGGCGACCTGACAACGGACTAAACGTGTTTTATCGTGACCATCGCGCGCAGCTTTATGAAATTTGAAACCATTTTTTGAAGTGCTGCTCCTCGGCCTAGACCCTGACTCTGACTCTGACTCCCAATTTACTTGTTGAGCTGGCCAAAGACAAACGAGAGCTGCGTTGTGGATAATTAATTAGATTTTATGCGCGCAATTAATCAAGCGCAATTTGATAATTGCAATTATTAAAACTCAAGTGATTTATGCGCACGACCTTTGAGCTAAAGACTTTTGCAGCATTTCGTTGAATTTCGTTGGGGTTGCTTTGAATCAGTCAAGCTTAAAGTTGTTTTGAGGTTATGTCGTGTCTTTAAATATTTTATAAGTTTGATAGCTTACAGGGTATTGAAGTAGTTAAGCAATTGGTATTTCTTGCGAGTTCTGTAATGTCTAGTTTGTAAATATTTACAAGTTTTATAACTTACAGGGTATTGAAGTATTTAAGTAAGTATTATATCCTGGGAGTTCATATTCATGGAACATAGTTTGAATATTCTAGCTTATGTATAAACGTAGCAATTAAAAATTACAGGGTATTTTAGCAGATAAACATAACAAAAAAACTATTTTACCCTGTTTTGTCATTTTCTATGGTATAAAAACTAATATTACAGGGTATTTATATAATTGCATAAGTGTAATTTAGAAAATACTCATCACTAGCACCAAATATCACAGGGTACTTAAGCAGTTAGGCAAGTGTTTAGAGCAGTGTATACAGAGAATATAGGGTATCTTAGCTAATACTCATAGCTAATACCCTGTAATATTTAAATAGTTTAAGAAGTCGTATGCCCAGTTAACTATAATAATACTTATTCAAGAGAATATTTTAGTGTATAATCAGCTTAAATCAACTAATATTTACATTACAGGGTATGCGGCTAGTAAATAAGTAAATAAATAAATAAAACAAAGAATGAGACAGGGCAACCAACTAATGAACTGTGACTACAAGACTAATGGGTATACAAAGTCTTATCACTTATATTATAGGGTATTTAATAGTATATTGATATTTAAAATTAACATTTTTACAGGGTATTTCAAAGTACCTTTTGAATTTATTTCAAATAGAAAAATTTTAGATTTTTTTTTAATGAAGCAAAAATTATTTAAAATTTTCTACAAATACTAAAACTTGATATTCAGTTAAAATATTCTATATTTTAGGTAGTTTACGTCTAGGAATTTAATATTTTTACCAATTGAACTTGTAATGCCTCATAGGATATATAGATACTGTCAATTAGTATTACTCTTCTATAATTATTTAAAAGCAAACAAGAGTTCCATCTATTGTTTTTTTCTTCTATTTTTCATTTACAATTCCCAACTGGTTCAACACATGGAAACACTTAAAATTTGTTCGAATCTCTGGCAAGCATTACTGCAACGTAATCGCCTCGATTCCCATAGCTATTTGACTCTGAACACATTTTGCAGTTGCTCTGGCTCAGCTCTAGAGACTTGTCTAGCTACAGTTTCTCATGTTGTTTTTGATGGATTTGGGACTTGGTATTCGAGTATATTTACCACGCACTTCGTAGCTGTTTCATCGCACCTGCTCCACACCCACCCACACTTCGAATCGTATCATTTTAATTTGATACAACTGACATTCTTTGCCGCACAGAGAGAAATAAATTCGATATGAGACATTTACTTAGCTTGATTGCCAAACAATGCCAAAAACGAATGAAAAGCGACGAAAAGCAACAAAAATGTGGAGAAAAATCGTCAAACCAGATAAGAAGACAAAGCTGAGATGAGAACAAAACACAACAGAACAGAAAAAAAAGGAGCGAAAAGACAACAAAAATATGAGCCGGAATCAACATTTATTATGCTTGTGCAAATACCCTTTGCATAAATATGGCTGATTTCATATTCGAATGGATTTTCATCTACATGATTGAAAAAGGCTTTCGCATGGAAGGAAAAGTCAAGATCTGGCCTGTCAAGATTTTCTTCATTATCCTATTGATACAGTCATATCAAATTTGAATAAAAATTGTTGTGAAAGTTCAGATTTGCATAGGGATTATGACTGGCTGAAGAGCTCGTTGATAGAATAACTCTCTCAAGTAGGCTGTTAATAGATATTTAACTAATATGAGCTTTAGGGATAAATGTCATTATAGCTTAAAATGAACTAATTTCTGTATTACTCACTGGCTTTAAATTTAGAAAAATTTGTAGACCTAGTAAGACTCAGTTCTTAATGCTCCTCAGGACCTAATGCTAATTTCTATTGCTTTAGCTTCTTGTTTTGTTGATAAATTCAAATTATTTCTGCAAAAATATTATTTTTAAATTAGAGATAAATTCAAAATAATATTAATTTCAGAAAAAATCAAAATTATATTAGTTTCAGAATATTATTTAATAGAATTTGAATTTATTTCCCTTTTATCCAAATTTTGTTCAATGCTAATTTCAGAAATATTCACAACTATATTAACTCATTAAAAAATATTATTTTTCATTACAAAATAATTGTAAATATTCTTAATATTAGAAAAATTGAAATAATATTTTAATATAATGTATTAAAAAATAATTTTTATATTATATTATTATTTTGATTTTATGTAGAATTTTTTAAAATAATTATTTATATATATTTTTTCTTCTAATCATCAAAAATTGTTTATTTAATTAATTTATTAAATAATATATAAATTTAATTAATTTTTGAATATTATTTAATATTTTTTTTTATAATTTATCTATTTTTTTTTTTAATTTTTATGAGCATAATCTTATGTATATGTATTTTTTTTATTTTTTTATTTATTTCTATTTTTTTCTTGGCTAATTAACATTTTGAAATTATTTATTCTGATTTGATTATTATTTTTAATTAATTTCTCTAATTATTCATTTAATTGAAATCATTTAGTTGAATTTATTTCATAATTATTTGTTCTTTTAATTTATATTCTCCTTTATTCAATTACTTATTATACTGAGTCCTACCTTAGCTCTTCTTCTCTTTATCTAAAAAAAAAGCTCTCTGTTATCTGATAAGATTTTCATTGAAAGTAATTTCTTTATGCAGGGTATTCCCTTTGCCAGCTGCGCCCCTTTACAATGCTTTTTAAGCATATTTAATATTTATGTATTAACACACATCGCTCATACACTTAACTTTATTTAACGTTTCTATCGCTGTCAATCTGTAACGCATCAGACGACTCACTCACTCACTCACTCACTCTCTCTCTCTCTCTCTCTCTCTTTCTCTTACAGGTAAGTTTGACATTGATGGACTACATGAGCCGTTGCTCCCGACGATGGATGCTGATAATGAACAGTTAGCTTGGGTAAATGAAGGATGATTATGTCCTGTGTGTGTGTGTGTGTGTGGGTGAGTGTTTATATGCATGTGTGTGTGTGGGAATATGTGTGTTAACGGCATTTTTGGTGACATTGTGTCAGAATTTGTCATTTGTGACTGGAGCTCGGGAGTCAATTCCCTATGCCCCACTGCGTCAGGCAATTGATGCTCATCGCCCACATGAATATTTTCACACACTGTGCGTGGGCATGACCTTTGACCAGCAGATGCTTGGTCAATGCTCTATTCACAGCAGCCGGCAGCATTTTGGCTCAAACAAATTAGATTTACAAAGCAATAGAAAACAAAAGGAAACATTTTTCGCCACCTGTAAAAATTTGCTGAAAATTTGCCGCAAAGTGTCGCATTCGCTGATGGGTAATTACCATAAGATGGGCGGCTAAAAGCCAAGCGTGGCGCAGCTTTTTTTTTTTTATTTTTTTTTTTATCTTGAACAACTGCCAACCAAAGTGGGCCAAAAGTTGAGCAAAAGTTTTCATTAGTTTGCCTTCTTTCGTTTCTTTTATTTTTATATTTTCCTCGCCGCAAAGGTAAAACTTTGTGAAAAATAAAACCAACTTTGACATATCTGTTGGAAAAAACAGCTGAAAGTGAGATATCAACAAACATTTTATAGCTGGGAAAATATTAAAATAGCGCAGTGAAGTGGATGGAGGTAACAAATGAAACTATGGAGAGAATAGGGAAAGCAACTAATGGATAAGCTGAAACCGCAAAGAAATGTTGCTGTCAACGCAAATGTTAACTAAATGTTAGTGAAATGTTCTACATACCCTATATCAATTTTTTAATGGGGTGTATAGATTGTATATATATATAATAATATATAAATATATAAATAGGGGTGGGAGAACATATATATATATTTTTTTTATTTATTTGTATATATATAATATTACAAATTCTATGATTTTTTGTATATATTTATATATAATAATAAATAAAGAAGCCTGTAAATTCTGAGCAATTTTAATTTATTTTTTTAAATTAAAAATTAAAATTTGTTAAACTAAAAAAAAAAAATAAAAATTAAATTTTTTATAAGATATCAACTACAAAATTTTGTTAGTATATTTTAAAATATTTTATTCACTCAAACTTATTATTAGTTATTATTGAAAAATTAAAACAATTTTTTTTCTTGCTATGAACTTGATAGACAGATTTACAATTATAAATATATAATAAATAAATATATAAATATATTTAACACACAGACTCTCGCTCTCCCTGTCTCTCTCCCTCTCTCTCTCTGTCTCTCCATCCCTCTCTCACTCTACCTCTCAAAACAAAATCAAACCGCCCTCTTTGCTTCAGTTTCATTAAAAAATAAGCAAATAACAAAAATCTGAAATGCAAATACAAAATGCGAAAAAAATCAGGAAAAATAGAAGAAGAAAAATTATAAATATGCATGAAAGCTTTAAATTCAATAAGAAATTTAGTTGACTGTTCACTGTTTTTTTTTTTTAACAAAATATTTAAAGAACAAATTTCATGGCTGTGAAATCAAATGGAAAATCGTGTAGGAAAAGAAAATGAAAATGAAATGAATGGAAATTAAATTGTACTGTGGAATTAGTAAGTTAAATGAAATATTAGAAATATTATTTTATATAAATATTTATATTTATAATATAATATAAATAATATATAAATATGCATTCAACTGATAATTGAACTCGAAGCTTTCCACTTTTTTTTTTCAATTAGTTTTGGTGTGCTCTGCAACCACTGTGCACAATGCGCCTAAAAGCATGCTACACCAAATATGCAAATGGCGCTGATGCGCGGCGAGTAGAAATCGTGAGTGGGAGAGGAAGGAAATGAGAGGCAGAGGTAGAGCTTGTTTGTGTATGTGTGTTAGTGTGTTGGTGTGTTGGTGTGTTGGTGTTGGTGTGCATTTGGTGCGTGTTTGGGACAGCATCCAGCAACTTAGTTGCCATAATTTTACACATTTTAGCAGGCAACGCATGCAGGCGACAGCTGATTCCCAACTATGCCCTTGCCACGCCCCCGTTGCCCCGTTGCCCGCTCACATGATATACGAGTCGCATGCTTTTGATAGCTGCACAAATTGCACTAAATATTCACACACAGCAACATCGTAAATATTTTACAAAGCGTAGAAGAAGCCCGCCCGCTGTTTTTTTTTCCTCTCCCCCGCTTCCCGCTTCCCGCCTCCCGATTTTTCCCATTTTCATTTTCCACTCGAATTTCCCGCTGCAAAAGAATGTTTGTCACATCAAAGACAAATGACAGTCAAATAGTCGTGAAGTTCTCTCGTTTTATTGCAGTTTAATTTCAATGTGGGTCATCAACAAGCCTCCTTACAGTGTTCACTCGATAAAGTGTACGCACACGCGATCATCCTCAACGTCTCAGGTAGAGGGAGCTGTAGGGATAAGCGCTGTAGGCATACGGCGATGCATAAACGCCGCTGGTGTAAGCTGCGGTGTAGGGTGACGCGTAAACGCCGCTGGTGTAGGCGGCCGCATAGGGCGTGGCTGCCACATAGGGGGCGCTGTAGGTTGCAAGGAATTGGGGCTTGGCAGCGGCCAGAGCGACAATGGCGAACAGGCAGAGAGCGAACTGTAAAGGAAGAGAATGAGAGAGAGAGAGAGAGAGAGAGAGAGAGGTAGTTAGTTAATAGTTCTCGAACTAGTGGTTCAATTGAGCAGCAGATAATGAAATGCCTGTGTAAGGAACTTAAAAACCAAGTTATATGGAATAAAAGAGATTTTTTATTACTAAAACTAGTTCTTTTTATCTAATTATAAAGAACTAGTTCCATGAGTCTCCTTAAATCTCCTTTTTCAATGTAGCTCTATTAAACAATTAGTATTCACTGCACTGCGAACCGTTTCAAACAAATGTTCTATATTGAACTAGTTCATTTGAACAAATTAATTTTATATGTGATTTTTATTTGCCTTGATATCAGCATCCTGAGCTCCGATTTTATTACTCACATCAGTTGAGTTTTGAAAAAAACTGAAAGCTTGTTCATATTTTGCAGGAACTAGTTCTTTTTTAACTTGAGCTTGAGTGCCGTTTTGGTGAACTACTGTACAGATTTATTATATATTTATATTTAATGCAATGAAGTCGTAGGCTGTTTTCTTTTTCTGAGAACTAGTTCATTTGAGCAATTTTTTTTATGAATTATAAATATATGCATTTTCTGATCGAATCAATTATTGAAATGAGCTAAGTCTGACGAGACTGATAATAAATTTATTTATTTATTTATTTTTTTTGAAAGGAATGTGTTCCAAGGAACTAGTTCCATTAATCAAGTACCTTATAGCTCATATATATTATAGATTCATGTGGAAATATCTAATTTAGGCAAGTATTTTGACACTTTGAGAAAGTTGACTTGATCACTGTGCTGTTCCCGTGAACTAGTTCCAATTAAATTCACTATCTCTACTCAATCAAAACACTTTAAGCGATTATCACAACTTTTTGCACACTTTGCACTGCTGTCGCCAACTAGTTCCTTTATCCTGTTGAACTGGTTCACTTTTGTGAATCTACTTACAAACTTGAACATGTTGATTTTGGTTTGGGTTGTTGCTGCTTGTGTATGACAAACTGATATGATTTGTAAGCTCAACTAGTTGTCGCTTTTATAGCTCCCCCAAAGCCCAGCGCCGACGTCACAAATCAAACAGAATCTGATAAATCGGACCAAGTCATGATTGACCATGGCACGTTCCGCTGGATTCGGTAGCTCATTTGACTTTTTTTTTTGTTGCTCTTGTTGTTGTTGTTGCCAGTTTTTTTTTTTTTTTTATTATTTAATTTAGCTGTGGGCCAAAAGTATGTGGGCTTTATGTGCCTAGTGGGTCGTGCGCTGCATTTATAATAGGCCATAATTTGTTTTTTTTTTTTTTTTCTGTTTACACTTGGGCCCCCCAAATCGGAAAAAATCAAAAAAAAAAAAAAAAAAAGACTGAAGAAGAAAACCCAAAAATGCTGCAATGTTCATTTGCTTGTCGGGGCCATGCACAATTATCGTGCCTTGTAGTTGAGCTAATTTGAAGGTCCTTTCCTAATAATTCGAGGGTTGTCTAGAAGGGCCCCACAGCTGTTAGCTGACTACAGTCTAGACTCGCTAGTGTGCTTTGAGCGTGTTTATTGCCTTGAAACTTGCAAATTTTATAGGCTCTACGTGCCTTAGCAAACCATTCAGAACTACATATTTCTAATGGATTTCTTTCTTTATATCTAAAATGAGATACGATTTTTCATTCATTTTTTTTTTATTTGTAAATTTTTATATCTTTTATGTTTTTTTTTTTATATTTGTAAATTTTTATATATTTTATCTGTTTAGTATATAAACGATATGAGATTTATTATATTATTTTTTTTATATATTATATATATATTAATGAATTTATTTTATTTTTTATTTAATTTTAATAATAATGATAATTTTTTTTCAAATTTTTTAATTCTTTATTTTTCTTATATATATATAATTAACTTGGTATACATCTTTCCGTCTGTTTATCTGCCTGTCCATCCGTCGGACTACTTGTCCCTTCATCCATCTGTCAGGCCGTCAATTTGCCCATTTGTCCATCTGTCCGTCTTTCTATCTGTCCAGCCGTCAATCTGCCCATTTGTCCATCTGTCCGTCTTTCTATCTGTCCGACTTTCTCTCTGTCTGTCTTTCTATCCGTCTATCTGTCTCTAGTTCCATCTTTGCAGCTGTCTGCCCTTACAGATATCCGTCCGTTCGTGAGACCTCCTGCCTATCTATCTATCCGTCTGTTCGCCTACTTCTCTGTCCGTTCTTCTATCCATCCATCTCTCTCTCTCTCCATTTCCACCTGTTACGCTTCCTGCTCATACGAATGTCTATCTGTCCGTCCGTCCAGCTGCCCATCAGTCATTCTTCCATCTGCCTATTTGTCTGCCCGTTTCTTCTTCTGTCCGTCCGTACATCCGACTGTGCATCCTTATTTAACTATCTATATTGGAGCTTGGAATATGACTTTAAAGTTGATCAACTCAAAAAGAAATATGTATATATTTGATAGTTTACGCTTTAGTTATGCTCTACTGTATAAGCAAAGTCTTTCGACCAGGCTAATTTGCAGACACTTTTCGACTATTATTTGAAGTGTTGTTAGCCGGGCTAACAACAAGGCCATTGTCTATAAAGTTTTGCTCAGTTTGGCTCTTTATATAATAGATATACTGCATAAATATCTATATATATATATATATATATATATATATATATATATACCAGATATACATATATTCAATTTGTCAACTTGTTAAATTAAAGCAGCTTGGCTTGGCAGCGAGTCCTTGCTGCATCCTTGCCGCATCCTTTTGTCTTAGCCATGGCAACGTCTGTTGCTGCTGCTGGTGTCTCCTTCTCCCTCTTCTTCTTCTTCCTCATCGCATTTTGCATTTTAAATCCGACATAAATTAAGTTGGCAGCTCTTCATTCAGATATTCTCGACAGATATTTCAATGTCTGCCATGTCGCTTTGTCTAGATTTCATAGTTAATTTTGTTAAGCAATCCCAAATAGTTAATGGCATTTGGTTTCAATTTGCAGCAAATGCTTGAACACAAATTATTCAAAATGTTCACAAAATGGGGAACTAGTGAACTGGAGTCACTACTGTGAACTGTTGTCAGTTCTTTGAGGGTGACGGAACTTTGACATTTATTTATATAGAGAAATTTATGTGATATATGATTCAAGCTCTCTAGTTGGAGTTCCTTTAAATGTGGAGCTGTATGTTGCAAATGAACTAGTTCATTTAGTTAGGAACAGTGTGGGAACTACACTTCATAGAATGAAATGAACTAGTATAGATTCTCAGAAAAAACTATGCTACAGAAATGAACAATAAAAGTTCTTTGCATATGAACTAGTACTCTACTCTATCAATGAACCAGTAAACTAAATAAAGTTCTCTAAATTTGTATGCGAAATGAACTAGTGCTAGTTCTTTGAATATAAAAGAAACTAGCTGCTGTTATTTTCATAAATAAAATTGTAAATGAACTGGAACTAGTTCATTAAATGTAACTGCTGAGTGAACTAGTGACAGTTTTCTTTTTAAGTAAATTTAAAATGGTAAACAAACTAGAAAAAGCAAGCCAAATAAAAAATGAATTAGTTCTTTGAATGTTGAACTGAACTAGTACCAGTTCCTGAAATGTAAAAGCTATCAAAAGTCATGTTTAGTCAATTAAAAAGCTCTTAAAGTGTGTAATAATAGTAACTAATGAACCTGAACCAGTTCAATATATGTATATATGAACCAGTTCATTAAAAGAGCAGCTGAAACGGAACTAGTCATTTAGAAACTGATTTGGAAATGGAAGGAATAAAATAACTTATTGAACTAGTTTCAGTTCTTTAGGGCTTTAACTCAATTGGAACTAGTTACGTTAATTCAGTTGAGAATTCGAAATGAGAATTTCTTTAATGTGCAATCGTTTATAAATAATCATAAATATATATACTCACTTATATATACTTTTTTCTTATATATTTACACATTTACTTTATACAGATTTCTATTCACATCTTTGTCAAATTTCTATTCACACATTGCATTTACTGACAAAATCCCGCCCAATTATTTATGTATTCAAAGCTCTACACTCCACTCCGCTCTCTCTCTCTCACTCTCTCTCGGCGCTTAATCATAGTTCAAAGCATTTTAAATAAACCAGCAAACATAAATGCCCTCACACGAAGCACAAACTCTTCAATTATTTACGCATAATTCACTTCAAATTTGAACAGTCCAGAGTGCAGTTTGAGCGGCACTGTTCAGTTGCTAATCTCTCGCATGCTATAAAAAAAACTCACAATATATAGCGCACTGTTAACGCTGCAGTGGCTCTGCAACTGTTGTTGTTGTGTACGCGCGCTCTCTGTTTGTCTCTCTGTCTATCTCTCTCTCTCTGGCTCATGGCGTCTGCGCTTTGGCCTGTGCCGGCATTTTACCAAAACAATTCCTAGACACACACACACACACACACACAGACACAGACACACCTCCCCCGCCCACCATGTCCGCCCCCTGGCGTTTGCTTCCGTTTCCTGTGTGTTACATATGTATGTGTGTGTGTGTGTGTGTGTATACTATATATGGGCCGCTCTCCAACTGTATTTGTATGATGAAAACAAAAATAAATGAGATCTAAAAATAGATTATGAATTTGAAATTTTCCAAATAGTTTTCGTATTTTCTTTTTGGGAAACGCCAAAGAACGATTGCGTGTAGCAAATGGAATTGAGGAAACAAGGTAAATTGCTTTTGAAGTGGAGTAAAAACAAAACAATATCAACATTTCATTTTTGATTGCTCCATTTGCTTGGGAAATATGCTTATTGGGTTTGGGGGCGGCCACTGGGATGTTTATAGTTAGTGATGGGAATTAAAGCAGATACTTAAGTGTGTGTGTGTGTGTGTGTGTGTGTATGCATGTGTGTGTGTGTGTTTCCACATATTTTTGTCTGTGCTGGTCATTGGCTCATCGCTAGTTGGAATGAGTCTACATGTGTATGTGAGAGTAGAGCAGGAGAGTGGGGGAAATAGTTTTTATGGGAATTTACGCATTTTAAGTGGAATGCTGAGAAATTTCTACAGTTTGTTTGAATTGAACTACTTGAAATTGGCAATTATTATTAATACGTTCGTAAAAACTAATTTTTAATATCTCATAAATGTATACACAACAAAGAAGGGCTATAAATCATTGCCTAATATAAATAATCTCTATAATCAAAATTAATCTTTGCTGATAACATTTCACAATCAATAAACATATGAAATCAAAAACACAATTTCCCGTTCATTTTATTCAATTTTTACTTATAATTAGCTCAGTCGGCTAATTAAGAGACCCTCTCCGAACATTTTCAATTGACTTTGCTTTTGATTTTGTTGCTTTTGTTTTGTGTGTGTTTTGCTTTGTGGGAATTATGTTATTCACATGCCGCTCGCATGCTATACATTTTAAAATCGTTTTGCCGCTCACTCTCTCATTCTATACATTTGGCACGCTCAGCTGGCGATGTTGCCAGACTGTTAAATTGTGGTTTGCTTGATATTTATAATATGCAAGAAAATGAAATTAATTTGAATAATGAATGCAGCCAATAAATAAATGATAAGCATAATATACATTATTGATTACGTTTATAAATAATTAATTAGGCAAGTTATGTTTATTAATATGTTTAATATCTGCTGCAAAGACTTAACATAAGCTGAGCGTGCGCTGTTAAAATTAACAGACCTGCTCAGAAACAATCGCGCGAGCGGGAGAGTAACTTATCGTTGAAGACAACAACAAAGCAGTTGGTAAACACCAACACACACATGCGCCTGGCTAGAGATGAGCGCAGAGCGGCAGTGACGGCCACTTGTGAATAATCGTGACTGTTTGAATATTTCAATGATATAAAGTATTAACTTTGATATATATATATATATATAATAAAAGTAAAGACAATATAGTAAATCAACTATTTAAATATTATTTCAAAAGAAAGAGTTGTATGCAAAGTGCATGCAAAGATAGTTTATATGACAAACAACAATTCGTGAATTCGTGAGAGCTATTTCATATGTGTGTGAAATAACATGTATGCGATTATTATTCATCACTGTTGATGTTCGTCTCTCTCGGTGGAGTGTGCACGAAGCGAGTCGAAAAAAAACCGTTGAACGAGTTGGACGCGCGGTCTGCGGTTCATGCAAAAACAAACGCAAATGGACGCCAAATTTGTTGTTAAGATTAATTCAACTAACTAAAGAAAATGTTGGTTTAACGAAATTGTATTATTGCCGTTGTGTTTGTTTCAACACATACCGCTTGTTTCTATTGCGCGACGCGATTCGAGTGTATTTGTGTGTCAGTGTTTGTGTGTGTGTATGTGTGTTCGAGTACGTTTGTTTGTTGTGCATTAATAAATTATTAGTAAATCATTAATAAGCAAAGCTGAAAAGTCAACACGCAAATACTTGCGAAAATTATTATCGCCAGCTGCAAGGCAAGTGTAAGTGAAAAGAGTAAGAGGAAGAGAGCAGAACAGCGACGCCGCCGCAACGGCGGGTAAACAAATGGCAGCGTTCTATGGAATGTGAAGGCAAACGAACAAGAAGAACAAGCAGAAGAGCGTAAGACAGCCAGAGTAGCTAAACGAATGTATGGAAAAGAACGGGATAGGGATATATGTAAAACTTAAAAAACAGCAACAACTTGTGTTCAATCAAAAATTGGTTTTTCATTTCAATATCGAATCGAAAACAAAGTGCAAAAGGCAACAACAACTGCTATAGCAATAAAAAAAACTACTAAGCGCCCAAAAAGAAAATCCGGTTTTACAACTTCTGAAGCCGACGTCGCGACGTCGCATTCTGCGCTGCTGCCGCGCTGCTGCCGTTTCGTCTCGTTTTTTGTTGTTTTTGTTTTTTTTTTGTCTCGCGTTTTGTTGCATGCATTGTGTTGAAAATTCCGTAAAAATTTGTTGAAAACTGCAGGTGTGAATTAAACTTTCAATGAACCAAACGAAACTGACAAATAAATAAATAAAAATAACGAAAGCAGATGCCAAACGTCAGCGCTGACGTCGGCAGCGCTGTACAGGTGCCAGAAACAGCAGCAACAACAACAACAACAACAACAACAACGACAAAAGTTTTTCTATTTCTGTTATACACAAACAGCAGCAGCAGCAGCCTCAGTAGTATGAGCAGCAGCGACGTCAACGTCGACGTCGACAGCGGCCATTTGTGTATTAATAAAAAAGGCAGCATAAAATATTTATGAAAAAAGTGAAATCAATAACAAAACAAAAAGTGAAAAAGTCAACAACATATTTAAACAATCTATTATTAAAATACATATTAAATGTGCTCTCTCTTTTGAACTTCTGAATAGTCTTTTGTATTTATTTATTATTATTGCTGTTTTCTTTGCTCGTTTAACAACAGCTGCTGTTTTAACACTTTAAAATTTGTTCCGCGTGCATCGCCATAAATTGAATTTAAACATGCCAACATTTTGGTCTTTGTTTTTATATTTTTGCTTTTTGGAAGAGTTACTCAATTCCGTTATCTTATCCGCAACACGGCCGTTTAATGTTGTAGCAATAAAATTCCCTCCTCTCTCTGTCTCTCTCTCTCTCCCCTCATATTCACCCTGACTACAATGCAGTTATTTCCTTATCGGGAATTCCTATGCAATTGCAACATAATTTACCGCAATTTTACTTAAAAATTTTTGCTGCTGTAATTTCGTTTGGTACAAAAATTTTTATCTACTTTCCAGTCTAGACGGAAATATTTTGTTGTTCATATTTTGTTTTTCTCTTGCCTATCTATAATTGAAATACGTAAGCGCAGCGAGTGCGAGTGCAATGGAAGCTTCCATAAGAGGACTTCTTTTAATGTGCTCTCTTTCCCACTCACTCACTCACTCACTCACTCGCTCACTTACACACTTAACTGTTGTCTGCTGCGATTTTTACTACTTTCTGTTTCTGCTTCTCTTACTCTTCCCCTTTGGGCAGCAGGCAGCAGGCAGCATCCAAATAGCCGAGCAACCCCCATAAAACGCATTTGCAGCCCCAACTCCCCCGGCTTGAACTGGTGGTTGTTCTTGTTCTTCTTGCTTTGTGGGTGCACATTTAAATTTATGCGAATATTCCAACGCACTAACTGCGACGGGTTGTCGCCCGCGCCAAAAAAAAAAAAAAAAAAAATATAATAAACTTTTTGCAGCTTTGGACTTTGACACCGACGTCGACGCTGACGTCGCGACGCCAGTTGCTCTCAGTTGTGTTTTGTCTGCTGCGGCTATGTTCAATGCTATTTGCTGTATACTTTCCTTTGGTTGTTGCTGTTGTTGTTTTAGTTGTATTCTTGCATGCAGACATAGAAGGAGACAGCAGACGACTAAGCACAAATGCCACTCTCCGCCTCTGTCTCTCTCTCCTTTCTCTGCCGCTGTCGCTGTCTACAGGCTGCAGCAGCAGCCGCCCTGTGAATTGTGTTCCATTAGCAACAACCCCACATACACACATACACTTGCAATTACATGCTTATGCTTCAGTTTGTGTGTATATGTGTGTGCAATGTAGAAACTCAGTGGCACAGTGGGCATGGGTTGAGCTACAATGTCTGGATTAAATAAAACAAATAATTTTGCAAAATGTTTGTTGTTATGTTGAGCTGACTTTTAATTTTATTTGTTTGTTTATAGGGAGATATAGAGAGAGTAAATAAAATAAATAATTTTGCAAAATATTTCACTTATGAATCTTTTAGTTGACTTTTAATGTGACTTTTATAGTTTCAGAGAGAGTGAGAGAGATAGAGAGAGAGAGAGAGAGAGAGTAACTGTTATTGCAATTTCAATTCTGACTTTGAGTGCCACTGTGCAAGGCCTCTGCGACAGCTGCTGCTGCCGCTGGTCAGAGAGCACATTCGGTCGGTGGCCGTTGCTGCTGTTGCTGTTACTGTTACTCTAGTTATTGTTGTTGTTGTTATTGTTAGTGTAGAGTTTTTTTCGCTGCTGTTGTTGCTGCTGCTGCGGTGGCGGCTACTTTGGTTTTGTTGTTTGCTTTTGCTTCTGTTTCTGTTTCTGTTTTTTTTTCGAGTCGCGTGTGCTGCAAAATTGTTTGTTGTTGTTGCTGCTGCTAAGTTTACATATGGCACAAAACGTGCTCGAGTAATGGAACAAAAGTTCTGCTGTTGTTTCTTCTTCTTCTTCTTCGTTTTGTCTATCTCCCCTTCCCAGCGCGCACTCTCTCCACAAGTTTTGCGCTCTTTTTGCTCTTAATTGGATTTGATTGGATTTTGGCGCTAGAGGCGCCAGCGTTCATAAACTCAAATATATTATGAGTGTGTGTATGTATGAGTATATGTATGTACGTATGTCTGCATATGAATCTCGTCTGTTTGCCGAGCAAATCGCATTAGTTGATCCTCTGTGACCTCGTCCCGCGCCTTCTCTACACTTTTTGTAGAGTTTCTCAGCGCTTTCCATTTTGTTGTTTAGTTTTGCATTCGCATCATTGTTGTTATTTTTATTTTTTTTTTGTTGCTGCTGGTTTTTGGCTTATCCAAAAACTTGTGGCGCTGCCACACATTCGGCGTTGCCACAGTGCCATAAAATCGCTAAACTACTGAACTGTAAAGGTTCATTGAACCTGCCACAGCGCCACAAAAGAGGCACAGTCAGTCCATTGTATGCCACTACTTGTTGTTGTTGTTGTTGCAAGTCCACTGCCTGCGCCGCTGTTGTATTTGCTTTTCACACACACACAGGCTGCAAGCTTTTTTCTCTTTCCTTCTTTTTATTCATATTTAATATGCAACGCTGATGTTGCAAGTTACAAGTTGCCAGCGTCATCGCTTTTCCGTTTCGCATATGTGCAATATGCCGACGTTGCCGCCGCCGTCGCCACCGCCTCACTGGGTACGCCCAGTCACCCACCGCTCGCCCCCTATGACAACGCACTTGCTAATTTAATCGTTGCCTGTACGTGCGTATACCCTATAATTAAATGTTCAAACAAGTTTTCACATGTTGGAGAATAATGAATAATGTTAAAAGACTGTTAAGAATTGACATTTACTGTTAACTGTACCTAAGGCTGTTTTATGCAGACTTAACAGGTGTCTAACAGTCTATGCTAGTCAGCAGTCAGCTACTGTATGATAGTTGGTGTTCTAGGGCATTCTATTTATTCTGTAACTCTCCACTCTTTAATTAATCTTTACTATCTACGATTAAGCAGCTTGCAGCAAGCACTACAGTTAGTATAACACATTCTTCAAGTATAACACTACTTTCCAATCAATCTTTATTATTTTGTTTTGTAGTATAAGCAGCAGTTTGTAATAGCTCAACTGTTATACAACTCTCCACTCTCGCTCTTACCTATAAAGTTCAAGTGTTATACAATTCTATACTCTCGCATTCATATATACAGCTGATAGTTGCTATTGAAGAGCATTCTTTAGCTATGCCAACTCTCCACTCTCCGCTCTCCAATAAATTTTTACCATTTACTTTATCTACCCATCTGCAACAGCTCGACTCTGTGAGCATGCTATCTCTCTTACACTCTGTATCCACCTGAATGGACATTCATTTCAAAAATATTCTCCAGCATTTTCACTGCCATTAAACGTACTATATATTGTAATTGCTGCTGATGCAGCAACAGTTGCTGCTGCTGTTGATTTCTATGCCTATTGTATTAGCTGCTCCACATTTTGGCCAATTCTTGGTTACTTATTATGTTTTTTTTTCTTTTTAATGCGCTGACGCGCGCCAAATCCCAAAGCCAAATGGCCCCAAACTAACGAACGTCAAAGTCAGCGCACTAGAACATTTAACAGTAACAGAAATAACAACAACAGCAACAGCAGCAGCAGCAACAGCAGCAGCAGCAGCTTTAATAACAGCCAACAATTCGTGTTTACAGTTAGCCAAGTTTCGCCTAACGTTTATTCTTGTACGCTTGAATTTTTGGCTTTTATTTGTAAGTTTTTTTTTGTTAAGCAGATATAAATAAATAAGTAAATAAAGAAAAATATGTATATTTCTATAGTTAAAGATCTGTGCGTGTTTAATTTTAAACTTCATTAAATAAAACTGCGTGTTGTTATTGTTGTTGTTGCTGCTGTTGTCTAGTAGCGAACACGCAGTTTGAATTTTAAATATTGTCTGAGCCCTTGGCTTAGTCTTTGTAGTTGTCGGCTTTGTTAGCTACGCAAATACCCTGCAAATGAAGTATGTACGACTTGTGTGGAAATTTAAAAGAACTTAAAGTCAACAAATTTGAATTTATTGTATATCAATTGGTTTGTTAAACAGAATAATCTCTCATAACATTTGAGTGTCCCTTAAAAATATTTTTATTTTGTTGGAGGTAGAAAATAAAATATTAAGGAAAAATTTTGCACATTTTTTTAAAAGAATTTTATTAAAAACATTTGTGCATTTTTTTAATGAAATTGAATTTTTGTAAATTTTATTAAAGTTATACTTTTGTATACCATTTAAAAGGTTTATATTTTTGGAAATAAAAATTGTATATATAGGAAAACGTTTTCTAAGCTTGCCTTAAATAAAAATATATTTCTTGACAACATTTAAAATATTTTTGAAGTTCTCTACCAACATACAAAAAATCGTTTTTAATTGTTTGAATTGAAGCTTGTTTTAAAAAGTCAGATTTAAGTCAAATTTATTATTAATATTCTTTTATTAATCTATTAATATTCTTTTATTAATCTATTAATATTCTTTTTCTATTTCGAAAAAAACTTACCTTCGATATTTAAAATATATTTCTCATCTAGGGTATTTCGTCTTCTACTACCTCTACACAACTAATTCTCTTCTTCCTTCTCATTTTTTTTTTGTTATTTGGGCATTCTTTGTGTGTATCCTGTCATCAGCCTCCGCCTCATTCCCTCTTTTTTTAGCCTACCTGTGCACTTTGCGTGCCTGGCTCTGAGCTCGCTTTTGTATAGTTGTAGTTGTATCTGTGTGTGTTTGTATCTGTATTTGTATCTGCACTTTAACAAAGTTGAAATCTACCTGACCTGTTAGCTACCTTGTTTTATCTGTCTATCTCTCTCCCACTTCCTTTTGAGTATTCTAATAAGATTTGTCTGGGCCAGGAGCCAGGCAACTGGTTTGCCAAAAGGATTGTGGCAACAGCAGCGAGGGTATGGAACAGGATTTGTCTTCGTCCATTGGCAAAGAAAGATTTAAGTTGACTTTGTTCGGAGTGTGTAAAAAAGGTAAACGTACCGAATGAGATTCGTTAGCCACACTTGTTTGAACTGTGGATGTTGATATTGAATTGAAATACCATCACAGTTTCTTAAAGGGATTTCTTGATAGAAAATCTTGAATGATATGATATGATTTGATATGATTTGAGTATGTATTTTCTTTGAAGTAAATCGTAATTTAAGCTGTGCTGTCTGTTAATGACAACTCTGTTAACTTCAGCTGTAACAAATAAAAATATATATATTCAAAATATTCACAACTTCTTTTAACTTTTAAGGCTCTTAAGTCTGTTAGGACTTACTGTTACGGCGACTGTTAACGCTGACTGTTTAGGCTATATATTTCACTGATTATTAATGCTAATTTATATAACTGCTATGATTTAACTAAAGGACTATCTACTAAGACAAACTGTTTAGGCTTTCTATTAATGTTAACTACACTGTTAAAGTGCTTTCTTTACAGGCGCTTTAACATTTATAATAAATAATTTTTGTCTACTCTTTAATACAGTATAAAGTTATTTTTTCATGTATTCCACGGACCTTTCTCCCCTCTCTCTCTCTCTCTCTCTTACTCTACTCCTCTGTGACTCCACCGGCTCTTACACTCCTGCTATACATTTTAATTATGTATACTCACACAATTTCCTTGCAGCCACACTCTGCTATTTCTTCTCCCTTCAGTTACGTCTACATTTCCGCTTTAGCACAGATTTCATTGCCATTTGTTACATTTCGTTTTTCTGTTTCGTTCCTTTTCTCGCCTTTGTTTCAAGTCAAGTGGCCCTTTGGCAGAGACTCCATATGACTGCCAATTGCCCATCTCCTGCACAGATGCACAGACTCCCAGCTGCCCTTGCTCCTCCTGTAACTCTCTTTATTCCATATGCAGCTCCATTTCCATCTCCATTTCCATCTCCATTTCCACTTGCAACTCGCATCGAGCTTGCTGTTGGAGTTTGCTGCACTTCTGTCATAATGACAAGTGGTTGTTGTTGTTGTTATTTCTCTTCTTCTTCTTCCACTTCTTGTTGTTGCTTCTTCTTTATAGCTCCCTCCAATTCGTCTTTGTTTTTTTTTTTTTTTTTCTGCTGCATGTGCCTTTTGGGTTAATTTTCATCAAATTGAAAACATTTAGCTGAATGACACTTTACATTGAGTTTCTTTACTTGTTCTTCTCGCCATCTCTTTGGCTGACTTTTTACTGTTATTGCTTTTAATGCTTATTCATTTGTGAAATTCATTTGATGAAAATCACTTTGAAAATGTCACGCATAAATGGCAATTTTAGTATTTACGTTGATTTTTTATTCAGCTTTAAATATGGGAATTCGCAACTTTTATGATGTCTGGCAACGCCATTTTATGGTAGTTGCTATAAATGGAAGTTAAGTGCGTTTGAAGGGATATTTTATAATGTCTGGCAACTTCATTATTTTGTAGTTGCTTTATGCAAGCTTTTATACTATACTGTTATATATATATATATATATATATATATATATATATATATATATATATACCACATAGGGTATATAACAGCCAATATTTTAAATATGTATTTTTCGTTGTGGCCTTGTTAAAATGTGCCTAAATTTGGTAATTATGTAAATGTTGTTTAAGGAAAATTTCCCAAGGGAAGTCCGCACATAATTTCTATAATAGCAAAAAGCGTTCGTTAAACTTCCTCAAAAAATATTGAAAATGATAGAATAAAATATTAGAAAAATATAAATAAATAATAGGAAAATACAAAAATTAAAATATTATTTAAAAAATAAAATATTATGAAAAAAAATATATTGGAAAAAATAAAACAAAATAAAAATAATAATAAAAAAAAAATAAATAAAAAAAAAACTAAAATATTAAAAATTAAAAAAATAATTTAAAATAAAATAAATAAATATAATAAAATAAAATACAATTTTAAAAAATAATTAAAAGTAAATTATATTTAATATAAAAATTAAATCAAATTAAAATAAAAAATAAAATAGAAATTAAATAAAATAAATAATTCATATTTAAACCCTCGCAGAGCGTTGCCAGTTAGGCAAATCAATGCAAAATATGCCTTGGGGAAATTTATAAATTTCCCAAGACCATATTATGCATAAAAACACCAACTGCCTTGGCAAAATTTGTCAAAAAAATGAAATTTAAAATTAAAAAGAAACATTAGAAATTATTATTGGACTTTTAATAGACAGTTACGCGCGCAAAGTTCAAAGTAAAAGCTAAAAAAAAAATGCTAAACTCAAGGGTGTCAATGCTTAATGTTGTTGTTGCCCTTTAAAGCATGTTTATAAATTGTGTCTTTTAATAGCTTAATTGAAGTAATTAACTAAAAGAAAAAGAGAAGCAGAAGCCGCAGCAATAGAAAAAAGTGAAAAGCATAAAAGAAAGTGAAACGTAACGAAAAGTGTGACAAACTAAACGAGCAACCCACGCAAAGGGTCGCGTGTCTCTGACTAATTAAAAAGATGATGTTGACAACCCTGTTGGCAGTTAGCTGAAAACCACGACACACACGACATTATGTCGCTGCGCAGCAACAACAGCGGCAACATGTCATACCAGCAGCAGCAGCAACAGTTGCTCGCACAGCTGCAACAGCAGCACAAGTTTCAGCAGCAGCAGCAGCAGCAACAGCAGCAGCAACAGCAGCAACAGCTCTCCAATGGAGCTGGCTCCAAGTACATCAACAGCAATACGAGTCGCAACAATCTGGCAACGCTTGTAGCTGCAATCAATGGGCATGATCAAGCGGATGGACCAACGGCAAAACACAACAGCAGCAACAACAGCAACGGCAACAACAGCAATAGCAATAGCAACAGCAACAATTGCTATCAGCTCTCCCCTGCAGCTGCGTCGCGTGTTGCTCACACAGCTCCATTGGGTCCGCCCTCTTACAGCGCTGCCACGGCGCAGCAGCCGGCGTTTGCCTACTTTAGCCAGCAGCAACATGCAGCATTAGCCTACCAGCAACAACAACAGCAGCAGCAGCAGCAACAACAACAACAACAACAGCAACAGCAACAGCAACAGTTGTCGCTGCCTCCGCCGGATCTCACGGATGGCATTGATCATCATCCGGCCTCCAATTCGCCGCCAGATTCGCCACTTGCCGCCTCTGCGGCTGAATTGGAGCAGCAGCTGTGCGTTGTGGCCAAAATGCAGAAATCGGTGACAATTACCGTTACACCGCAGCGCAGCAACTCTATGGATTTTCTCAACTTTGAGGAAAAGCGTCAGCTAATCGCCTCCTCGCTATCGCTCTCCGATATACTGCACAGCAATAATGCCAATGCTAAGGAATCGAATGCAATCAATGCGAATGGTGGTAAGTGTTTGCCATAAATGTTAACTATGTTAACATAATGTTAGATAATGTTAAATGAGGAATGGTCTAGAACAAAGTGATGTGACAATATTGAAAAGTATAACATATAAAAAAAACTGTTATACAAGAAGAAATATTTTTTTGTCATACACACACTTAACAGTCTGTTTAACAGTTTATATTCTATGAAATATTTTTAATTTCAACTTATTCATTCAAATTGTTTAACTTTTCTTTGTCAAACTATAAAGCTCAATCAAAAGTTGAAACTAAACACAAAAATATATTGTTCAGCTTTTCAGTATTTTTTCATGTTCTCAACTTTTATCAACTTCGGGAAAAAAAGCCTCAATTGCTCACTTGTTTTTTGTATATAGAAAAACTTTAACAATTTCATTTCGTTGCGCATTTCCCATTGAATTTCCAACCATTAATCGCTTCGATTGAGCTACGAATGCGAAGTTAAATGAAATAAAATGAAATTGAGAATAACTTTAAAAACAATTTTTGTTGTATCTGCTTTTGTTTTTATATTGTTTATATTGTTTCTGGACTCTTTTTATTGATGGTGAGTTAAACAAAAAAAAAAAAAAAGATATAAAAACTTTTTTTATTCTATATGTTTTTACACATCTGACGCAGAACGGAAATGTTTTTGTTCACTCTACAAATGGTTCACTGCACTTGAATGAAAGCGTATGAATGGGGTACTTTGTACGGGGGAATGGGGAAAAAGTTTGGTCAACATAGTGGGGCGTGGCTGGGTTGGGGCAAGAGAATTGTCAACGCAAACAATATGTAGAATGGAAGGTGGAATAAAAGTGGCCTACATATGACAATTGTTGCTGTTAACTAACACTAAACTTGGCAGAGTTGTTGAACAACACTGGCAAAGGTTAAAAACTTGCCAAGTAACTGTTAATGCCAGATATACATCTGTTTACCTCATTCAGCATTAACGCTCATCATTTGCATACGTGATTTTTTTTTTAAATATATCATTATTGTATTGCCTTTAATTTGTATTTTTTCACACCTAACACACTTAACCACTTCGACTGGCCCACTGTGAAGCGCTTTGTAGACTTTTATAAGGTTGTCAGACATGACAAGCTGTGCCGCAACTCTCCCACCTCTCTCACTCTCCCTCTCCTTGTCGCACTTTTGATGATACTCCTAAGCTAACAAACTGACTCATAATCGTCATCATCAATCAACAGCAGCACGAAATTAGAGCGGCGTGTGAAAGAAAGAGAGAGATAGAGTTAGTTAGTTAGGTAGCGAGATGAGCGCACTCTCCAAACTAAAATCTGCTCATAGTAGTTTTTTTTTTTTTGTTTTTGGCGATCGTTTACCTAAGCTCGGCTACGTTCGGCTTGGAGTGCCGAAACGTTTGAGTGCCTGTTCGTTCGTTGGGTTGAGCCTGATTGGTTCATTGCAATTTCCAGGCACATACCCAAATACAACAACAACTGCAGAGGCCTTATTGCATGCGCTTCTATTTATAGAACTCGTAGCAGCAGCGAGCATTGTCTTCGCGTTTGTTGTCGTCTCTTTTATTGGCATTTAAATTTGTTTGCAATTAAAATGCTCGTATTTCAAGTTCAAGTGAGAGCACGCGTCGAAGAGAGACGTGGAAAGAGAGCGAAAGAAATAAAATGAAAAGAAAATAACAGCGCGCTCATTTCAGCGTGCTATGGATAATTAATTCAGTGTGTCAAAGTGAGCCGATGAATCATATAATTTGCTGTTGCTGTTGCTGTCGCTCTCGCTCTTGTTGTCGCTGTCGCCGTCGCCGTCTTCATCAACGAATCAGTTAGCTTTTTTGTTGGTGTTGTTTACATTTACGTTTGATTTTGCGTTTGCCTTTGATTTTGCTAACCGCATTCCGCGCATTTTTTGCAATAATTTACGAAATTGCAGCGCATTTGTAGCACAAACAAGATTTGTGCACAAATTGAATGTGAAGTAATTATTTGTTTATTTTTTTTTATTTTGTTGTTGATTTTTGTTCAATATAAAAACAACAACTTGAGTTACAGGCAAAAGGCGTGATGAGACATGGGCTTAATGGGTGTGTCAACGGAAATTCCATAAAAGGTCGGGCATAGCTCAAAAAGAACATTAATAAAAAGTTCCAATGAACTTTGTCAAATTTGGATATGGAAGAAATGATGAAAAATATTGGCAAAAGCTTAGTCTAATGAGAATTCCATAGAAGTTAGTGAAGGTTTTTTTTTTGCGGAGGAATATGTAAATAATTTATTGCTCTATGAAATTTATAAGAAATGTTTACGAATCTGCGACATGGCAGAAAGCTAAAAAAGGCTTGCAAGTCGTTTAATTTATAGAGAATTACATAAGTTTGGGCTTTTTCAAGCTAAATGGCAAAAATAAAAAAAATCTGTAAATATATGGTAATTATAATAAATAACTATAGCTACAAGACTAGTTTATATGTATATTTGAGCTGGCAATCAAGAACGAATTTTAGATTGAGAAGTAGCTAAAACAAAAACTGCTCAATCTGTCAGATACTTACATATGCATTTCTATACCTGACTTTTGCCTTTTTCTCTATCATTTGCTAGATCTACGCCCATAATTTTCTATTTATCGCTTCCGTTAGAGGCGTAGCGTTTTATTGCTTTGGGAAATTGAAGCATTTACTTTGTATCTCTAGCTCTTTCCCTCTCACTCTGTGCCTGTCTCTGTCTCTCAGTCACCTCAACTCAAAATCAATTGTTCTAATTTCCGCTTATAAATAAAATAGAATTGAATTGCATTTATAGCTACGCAAAGCCTTCAACTTAGATTCCCATGAGTTTTTCTATGTATTTTTTTTTTTCGAAATTTTTCTCAATCGAATAAAATTTCGCATCTGGCAATTATTTTGCGACGAAAACTTAACAAGAAAATTGGCTTCAATGAAAATATAAATTGAACTGGCAGCTGTCTCTCTGCCTAATTCTGTCTGCCTCTGTCTACCTTTCCTCTCTCTCACTCTCTGTCTAACTCTGTCTACCCCTCTTACTGTCTCTGTCTAACTCTGTTTACCTCTCTCTGTTCATCCAAATCTACTTCTCCTCTCTCCCTCTATCTGTCTGTCTAACTCTACCTCTTTCTCTCCCCCTGCTGTCTCATTCTATTTATCGCTTTCAATCTCCATTTGGCTAACGTTTTTTTTCTTCCAATTCCGTTTCAATTGCAATCATCAAACGGTTTTTTTTTGCTGCCTCGCTCATAACTTGGCTAACACCTGGCATTGGAGCCCCTTCTGCTATATATATATATTTTTTGTTCTTTTTTCTCAACTTCAAACGCTTGTAAAATCGATAAATATTTCGTTTGTTGTTGTTGTTGTTGCTGTTGCTGTTAGCCTATCGATAACTTGGTACATTGTCAGCGCCGCCCATTTGGCGTTCACTTAAAAATTTCATTTGATGGCAGCGTTGAGAATTTCCTCTACGGTTTCTATTCAATTTGCACGCCAATTTTCGCTGTCGGCAATTCTGTCAGTTCTTCAACTGCTGCTGCTGCTCCTCCTTTCTCTTCTTCTTCGTCTGCGATTAGAGCTGTAAAAATACAGAAGCTATCAAATGCGATGCGAAAGCAGAGGCAAAGAGCGACAGCAGCCAGAAAGCCAGATAGACGGGCCGAAACAGTAGCGCGAGAGCCCAAAACAAAACTGGCTACAAATATGGAATGCAACAACAACAACAACGACAAACAAGAGTAATAATTATAGCAACAACAACATGTAAAGTCGTCCCAAAAGCGGAAGGTGAAGTGGTTATTGAGAGGCGGCTTTAAGGGGGGTCGGGCGTGTCAGACAGGTGCAGAGTCGCGACACAAAAGGCTTGCCAGAGGATAATTCTTGCTGTGGGTGGGGCAGCGTTATTTATAATATTAAATAAACAACAACAACAACAAGAATGAGAACAACAACAATAACAACAACAAGAAGAGTCAGCAACAAGGCTGCGTAGCCAGCAGGCTTTTGGAGGTTACTCTGCCTGCCTGGCTTTTATTTTGTACCAAACGATTTTTAGGCCATTGCAGCTAGTTGGCAGCTAAAAATTATATTTTAAGTTTAGGGCACATAAGTTGCTCTTACTCAATATATTTATTTAAATTATTTCGACTCAAATTCATTTACGGGGTATATTCTAGTCAATAATTCTAATTAGAAATAAAATAATAAAATTTTCAATTTATTATTAAATTAACATATTTTTATTTTCTTACTCCTGTGAAATTTTTTAGAGTATTTTTGAGTCTGATACTCTCTTTTTTAAGCCTAAAATTTAATTATTTACATTTGTTTTTATAAAAGTTTGAGCAAGAATATATATTGATATTAATTTTTATTACTCATCTGCGAGTATTTATTGCCTGATTTGTTTCTCACAACATTATAGGGCATATCTTAGTCTATACTCTTAATATTTGTATATGCTTGATAAAGAAAAATTCTAAATGATTAGATTATTTTGAAAACTAAATAGTTTTAATATTTTTTTTATTGTGTATATTTTTGTCTCTAATCGTTAACTATAACGATTTGAATAAAATTTAATTATTTAGAATTTTTTCTTTATCAAGTATATACACATATTGATTTTTCTCACAATACAGGGTATATCTTAGTCTATATTCACTGCTCACATAAAACTCCCCCAGACGCTGGGCGACTCTCCTGCTTGTTCGACTTGCCGGCGCCTATTGACAGTCAACTTTGAAAACAAATTTCGGTCACATACAAATACTCCTCCTCCTCCTTCTCTCCTGCTTCAGTCATGCCTCCTGCTGCCAGCGCCTACGCTTTCAGGCATGTCTATATTGGTTTATTTCGATGGCACGCTAATCGAAGGGTATTAATCAATAAATTGACGTCGAGTGTTTGCTGATTAACTTTGGCGCTATTTATGGTTTAGCTCACTCGCTCTTTATCTGCCCCTCTCACTGTCTTTATCACCCCCCTCTCTCTCTCTCTCTCTCTCTCTCTTTCACGCTTGTCTTACGCAAGCAAACTCATACATACTTGTTAACAATTTCCATTTGTTTACAATCTTCAAACACAATTGCGGGAATCTTGTTGTGGGCGAGCGTTGAGGTGCTAATGAGACTCAGCTCAGCTCAGCTTCAGCTTCAGCTATAGCTCATTATTACGATGATGATGATGATGATGATGATGATGATTATGATGTTGATCAGACCCGCGTTTAGTGTTCTCATCATTTAGCTAAACGACAAGTTGTATACGATTTTTTTTTTTATTATTATTATTTTGTTGCAGTCACGCTTTAAAAATAACTGCTGCAGCGCGCTTTGCTTTGAGGTGGGGCTTTTTGTCTTCTTCTTTAAGTTATTTTGCTTTTTTTTTTCAATAATAATAAAAAATAATTGTTTAGAGTTGATTTTGTGGAGCTGTCGATAAAGCATGCATAACTCAATTGAAATATATATATTTTTTGTTGCTTTTTAATCGTGAAGAACGAGCAAACGAGCAGCAACAATCCAAAGAAACTCTTTGTCATCGATTGTTGTGACTGATACACATATATACATAAATACTTTATATATATTTGTATATACATATTATGCAAAGATAAGAAATGCTTGCATAAAACGTGAGCTTCCATCATACTGATAAAGTCTAGCAAATGGCAAATTTTTAGAAATTGAAAATGAATAAACTTAAATTTATATAGAAAATATAAAATATAAAATATAAAATATAAAATATAAAATATAAAATATAAAATATAAAATATAAAATATAAAATATAAAATATAAAATATAAAATATAAAATATAAAATATAAAATATAAAATATAAAATATAAAATATAAAATATAAAATATAAAATATAAAATATAAAATATAAAATATAAAATATAAAATATAAAATATAAAATATAAAATATAAAATATACAATATAACATATAAAATATTTTTAAAAATAATTTAATTTAATTTGTATTATAATATAAAATTTAAAATATAAAAAATAAAATACAAAAATAAAATTTAAATTTATTAATTATTATAATATAAAATTTAAAAAATTTTAAATATAAAATCTAAAATATTTTTTTATATATAATTTATTGAAAAAATAAGAGATATTAGAAGTAGTTTAGAAATAATGGGAAGAAAATACCTTGAAAATGTTTATGAATGGATTCATAAATAAATATTCACTAGTAATGGATATAAAGCCTAAGGCATCCTGTGTATCAATGAATTTTAACAGAGCTGCGAATGCGAAAAATTGTATTTATATTAATGATTTTATGATTTGTTAAGCTAAATGGTTGATATGTTTTCAGAGCACTCAAAGTCTTATGCACTTTAAATTTATAAAGATATCCATCAAATCACTTCGAATTGTTTCAATAGGCTCTGCACTTGGCTTAACATGATCTAAACATAAGTATTAATAACTCAAAAGCTATACGAGAGCAGCTCAAGCGTGAATCGTCTATGTTCAATTGAAAATTAGCTTCCACTAGCTCAAGTTCAACTAGCCCACAAATCGAAGTTCAAGTCGAGAAATCGTGTACAGTCTTTAGACCTCATCATGGCCTCTGGCCAAACAAATTGCCACTTAGAGCAGAGTTAAACTTCAATTAACAAGCAGCAAAAGCGGTTAAGCATTTTAGCCAGCGGCTACTCGAGACCTTTTCGAGAGCATTCATAAACAAAAAATTACAGAAGAGTAAAGAGAAGCTAGAGATAAAAAAAAAAATGTACAAGTCATAAGTCAAAGCCACATTGACCCCATGAAGATCAAAGCCTTTCTAACTGCGTGATTAATGCGACACGCTGTTCCTAATGACCCTCGCGCCGCAGACACCTCGCTCGGCGACTAACTATGCCTTAACTATGCCAATAAACTTGTCACATTTGGCCCGGCATCAAATCACACAAGTAACAAATCACACATCAAAAATCGAACAATGATCGATCAAATGTCGGCCGCACCCAGAGAGCTAAGCTACACTCAAAGAAAAAATAATGCAACATTTGAACTAGAAAATCTTTTGTGCTACAGAAAGCAAAACAATGTAAATGGGAAAGTGTAAAGTAAAATAAGAAAATCGATAAAAAAAAAATCGATTAGCAACTATCCAATATGAAAGTCAATTCTTAGAGTTTAATGAAAGTTAAATTTGGCCAAGTTTTATCTAAAGCTTGCTGAATGGCAAATACAAATTAATTACACATTTAATATCGATAAATATTGATTAATAGCTGTCAATATGAAAGTAAAGGTTAATGAAAGGTAAATTTTGATAAGAAAAAAAAAAAAAGATTAATTTTTTGGCATAAGCTAAGTTTCTAAATGAAAATCAATAAATCAATATTTGAATGTATTTTGTTTAGCATATGAATAATGTTTTTGAAGCTACAGTTGCATATAGGTTCTCTTATGACATATTAAGATAATAATCAGATTTACTGGAACATTAATAAGCCATAAATCGATAAATCAGTTGCTGCGAAAAAAAAAAAATAATAATAAAAAAAACATATTTGAGTAAATGAAAAAAATATATAAATAAAATAAATAATAATAATAATAAATAAATGAATATAACATTAAATTCAGTAAATATCTGTAGAGATTTCAATGCTTTGAAAATATCGATAAAAATCGATCGAAATAATGCGACTATTTTTTTCAGGCTTAACTCGCTGGCTAAAAGTGCTGCTATTGTTAAACTGTTTATGTATAACTTTAAATATTAGACTTAACTTTAGTTGAATTTGCCACAAAAATTGATAATATTGTTAATAAAAAAATCGATAAATATCTTTAATCAAATGTGTTCTTGACTTTGAGTTTTTTATCGGTTATAAAACATTGTCCATTTATACTTATAGCTAGCTATGCTCATATGCTTTAGTAAAGCTACATAAAGTGCATAGCTTGAAGATAATAAAAGCTTAGTTATCTATGAATAATATTTCTATATATTTTTATTGAATATCCACTTAAGCACTAGCTTAACTTGCTGACAATAAAGCCAAAAAAAAAGAGTAATTTAGGAATCAATTCTAAGCAATAAGGGATTGAGCTTGACAGAGAGAGAGAGAGAGAGAGCGAGGGAGAGAGGAGAGAGAGAGTGAGAGAGAGAGAGAGAGTGAGAGAGAGAGAGAGAGAGAGAGAGAGAGAGAGAGAGGGTGTGTGCAATTCTGCTTTGATATTATTCACTCTCTGTACATTTTTTTTTTTTAGATTATGCAAATTGAAAATGTTGAGACGTTGTGAGACGATTCAATCGGTCAACAAATTGACTTGGCGTTGATTTCTCGAATGCTGTTTGATGATCTCATGCGATGATGCTCATGTGGCACGTGGCCAGAGCCAACATCATTAAAATGTTATTTCAGCACTCGCTTTGCTGCCTCGTGCCCTTCTCCTTCATCTACTTATTTTTTTTCACATTATTAATGAAGTTATAAATAAGAGTTCCTTTAATTTATTTTTGCTCTTTTCTTATATATATATATATATATATTTTTTTATTTGTATTTGTCGCTTGAAAGCGCTGCATTTGCCGTCAGTTTTCATTTGCTTTAATTAAAACGGAATTGCAACTGAGGCTGGATTGCAGGTCAAGTGTCTGTCTCTCTCTCTCTCTCTCTCTCTCTCTGATATCAATTTGCGGTACAGTCTCGTCAAAGTGTTGCGGCTTGGGATAACCAATAAAGTTGATGCAATCATAATTGCTGCTCATCTATCTGTTGTTCAGGTCAATGTTTATCTTGGCCAACTGCCAATTTGTTCGACACAAAAGTTTTTTCCTTTCTTTTCTTTTCTCCTTTGGCTGTTTGACAAAAGTTTCCAACAACAACAACAACAACAACAACAACAACAACAACAACAACAACAAGAATTCCATTAACTGTACTTTAAAGTTTATCTTGCTGTTAACTATTCTGAACTACATAACAAAGGATATAACTTTCGCTTTAGACTGTTGGGGCATGTGCGATATTTGTTTTCGCCCCGGCCACAATATGCAAGTTTTTAATTGCCTTTTGATAAGCCAGCTAAAGTTTTTAAAGCTATCAAATTGATCGAGTATGTGTTGTGTGTTGAGCAATTTTGCTTTAATCTGTTCATTTTAGATGTGGAATTTGATAAAGTTAATGAATAGCGCTGGGAATTGAATTGTTGTGACGTGAGCTAAACTGAATGATGTATATATTTTATATATACTTTTTTATTTACTTTATTTTATTTTATTTTATATTTATTTTATTTTATAAATTTTTAAAATTTTGTTTCTATTTTATTTCATATTTATTTGACTCCTTGTATATATTTATTTTTCTTTTTCTTATTTTTTATATTCTTTTTTATTGTTAGTGAACTTTTTTAGTTTAAGCCTAATTGTTTTTAGGAAAAATTCTCTCTTAACTGAATTTTATTCTTTTTTTTATTTATTTTTATATATTTATTATTTATTATTTATATTTATTATTAAAATTTATTTGTTTATTTTATTTTATTTTATATATAAATATTTGATAATTTTTTTCTTTTTAATTTAAAAAAAAGTATATTTTTATATTCGTTATTTTTATTTAATTTAATTGTTTTTCTATTTTTTTTTTATAATAATTTTTAAAAATATATTTAATTTAAATTTTTATATAATAATTTTTAGGTGTATATTTTATTAAATATTCATACATCTATTTTTTTAAATGGTATATTTTTAATATTCATTAACTAATGCGTACAAGATTTTAGCGAATTTTCTCTTCATCCACAAAAAAAAGTGCAATTTGTATTAAAGTTAAGTTAAAGACACAGAGAGGCTGGCCTTGCTTCTGTTCTAGATCTCTTAGGGCTAACAAAATACATTTTAATTATCTTCATAAGTAAATAAAATTTTTGTTTATCATATATCTGTCCATAATTTCCAACTAGTCAAATATGGACACATAATAGCTTCCCATAGTGCCCCACTTTTCATTAAACTACAAAATTTTGCTCGCACTAAAGTTCAGATATAATCAAACGTAAACAAAAACAAATTGCAATTAAAATGTAAATATTTTTAAAATACATTTTCGCACATTTAACTAAACTATTTTGTAGCTGTCGGGCTAAACAAAAGGAAAATTCCATTAATACTATATCTGTTTTGTTTAAAAGCCAAACAATTTAGTGTAATCAGCTGCAGTGAAATTGAAATGTTTTTAATTAGTTTGCTGTACACTTTAAATCTTTAGCTGTGGCTGTAGCTGTATCTGATGCTGTGTATCTGTATCTGTATCTGATGCTCTCTGCTTGTATCTGTCAGATACACATAGCCAAAGCTCCCACACGTTTCGCAATTTGTGCGTTTTGATTAACACAAGTTTTATGTTAATTGAAAATGAAATTTTATTTGTTTTCCTCTTCAATTTTCCGTGTGTTTTCATTTTTTAGTTTCCATTCTTTGTTCTCGGACGTAAATTTTGTGCAAATATTTGGCCATATGTTGCTCATCGTTTGCTTCTTTTTTTTGTTTTTTTTTTTTTCAGGCTCATGTTTTATGTCCGAAAAATTTAGTGTTTTTATTGCTGTTGTTGTTTGGTTTTTGTGCTCTGTTTTTTTGTTTGGTGCTTGTCCCATAAACTTGTTTGCCCACAGCCACACTTTGGCGACAGAACAATGTTGTAAATTTTCCAAACATGCCACCAGGCTGGTGGCTAACGACATACCGCTCCGCATGCCGTGCCTACCTCATCAGAACAGAAAATCAAATTAATAAAATTTGTTGCTGTTGGTAATTTGAGCTGCCTGCGGGTGACAGACAGCGCGCTTCACTGCATTCTTTACTCGTTCTCTTCTGTGTAATGGGTATTTCGAATTCGAAGAGTTGAAATGTAACAAGATTTGGAATTTCATAATATGTTTATATATATTATATATCTGATGGCCAACGAGTCCGGTATTTGATATTTGTAAGAGTTTTTTTTTTATATAATTCAAATAGAAATATAATTTAATGCTATATATAAATCTCATTTCATCTCTAAATGGGTTTCTTTCTTAATCTATCTCTCTCTTTCGTTCATCACTCTGTGATTGCATCGGTATATCACTCTTCTCTCCTCACGTGTCTCCCTCTGAGTGTTTCACTTCTTTCGCTTATTCCTTCTCTCTCTCTCTCTCTCTCTCTCTCTCTCTCTCTCTCTCTCTCTCTCTCTCTCCCTCTCTCTCTATTTCACTTTTTCGTTTACTCTCTCTCTTTCTTCCTCCTGCTCTTCCGCTCCTTTTTCGCGTTTTCTCTCTCGCTCTCTCTCTCCCTCTCTCTCTCTCTCTCGCTCTCTCTCTCTCTCTCTCTCTCTCTCTCTCTCTCGCTCTCTCTCTCGCTCTCTCTCTCTCTCTCTCTCTCTCTCTCTCTCTATTTTTTCGCTTTTTCGCTCTCTCTCTCCCTATCCCTCTTTTTTCTCTCCCTCAACTCTTAACTCTTAATTTTTTCTTCTTGTTATCTCTTCTTTTTCATCTGTTTCACCCGATCTCTCCATCGTTATTGCACTCTCTCTATTACATTATCTTTCATTCATTGCTTCTTCAATTTCTTTCTGTTTCATTTTATCTGCTTCATATGTGTTTTATCTATCTGTTCCAATATTTTCTCTTCTTCTCTGTGTTTCTCTTTCAATTTCGTTATCTTTCTTTGTCTCAATACATTATCTTTCTCAATATTATTTCTACCCTATATTCATATGTCTTTCTTTTTCTCTCCACTTTCGCTCTTTGTCTCTTTCTCTCCGCCTCTCTATACCATGTTTACTCTCAACCTAACTACGATATCTTTGCTTTTCATGCTTAGTCTCAAAACTCACTCAAATAATTATCAAAATTAGAAGCTTTCTGTCTGTTCTCTATGTGTATCTAGGGTATTTCTCGCACATCATTTCAATACTCTTATGTAGCATTTATTGCATTAGCAGCCTCACCCTTTTACCTATTAATTGACAACAACTGCTCTGACACTCAAGCGTCGCTTGTCGCATGTCCCTTTCTCTGCGATTCTCATGCAATTACTCATTTGCTCAACTATTTTTAGCTCAAATGTAGTTGATTGAATGTCAACGTATCGCATATACAGATATATGTCAAATGTCAAATGCAATTTAAATGAAATTAGCTGCTAGTTGAGCTGCGTGCAAAATGCCTTTTAATTGGCCCAGCAATAGCAACTATTTTATCTCTCTCTCTCTCTCGCTCTCTATTTTTTTCTTTCCGATTTATAGCTTTGCATTTAATATGTTATTTTTCGATAGTTGTGGTCGTTGTCTATCGCTTATTGTCTGCAATATTCCATGAATCATAGCAATTTGTTATTCATGGACTTTTTCCCATAAATCCCATTCTACCTTTCTCTCTCTCTCTCTATCTCTCTATCTCTTTGTTACTCAATTCATTGTTTGTCTGTTATCAACGCAATAATAAATAAATATATATACATATATATTTTGTCAATTGCGAGAGTTATGCGTGTTTTATTTGTATTTTCTCATATACGTAATCGTCGGAATTGTCTATCGTAATTGACTTTGACTTTGATGTACGCGTGCAAACTGTCAAATGGCTGTACGGGCGTCATAGATGAGCGGAAAGGTAATGAAAGTTACAAATACAACGTGAATGGTTGAGGATTACGCTTTAATCAGGCATTGCGGGGATTTGGGTTAGCATAATAAAATAATAAATAAAATAGGAGGTCAAATTGAGCTGATGCATTAAAATAAAATATAAATGATACAATGAATGTGGTTTGAGGGCGTTCTTTATAAAATAATTAAAATATATAGATGAATTAAATTTTCTTTTCTAAGTGTATATACATAGAGCTAAATAACGTTGAAAAAAAAGTCACTTGAATAATAATAAAAAATAAATAAATAAATAATAAAAAAAATAAATACATAAATAATAAAAAAATATATAAATAAAAATAAAATAAACAAAAACATATAAAATAAAAGAAATAAATAAATAGAAATCAAAAAATTATATATAAAGTTAAAATACAAAATAAAAAAAAAAAAAAAAAAAAAAAAAAAAAAAAAAAAAAAAAAAAAAAAAACAAATAAAAAAAAATATATATAAAATAAAATAAAGTAAAATAAAACAAATAAAATAGTATATAAAAAATAGATTAAATAAATTAAAAATAAAATAGAATATAACAAAAAAAAAAAAAAAAAATAAAAATAAAAATTAAATTTAAAATATATAAATAGGCAATAAAATAAAATTAAGAAGCAGCACTAAAAAGTTTATCTAAAATTAAAAAAAAAAACATATACAAAATTGTCTTCCAAACTTTAGAGTTATATTAAAAATATTGCGTATAATTATAATTATTAGTATAAGCAAAAAATTTAAGTTTATAACAATATTGAGAGAATGCATGATAAGAGATATGATAAGAGAATACTAAACGTTTACAGTAGAATTTAAAAAAAAATCAAATAAAGATATATTATTATAAAAAACAAGTTTGATGCATTAATCAATTTTCAATAATAATGCAGCACAGCCTTTTAAGTGTTTCACCAAACTGAGAAATCAGAAAATAGTTAGTTTATTTAATACTATTCCAAATATGCCTATTATGGAAAGTTATCACAAAACTTTTGTCGTTTGTGCAAAGTTTTCGCAAATAATTTTTGCAATGGGAATTTCAATAGTTTTGATTGAGCTGTTCAAGTTTAACAAGTTAATCCATAAGTATAAGTTTCTTGAGAAGATTTTTATGACTGCATATCATAAATCCAAAGTCAACAACTATCGATAGTAGAGTTAAAGTTGCGTCGCACTTTTCACATCTAGTAATCACTTTTTTTTTTTTTGGCATTGGCTGCGCTTCAGTGCCACAGCTGTCAGGGAGAGAGAAACCCACACACGCTGATCAAATGCGCCAACATGAAGCAGCTGTGTGTGTGTGTGTGTGTGTGTGTGTGTGTTTGTGTTGCCCATTGCCAATGTGATACGCTCACGTTTTCTATTGCCTGGCGCAACGTTGCGTATACGTAATGTGATTTGAATTTTGTGCATGTGCAGTGAACGCTTTGCTGCGCTTTGCCAAATGGCAGCGACAGCGGCGACACTGTAAAAAGCAAGTTAGAATTTGTAATAATTGTAGACAGATAGTTGAATACTCTATAAGTTGAATGGGCAATTATTTACAGAGAATGATTAGAAGGAAATATATTATGATATATAATATTTATTTTTATATGATAAATAAATATATATAAAAAATGTATGAAATGAAAGCAATTTGATAAACTAGTGTAAGTCTATGTGGTATATACTGCTTAGCTGGGCAGAGATAGTGTGAAAGACAATTAAATGAATTTGTAGAAAGATAAGCGTAAGATGGTTCAGTTAGGTTTAGATTTCTTGAAAGTGAAATAAACGTTCTCTCTTTCTCTTTATCATTCTCTCTATCTCTTTCACTTTTTTCCCTATATTTTGCTCTCTCATTCACTGTCGACCTCTCCTCTATCTCTCCCTGTGCCTCTCTTTATCTTTATCTTTCTGTCGCTCTATCTCGCTAACTCTCTGTCTTTTTTTTCACTTTCTTTGTCTTTTACTTTCTATCTCTCTCTCTCTCTCTCTCTCTCTAAAGATCTCATTTGCCCTTTCTGGTTTTCTAGCTCTCGCCTCCTTCTTTGTTTATGTCACTGTTTCTGTGTATCCCTTTCTTTCTCTCTTTCTATCTGTCTCTACCTCTGCCTCTCTCTCTCTCTCTCTCTCTCTCTCTCTCTCTCCCTCTCTTTCTATCTGTATCTGCCTCTCTCTCTCTCACTCTCTTTCTATTTGTATCTGCCTCTCTCTCTCTCTCTCTCTCTCTCTCTCTCTCTCTCTCCCTCTCTTTCTATCTGTATCTGCCTCTCTCTCTCTCACTCTCTTTCTATTTGTATCTGCCTCTCTCTCTCTCTCTCTCTCTCTCTCTGTCTCTCTCTGTCTCTCTCTCTCTCACTCTCTCTTTCTATCTGTCTATCTCCATCTTTCCATCTGTCTCTGTCTTTACTCTTATAGGCTGATGTCTATATTTTTATCTATTTCTTTCAGTTTATCTCCCTCTGTCTATTTCTCTTGTTATCCCCCTTAATGTTTCTATATATTTCTCTCCTGCTCTCTCTGTATTATTATTTTCATTTACAATGTTTTTCTTTAGTTTCGTTCTTTCTCATTCTATATTTTTCTTTCATTTTCTCCCTCTCTCTCTCTCTCTCTCTTTCTCTGATTTTCTCTCTTTCTTCTCTCTCTCTCTCTCTCATTCTATAGTGTATCTAATATCCGTTACTAAGTAGCATCAATTTCCATTTAGCATTTACCATTCAGCTTTGGCCATTACCGTAGCGCCGTTGTCAAAATACGTGCCAGGCCGGGCGTAAATTTGGCAGCTCCCACTCCTCCTCCCCCCCAGCCACTAGACACTGTCACGCCTCCGCCACTAGTTCGACTGGCTGGCAATTGGGTAGCCTACACACACTCGCATACACGCACACGCGCCCCTGCTTTTATCTGTTGTAGTTTCTTTGTAATTACAATTAATTTCAGGTTTCATATTGCAATCAAAATCGACAGACAGCCGAGCAGAGGCAGACAGACCGGACGGATAGACGGCCGCAAATTAGTTCAGTAATCGCATTGTTGTTGCGGCAATTCAAGTTGTTGTTGTTGTTGTTGTTGTTACACATTTTACTGTATTTTGTTGGCGTCGCCTCAATTAGCGTCGCCTGCGACCTTCGAAGCATACATTTTTCTGTAGTTTTTTTGTTGTTCTTTTTTTTTTTTTCGAAAGTGCAAAAAATAAAAAAGTCGCACAAATTTTAGCATTAATTTTGCTCTAGCTATATTTAGCTATTTTCATTTTTTGGCTAGGGTTTTTTTCAGCCATTTTCATTTTTGGCTTTCATCTAATGTTTTTGTATTCAGAAAGTGAAAAGGAGGGTATATTGGGTTTGAGATTTGTTTTTCTTCTAAGAGAGTGAGAAAGAGAGAGAGAGAGAGAGAGAGAGAGCGAGAGCAGACTTGCATTACGTATATTTTTTTTCTTGTCTAGCCTTAATGGAAGCGTGATAAATTGGTAATTTCTATACGCTCTATAACACAAATGCTATTATTTATGGCTTTAATAAAGGTAGAAATTTGGCTTTTAATGAATATATAATAGCTTCAGCTCTATTATCTACAAATAAATATAGCTAAATTATTATCTATGAGATAAATATGCAACTTCAGCAGTCTTAGGAGTAGGAGAACCTTAAAATGAATGAATAGAATATTAAAAAAATGCTATTGGTATTGTTCGTTCGGATGCAGCTCTAAAGAATTTTAAAAATATTTCGATTTTATTATGCATTATTTTATAATTTTTGTTATTTAACTTTAAATATTGCATTTATTTTTCTTGAGTTTTTGTTTGCTTAATTTATTAGATTAATTAATTTTTTTTATATTTTTATTTTATCATAATTTTTTTTATAGTTACTTTTTATTTTATTTGACTTTTATTCTTTTTATTTATTAATTATTTTTTATTTTACTTATATTTCATTAATTTTTATTTATTTCATTATTTTTTATTTATTTTATTTTTATTATTTATTTAATTTTTTTATTTATTTAATTTTTTTATTTATTTAATTTTTTTATTTATTTAATTTTTTTAAATTTATTTTATTTGTTTTATTTATTTTATTTGTTTTATTTATTTTTTTTTATTTATTTTATTTTTTTTAAATAATTTTATTTTGAACATTTAACAAGCATTGCACAGTCGGTTAAGCTTGACTCACTTTTGATTTCTTTTTATACTGTTTTTTTTTTTTTTTTTTTTTGCTTTGACTTTGGCTTTTGACATGTTAATTTTATTTTTGCGCTTGGCGTTTTCTATGCAGCCTGAAAGTTTGACAATCTAATCGAAATTTATTATTTATTTCTGATTTGTATTAAAATATTCTTTTTTTATTATTATTATTTTAATTTAGCTTATATTTTCCTTTCATTTAGTTTAGGTTAAAAACTTTTGCGTTTTGTCACATTGTGCAAATACAATAATTTGTTGCTCTGATTTTTGCTGTCAATTTGTTTAGCTTAGTTATCAGCAGTTGTGAGCGTATATACATATATATATATATATAGATATATACATACATATACACACACATGTGCACTTGACTGAGCTTTAAGTGGAACACGACAATTGACAATTTACATAAGCTCTTATTTGTCTTTGTCACATATGTATGCTCGAAATGAAATGAATGCTATATATATATATACATATAAATAGAGAGAATGATATAGATTGCGGCTGTGTTATGGATAGAAATGATAAAGATAGATATATATTTCTATCTATATATATACATTTCTATATCTATATGATAACTGAAGTTAGTTCAATGTGAAACAAAGTCTAAGTGTAAATGTCTTTGATTGCCCTAGCTGCAAATAACTTTGCTAAAATGCAGTTTGCTGTTCACATTTGTTGGCATTCCATTTAGGTCTTGAGCTGTGCATTAAAATGTTGAAAACTTCGAAATATATTATACATAATATAGATTTACATGCAGACTGTATTTATCTGTGTTTTACTTTCAAACTTTTATAACTTTGTCGTAATGCAGCTGTTTTAAGTTTTTGGCTTGCGTTCGAGACATGTTTTTTTGTATTTTGGCTTGAGCTGAGTGATGTTTCATGCTCAAAATGATACAATAATTTTATTTTCATGATATATATGAGAAATAAGAAAAATTATAAAAAAAAAATAATAAAATAAATAATAATAATAATAATAATAATAATAATAATAATAATAATAATAATAATAATAATAATAATAATAATAATAATAATAATAATAATAATAATAATAATAATAATAATAATAATAATAATAATAATAATAATAAAAATAAATTAACAAAAATATATAAAAATAAAGAAAAATATTTAAAAAAATAAAAGACAAAAAATGAAAAATAGAAAATTAAAGATAAAAAATAATAAAAATATAAAAATAGTAAAAAAAAAATATTAAAAAAAAAATATATATTTAAAAAAAAATATTTAAAAAAATATTAGAAAAAATATTTTTAAAAAATTTAATAAAAAAATTAAAAACAAATAAAAAAATAAAAATTTTAAACTAGGAAAATTATAATTCTGTCAATTTTGTTTCCTTTTTTTTTAACTTTTGTAATTTGAATTTTTTAATTTTGGATTTTTAAATTAAGAAAATAACGCATTATTTATAGAAATAAAATATTAGCTAAAACAACTCTAAAGTCTTTAAAATCCATCTCTCAACTTAAAACTTTAAACACGTAGTTAAATGTTTGCTTAAGTCGCCATTCAATATGCCCCTAAACTATTCATAAAGTTGCCATTTGCTACAAATTTATACACATATATAAATAAATGTTTTATGTTTTTGTCATAAATTATTTTATGCACACGCCCACTTATCAGACCGGCCATATTAATGCTGTGCCCATATGTACAGACTCGCATAATATTTTTGTACAGAATTTATTTAAGAATATATGTATATATATATATATATATATATATATATATATATATATATATATATATATATATATATATATATATATATATATATATATATATATATATATATATATATATATATATATATATATATAGATTTTTTGTCAGCCGTATTTGTGTTGCGGATTCCGCGGGGTATTCAAGCGAGAATAACAACATACAGTGGAGCAACAAAAATAAAAACAACAAACACAAAACAATGGAAGCCAACAACTTTCGCGAAAACTCGTTTTCCACGCGTTCGCATAAAATATTAAAAAAAAAAAAAACAACTACAACATTGTTGACTTCTGTTGTTGTTGTTGTTGTTGTCGCCCTTGTCGCTTATTGCCGTGGCCTGTGCTGCAGCGTGGAGCAGCTGCCGTTGCTAAACTTGGCTCCCTCCAAAAAGTCGAAAGCCAAAAACTGGTTTCATTCTTCTTTTTTTTTTTTTTCGCACACACCTTAAAGAGAGGGCGAAACGTTGTAAGCTGTAAACAAATTTAAAAAGATTTTTCTCAGCTTAAATTTGTTGGTTCACTTTTTTTTTTTTTTAGCTTTTTCTTTAAGCTGTCGAGTGAACAGTTCTCGCTATTTTCCCTGGCGCCATTTAAATGTGGCTGCATTTCCGTTTATGTTTTGTTCTCTTGCGGTTCTTTTTTCTCTGTCGTTATCGTTGCCTTTGCCTTCGGGCTGTGCAGCACGTTGCATGTCATTCACGTGCAACAGCTTCAATCCGAGTGGTTTCTCTCAGCTTGACACACATTCTCTTCACCTCACTCCGCTCTCTTTTTGGCCATGTCTCCCGCTCGTTATGCAACTGAAATCAAGCATGAAAAGCTGCTTCAACAATTGACCACAATTGGGACAGGCAGACAGCGGCTTGGCCCAGTCCATGTGCCGGGCTAAAAGGAAGCCAAATAGTTCTTAGCCCATTTGCCACAATTTTGTGGTATTTATAAATACGCTTTAGATGGGCTACAATAACTTGGCCATTGACGAAGTTTGAAGGGAAGAAAATAAAAATAAAATAAATAAATTCTATTGAAAGTTATGAGAAGTGAAATGTTTCAAAGTTTTTAGTTCTTATGCATGAAAATATGTCAGGAAATTTCTAGCTAAAATATTGAGAAATATATTGCTTAATAATAAATGAAAAATGGGTTAGCTGTGTGTCAAGTCTTTCACATTTGAATACCTAAATAACTGTAGAACTCTAGTATAAAGCTTTAAAGAGTTTAAAGACAAAATGTTTAATAATGTAAAGCAAAAAAATTTTAATCAAAGGAACGTAATCTAATAGACTTTTAAATTTAACTACAAAGAGAAGAAGAAAACTATAGATAATTAATAAAAAAATGTTTAAAATACTGAAAATTATAGTGCATTTATATTGCTTTACAATTTTTAAAAAATATTTTGACTAAAAAAAATATATAGAGTAATATTTAATATAGAGTAATATTTAATGTAATATTAAAAATACTTTTTAAATATAATGCGGAAATATAGTTTGTTGATAACTTAAAATTCCTTTAAAAATATTTTTAATTTTAATATAATTTGTAAAAAAATTTTTGTAAATATTTTTTATTTACAAAAATTGTAATATAATTTGTAAAAAAATTTTTGTAAATTTTTTTTATTTACAAAAATTGTATACAAATTATATAAGAATTGAAAATATTATTTTAAAAATTATATTATTATTATAAAAATAATATTATTTTAAAAGAATTTTATGAAGTTATCAACAAGCTACATATCCGTAATTTATTTAAAAATTATTTTTTAACGTTTTTTAACCTTAAAGGACTTTTAGCTCACTTGTTGATTAAATTAAAGTTAGCAAAGCTGTTTCATTTTATATAACTTATTAATTATTCTTAATTGTTAACAATCTCTCTTAAAATGCTTCTCAGTCATATGTTTTAATATTTTTAAACATTTTTTAAACATATTTTTTTATTGTAATTTATTTTTTTGCTTTATTTTTGTGATTCATTTCGCTTTAATATTATTTGTACAATATCTGTTCATATAATGTTCTATAATATGTTAGCTTATTTGAATTTGATATATAAATGAGATTTATTTACAGGGTATTTTAGCGCTTTTCATGGCAAAAGACTTTGATTTTTATGGCTCTTTATACAATTTTTATCATAAGCAGATAAACTTTATATATAAAGTTTTTATGAGATATTATTATTATATATATTAGATACAAAATTTAATATCTAATATAGATATATAAATATATATTATATCTTTAATTTTTTTTTATTATTTGCAGAAAAACTTTATATATAAGGTTTTTCTATCTATATCTAATATAGATATATAAATATATATTTAATAAAGCATGCCAATAGAGCATTTCAAATTCGTTCTTTTTCTAGCCTTCTTTAAGCAATTTTTTTGCTATTTATTTTACTATTTTTTTTACTGTGTATTTTTTTTTACTATTTTTTTTTTTACTATTTTTTGTGTCTTGTTTTTATTCTCTACTATGTGTGTTCTGTTTCTTCTTTTGCGCTCTTCTGTTTTGCTCCTCCAGCTATTTGTAGGTAGCCTAATTTCAACGCTTCAATGTTGTCCGTGTGTGTGTGTCTCTCTGTGTTTATGTGTGTGTATAAGTGTGGGTGAGTGTGCTCAGCTTATCTTTGGGCAGCATCAGAGTCAACAACAACAACAACAACAACAAATGAGAAACAGCTGCCACTGAAGCAGCAGCAGCAGTTAGAGAGAATTTTTGTTTTATTTTCATCTCTGCCAGTCCCCCTCCACCCCTCCTAGGAATCCATTTGTCCCCCCTTTCTCCAGCCTCCAGCTCATAGTATAAAGCAATAGTTGAGGCAATCGTTGGCCATCTAACTGTCGACTTAAGCTTGGCTCTGCCTCTGCTTTAGCCAATTAGATTTGGCTCGTAGTCAAGTGGTCTTTGGCCATTTGTATGCAGGCAAGGCGATGGCTCTTAATGGCTAACAATTTGCTTAGAATTTTGATGCAGAAGCTTTTGCTTGTCTCTTCTTCTTCTTCTTTTTGTTGCAGAAAAACTTGTTTTGAATTTCTAATTGATTTGTTAAATGATGTTGAAACATCATCATCATTGTCTACATTGTCATCATCGCGTTGTTGATTACATAAAGATAAATAGTTAATGGCATTTTTTGTTTTTTTTTTTTTTTCATGCAGTTGTTTTCGCTTTTCAATTTTTGCTTTCATGCAACATAATAATATTGCAATTGCTGCATTGCCGCATGCCACACACACACACTCGGAGTAAAAGGAAGGGGGGGGGGGGGGGCGTGGCATGCCGGCCCATTTTTGGGATAGTTGTTTAGCTACATCCGCGTTGCGTTTGCTTTGACATTTTTTCAGTTAATTATTAACTCATCATCTCGCTCTATATCTATTATCTCTTTCTGACTCTCATGTTTGCTCTCTCTTTCTCTCTTTCCAGCCAAGAAACAAAATGGCGCCGCCATACGCACAAATAGCTTGGGCTCTGGCACCCGCACCCCGCCCCTGGAGCGCAAAAGCAAATTGAGCGCCCTCGGCCGCTTTTTCAAGCCTTGGAAATGGCGCCGAAAAAAGAAGAGCGAAAAGTTCGAAGCGGCATCCAAATGTAAGTTTTATAATTATTATTATTATCATTATCATTGTCATTAAGATTAAAATTAACATAATCATTGTCATTACATTGTCATTGTCATTGTTATTATTATTGTCATTGTCATTGTCATTGTCATTGTCATTGTCATTGTCATTGTCATTATCATTGTCATTGTCATTTTCATTGTCATTGTCATTGTCATTGTCATTATCATTATCATTACCATTACCATTATCATTGCCATTGTCATTATCATTGTCATTGTCATTGTCATTGTCATTGGTATAGGCATGCTCTTGATTATTTTCATTAGCTTAATCGTTAACATTATCATTGACATTGTCGTTGGCTCCTCTCATTATAAGCTTTAAAGGCATGTTTATTATGATTATTATTGTTATTATTATTATTATTATTGGTTTTTAAATTATTTTTGATATATTTTATTGTCCTTATTTTTATTATTATTATTATTATTATTATTAGTATTATTTTTACTGTATTAGTATTATTATTATTATTTATATATTTGCATCTATTTGCTTTACAGCACTGGAGCGCAAGATTTCTGTACGTGCCAATCGCGATGAGCTAGTGCAAAAGGGCATTCTGCTGCCAGAGAGTCCGCTGGGCAATATACCAGAACCGGGTGAGTGTTAAAGCTATGAAACACTCGAAACTAGTCGAGCTTTATTAGAAAAAGAGTATCTAATGGACGAAAATAGAAAGAGAAGTAGAAGTAGTGGGGATGTTAGAGGAAGTATAAGCAGCTATAGTAGCAGAACATCGATAGAAGATTATCTTTGTTGGTTTCTTTTTCTTTATCGTTTTCTGGATCTCGTATCTCTGCCAATGTCCTCTTTCCACATATTCTCTTTGTTCCGTTGCAACTCGATTTGTTCTTTTTCTTACCATAAGCCATCTTCTATCTTATTTTCCTCTCACTCGCTCAAAGCTTTTTCCCTAATGAGCCCTCTTCTATTCTTCTTTCCCTCTCCCTCCCTCAAAGCTTTTTCCCAAATGCCCATATTTCGTTTCCATACACGTGTCTCATTCTCATTCCATTCCTTATTTCCTTTTTCTTTGATTGAGCTATTTTTCCACTTTTCCCTTTAGCTCGACGCACTTCCACTTTCTCTTTTCATCTACCTATCTTTCTTTAACCTTTCTTTTGTCAAGCCCACTTCCATATCTTTTATGCTCTTCACTCAACGTTTTTTTAATCCTTCTTCATTGAATTATATTTTTCTTCGTTTTACTGTTTTGTTTTATCCTTTCATTTTTATTTTAATTTTTCTTAATTTTTTTTCGTAGAATTCACCTTTTACATTTTATAAATTTCGTTGTCGCCTTTCTCTGCGATTCTCATTAATTCAAGTCATGCTGACATTTATAATAAGGAAAACGAGTGAGAGATGATGTTAATTGCGAGAGTTGATTTTAGAGTGAGATAGCAGAATAAGTAGGAGGTGAAGAATGAGCGTGTTTAAGAAGGAAACTAGGAAAAAGGCAAAGCTCTTTCTCTTAAATACTGATTGGCCTTACTTAAAGATATTATTCAAATCAAGCTCTACCTGTGCATTTTCAATTAAAATATTTCAATTCAATTCTTTTTTATTTATTTATTTTTTTTTTGTTGCCCAGATTAAGATATTTATTTGCAATATCTCTAACTGGATTTTGCCTCTAGCTTGGGCATTTATTTTCTATTAAATTTCTAAATGCTCTCACCACCCGTCGCGAGCTCAACTTCATAAACTTCTGGCAACTGTGAGCTGCATAACGGCATAAATATATATATATATATATATATATACTATGTTGCTTAAGCGAATCTTTGAAAGCCATATAGCTCACATTTAATCCCCCATTGAGCTTTGTTGTTATGCACAAAAGTTTTATAAGTAAAGCCTGGCAACTGTTTGTATTTCAGTTTGTTTTTTTTTTCTGTTTTTTTTTTTTTTGGTTTTGGCCAAACAAAAACCCGACCACAGGCGCTCAAATGTATCGTTGGCTTACAGTTTTGGCCTTTGTGCGCTATGACAGAGAAACAAAACGGAAATTGGCCATAATCCACGCACGATTTAGCCAATGACGAGGCGGCCCGTTGACTTGGCTCTCAGTCACGACGACGGCGACGCTTAGCCAGGTTTCCACTTTGCTAAATTGTTTGTTCAGGGCCGGGGTGTGGGACCGGTGTCCGAAGCTCATGTTTGTTGCCTTCCGCCACACTTCAGTCATGACGAGCTGTCAAAGACTCAACAACAAAGACACTCCAATCCGTTGTCGGTCTGTCGCTCTGTGTCTTTGAGGACGTCGCCAACATGCTCTCCCTCCCTCTCTCTCTCTCTCTCTCTCTCTCTCTCTCTCCCTCTCGCTTGTTCGGTAATTAATCAAAGGCAGCTAATTGTCAATGCGAGACGAAGAAGCAGCCAGCCACAGTCAGCCAGTCAGAAACGCCAAATGCATTACAAATTGTTGAGAGAAAAGCAGAAAAACTCACAAACTCTCGAACCTACCTCAAGTTTTCATAGCTTAACCCAGTCAAGCTTTGTGCCGCCGCTCGCTCATAGATGGCGCTGCAGGGCGAAAGTTTTTGCCAGGCAAAGAAAAAGGTGAAAGCTGAGCTGTATGAGAAAGAGCTTTTAGGCGAAAGCTTCTCGCATTTATGAATGAGTGAAAGCTTTTACTAACTATCTTTCTCTCTCTTTCTATCTATCTCGTTCTCTCTCTCTCTCTCTCTCTCTCTGCAGGCGAGGAGTCGTACTATAATAGCGGAGCCACTGCGAATGGCTCTCTACTCTCAGCCGTCCACAATAATTCCATAAATCAAGCCAACAATTCCATTAATGCCACCACCTATGGCAGCGCCAACAATGCGCTGCTCACACAGCAACAGCAGCAGCAGCAGCAACAACAATTGCAGCAGCAACAACAATTGCAGCAGCAACAGCAACAGCAGCAATTGCTGGGCGGAGGTGTGGCCAGCTCAATATCCGTGCAACAGTTCAATGCAAATTCCATGCTCAACGGCGCCAGCCTCAATCAACAGAATTCCATGGCCAATGGTGGCGGCGGCGGCTGCGGTGGTGGTGGTGGCGGGGATGGCTCCTCGGACACATCCTCATTGAGTGGCGGCGTGCCACACTCACAGTCGGCACCACAGCAACTGAGCGTGGGTCAGCAGCAAGGGCAGCAGCAGCAGCAGCAGCAGCAACAACAGCAGCCGCCGCCATTGACGCCGCTCGCTCAGCATCATCAGGCGCTGGCACAGCAGCTGCAGCAGCGATTCGCCATCAGCAATAATAACGGTAAGTGAGTAAACTTCATATGCATAGTAGCAAGTGGATGGAGAGGGTAGGGGGTTGGTGTTGGGGTTGGTAACGGTAGGTAGGTAAGGGGTGGGGGCGGAGCTGTAACTTCAACATTTTGATTGTTGCATTTGCAATTTGCAGCTATTGTTGGCTGAAGAAGAAGAAGGTTCTCGCTGTAATTGGAAAAGCGGGAAAAACAATTCTTGAAAAGTTTTTCCATAGAATTGAAAAGATGCTGCTTCCCTTTGTTGAGCACAATGGGCTTTATGTTGAAGTTTTGAATGGAATTTATATAATTATTTTAAATTAATTGTATTGTTATTGTTCTTGTTTTTCATAATTTTTATTAAATTAAAAAAAAATTTTTTTGGCGAGAAATTGTTAAGTAAAGAAACTTATAGAAATTGTATAACAGAGTTCTGTTAGTTGTATGTATATTTGTCGTCTGTTTAACAGAAATATTATAAATGTATAACAGTTAATAAGAATATTTATAACAGTTACATATTTGGCAATTGTATAAAATTTGGGATTTATCTCTATGACATATTCTATCTCTTGAACAGAACTGCCCCATCTGTATAACAGATAGCTGTAAACTGTATAACAGTTATCTGCAAGAAGGCTAACAGAGATCCGTAAACTGTATGACAGTTATCGGTCAGCTGTATAACAGATATCTATAAACTGTTTAACATATGTATAATATGCAGAACTATAAAGTGTATACTAGTTATATACAATAGTTATCTGTAAACTGTATAACATTTATCTGTTAGTTGTATAACATATATCTGCAATAACAGTTCAGATGTCTGTATAACAGATTCCTGATATAAATTGCTCAACTTAAATATGAAATTCTCTTTGATTTTCAATTATTTAAATCTACAATAAATCTTCATACCTTAAAAAATAATATAAAAACATTAACATAAAAATAATATAAAAAATATACACAAAATTATATACATAATATCAAATAACTATAAAATAGAATAGAACTATATACAACATATATAAATAACTTTAAAAAAAACCCAATTACATCAAACCGTCTTCTCTGGCAGATTTGTTGCCACCCGCATCCATTGCATACTTTGGGGCTGCGACAAATAGCTATAAATTTTGTTGCCTACTTGCGAGCGCTGTGCTAAAACTCAATTACACACAGACAACAACAGGCTAAGTCGTAAATATGACGCTCTTAAAGCCAATTTAAGTCGAGTTAACGCCCAGTTAAGCTGTGCCCTTCTCTCTCCTTCCTCTACTCTTTCGCTCAACTTGCAAAGTCACATTTATTTACTTTGCCGTTATTCCTCACTACAGCAACTGTCGTTGTTCTAGTTGCTGTTTTTGTTGTTGTTGTCAGCACTTGCGGCAGTTTGCCAAAAAGTCAGATAAAATGTTAAACAAAACTCAAGCAAATTCTTTGTTGTGGGAGGGGGAGAAGGACGGAGACAGAGACGGGAGAGCTTTGTGTGGATAGTCGTGGCTATTTTGAATGGTAAACAAAACGGCATATCTGCCGTGCTTTTGCACTTGACATTTATGTATTCTGACTCGCCGTAAGTTCCCTCTCGCTCCCACCATTCATAATGAGCATGCAAACATATATTTGATGACTGTCGAAAAAAAAAAAAAAATTCTTCAGTGCGCTTGAAGCTTTACGGCATTGCGTTTCGTGTTTGTTTTGTATTTGATGCTGCTGCTGCGGCGACTATTGCATGCCGGCATGTGCTTGCCTGCGTCGCGCTCTCTTCGCCGCCGTTACCGTTGCCGCTCTCTCGACGCGCACGTTTTGTGCTTTTGTTTATTTTGCACTTGTTTTGCTGAGCGGCAGACTATCAAAGAGAGTTCAGGAGTGTGAGACTGAGAGCGAGAGAGAGAGAGAGCGCGAGCTCTCTCACTGTTACTTTTTATCATACGCTACTGCGTCGTTTTTGTTGTTGGCGTTTGGGCTAGCTGGACGGCGTCGCATTTTTATGGCAAATCGTTTGGCTGCTCACTGCTCTGTCGGCTCTGTCGTTTCCTATGTTCAGTTAACATTAAAACGCAGTCCGCTAGAGCAGCGTGTTATTTTGTCGTCGCGTTAGAACAAAATGAAAAGAAAAGAAAAATAAATTAAGAAAATAAATATACAACAAAAAAATTACACTGCAAATATGCGCAAATATTTATAATTGTGTTTACTGTGCAAGTCAGTTTTTTTTTTGTTTATTATTGTAAAAAAGTGTCTACCGCTCTCTATCTGCCGCTGTCGTCTCGACTCTCGTCTTCGTGTGCGTGTGTGTGTGTGTGTGCGAGTATCTTAAGTACGCGTGTGCATGTGTGTGTGTGTGTGTGTGTGCTAAGACAACAATTTTACACGATAAAATATGTAATATTTGAGAGCTGCAATATTTATTAGCCATTTAGCTAGACGTTTTTTGCTTGTGCATAATCCCAAGTTGAAGCTGTTAGCAACCTAACGGTTGTTTGGACGAGTTTACATTTTACCGGCTGCTAGTTATAGGAATTTATTTCGAAACTTTTTCAAGCTATTATATTGTTCAGAAAGTAATTTAAATTAACTTTTTATTGCTTCTCAACTTTGTTCTATGTTTCTGATATTTTAACTATAAAAATAATAGAAGAAGAAAAATAATAACTGCATTGTCAGCGCATTGCAAAGAAATGCAATTACAATTGAGCTTTTGTCAGCGACAGCAACAGCGCTGACCACAAAAATAAACCACCCTCGAAAACAAAACGGAGAAAAGGAAATAAAAATAATAATAACAATAAATATATATGTATATGAATATAAATCGCGTAACAAAAACAAACAATGCGACAAGCTGAACTAACGGCACGAGCGAAACGTGAACAAAATATTTCCTCTTATGTTTTGGTTTGACGAACGTCGTCACAAAGCGCAACACAAATATTTCTGTTAAAAGGAATTTCTGTGTAAAATGCAACAGCGAGTGCGGTGTAAGTGTGAAAGGGAGACAGCGCGGTAGGCGGCCAGGCAGTCAAAGCAAAGGCAACGGCGGCGAATTAAAAGCAGGCACGCAATAGCATTTTTAATTTGCATATGTGTGCGTGTGTGTGTGTGTGTGTATGTGTGTATGTGTTTGTTTGAAGTAGTTGGTAGCCTGGTTTTCGTTATGAAGAGTGGGCGAGAGTGAGAGGGAGAGAGGGAGGCAAGCATGCGGTCGCTAGGCTTTACTATTTCTTTTTTCGAGTTTTGTTTTGTGTGTTTGCTGCTGCAAACGAACTTTAATTTGCCGTCATTCTACTTTTGGTCTGGTTTTCGCCGTCGCCGCTCTGCTCTGCTCACATTACGCATACGCAACGGCAGCGGCAAGAGGAAGCAGCAAATTGTTGCCTACCGTTGGGCGCGCGCTCTATCTCGCTTGCACTTGCACACATCCTTGCTGCGCGTTGCTTTTTGCCTTTGATATTCGCTGCGTTTGACTCTGCTCTCCGGCAATTTCGCTGGAGAGCGACGGCTTACTCTCTCGCAGTGGCTTTGTTTTGTATTGAGTGTGGACACAAAAAAATATTAAAAAAATAGTCGAAAACAAAGCTCAGCAGACTGTGGCTAATTTTTCGCTGGAATTTTTTATGATTCCCAAAAATTTTTATAAATTACGGTTATTGAAACTGAATTTTAATTGTTTGCAAGGAAATTGTGTACGAAATTTCGCAGATATTTATGGTTGTTTAAGTTCAGTGTGTGTGAGTAAGAATTGTGTTTGTTTGCCAGTGTGTGTGAGTGTGTGTGTGTGTGTAGGCCGCGTTGCATCCCTGAGGTCATCTACCTTATTTTTTTTTCGTTGCTGCTGCGTCTCTTTCGCTGCGATTTCGTCATTGTTCGAGATGCCAATGCAACTGTCTGTGTGTTTGTGTGTGAGGGTGGTTGTTTTTTTTTTTTTTTTCTGTGAATTTCCTTTGCATTTTAATCATCATAATAATAAACATTGCAATTTCGTTCTTTCTTCTCTGCTCTGCTGCTATCTCTTCGTATTGTGCTAGGTTAGCAATTCGTTCAGCGTTCTCTCCTCTCCATCTCTCTCACTCTCTCTTACTCCTCTTTGAAATTGCAACTTGATTCTTTTCTACTTTTATTTGTATTAACTGTTGGTTTGCTTTTATTGAGCTGCGTCTGGCATCTCTTTCACTCTTGCTTTCCTCTTTTACTTTGATTTCCGCTCATGTCGCATTGTAATCTATTAAGATATGATTTTTTTTTCTTTTTTTTTTTTTTTATTGCCGGCGCTTCTCCATAGAAAATCTTATTAACTTGCTACACCTCATGCCACCAGATAAGTGCTCCTCAGATATATATGTACATATATATATATATATATATATATATATATATATATATATATATATATATATATATATATATATATATATACATATATATATATATATATATATATAATGATTAATTGAGTCACCGTGCGACGCCCACATTTGAGATAATGCAATTAGACGCGGCAGCCACCAGAAGTCTGTTATGTGTTATTATTCCAATTGGAAAGTGAATAAAGTGAGCAGATAGAGGAGAATTCTAAACTCACGTAATCTTTGTCTGTGTGTGTGTGTGTGCGTGTGAGTGTGTATGAGTGAGTGTGTGTTTTTGCCTTGGTTGGCAAGCAATTCAATAATATTACCCTGTAATATATATATGTATATTAAAGGGTATATTAAAGGGTATAATTGCTAGCAGAGAATTTCTTGATATGCCATCAGTAAAAATATATTCAGCATATCAAAAAGAATCAAGAGAGAGCATGGAACATAAAGAAGCCTTGGAGCTTTCTACAAATATATATATTTAAAAAAGGAATCAAGCATATATACAAATTTTGTTTATAACAAAGCGCAGTAATCAAGTTTTTTTATTTTTATTTATATATTTAATATAATTATAATATAATTACTCAATTACGAATGCTTTACAGAATCAAGTAATAAATTATTATTAAGCTGTAGATTCCCTATATAATATAGTATATAACTAAAGCTTAAGTTAAACTTAAGATTTCTTTTAGATAAGTTAAAGAATTTGTATACAACTTTTGCTCTTTTCCGGCTCTTGGCCAGGGTATATAAGATAATATTAACAACTCTTTTTGGTTGTCTTGCATATTTGCTTGGTTCTGGGCTATCTCGCAGAGCTTAGTCATTAGCAGCCAATCTGGCAATTAGGGCAGCCAGCCCACAGCAACAAAATGTTTTCAGGCTTTGATAAGTTTCGATTAGAAATCATAGAGAACAGAAAAAAAAAGACATCATTAGTTAGCTTGGCTTTTAAAGTTGATTTTTTTTTTGTTTGCCAATTGGTTTGGGCCAAGTATTTGAGCTTTAAATGATGAATGACCAAATTGGTGGCAAAGCTACATTTATTTATGTTTTGCTGTTGTTGTTGTTGTTGATTATGAATCGGTTTTGGTGTTGCGGCTGCCACCTGCGCATTTTGCATTTAATTTGCTAATTAAAATGTCTGGCTGGGCGTGTTATATTGTTTAGCTTAGACGAAGTCAATAGCCTAATAGAGAAAGAGCGGGAGAGAGAGAGAGGGAGAGAGGGAGAGAAGGAGGCGGAGGGAGAAGTCCAAGTCCTGTCGTTGTCCTCTGTGGCGACCACTCCTCGAGCTTTGCATGTCATTGGCTCGTAATCAGCGCTGAAGCGACATCCGTTTGCCGTTAGCTTTACGTTGACTCCTTTGGGGGGGTATTTTTTCTTCTTCTTTTTTTTTTTTTTTGACCTGTTTTGTACAGCATATTACGTTCCGCTTGAACAGCGTTGGCCATTTCCTGAGTGTAATTCCCCTTTTGCACTTTAGTCTAATTTGTTTAACAAATAGTTTTGTTGTTCACACTATGTTTATTCATTTAACTAAATCTCATCTACCTATCTCTCTCTCTCACTATATATATATATCCCTTTCTCTGCCTGTCTCTAATTGTGCTCATTAATTAGCATTTTTACTCACTGTTCGAATTTCGATTTATTGTTTTTTGCTTGATGTTTTAATTTTTTTTCTATTTTTTTCTTTCATTTTTTGTGTTTTGTGTAAACACAGCCCAAATTTCCGGACTGACACAAAGTGTTTTTCATTTTTCACATAGATACTCTAGGCAACAGAGTTATATTAGCTGCTAGTGAAATTATTAGATAAGATAAAGAACTGCGATGAACACGTTAAGATTATAGTAAAAGTTGCTTAAACTTTGAATTAATTTACTATTCCGCTTTGACCCACATTCGTAAACATTTTGTTAACTCATTTTAGAGCATTGCGTTGTCAAATAAATTTTAATAAATTTAATTTCATGTTTAAATTACATTTATTTTTATTTGTTTAACAAGTTTTTTAATATTCTTAATTTACCATTAAGAATATTCTTTTTAATTTTTTTTTTTTAAACATATTTTAAAATATATGTTTAAATTGATGCTTTAAATTATTATTTTATATTTTATTACTATGTTATTATTATTTTTTCATTATTTAAAACTAACATTTTTCAATTTATTATTATATTATTATTTTTAAAATTATTTATTTTGATTACTTATATTAATTATTATTAACATTATTAATATATTAACATATTAACATTATTCAAATTAATATTATTAAAATTATTAAATAATTTTTTTCAATTTTAATTATTTATTTTTATTAAAATTAAAATTATTAAATTTGTTTTTCATTTTAAATTAATTTTTTTTTAAAATTATTATTAAATTTATTTTACATAAATAAATATAAATTTTCTTTGTAAGTGGATTTTTTTAGTCGTCTTTTATATTTATTTTAATTTCATAGGGCATTTCTTAGTCGACTCTCATATTCGTGCTCTATCATTAAATGTGTTTCGCTTGCATTTGCCCTTGCCCCCCGTGGAGTCCGTCTCTCATTTCGTTTGCCTCAATTAAAAACTGTGCTGCCCACATGTTATATATAGATATATATATATTTATCTTTGTTTTTTTTTTTCTCCTACTTTTGCTTCCATATTTTCGAGATACATTTTTAAGACGCCATAAAAGTCGAAAAAATGACAATGTCAATGTCTCAACAGTTGTGCTACACACACACATCTCTCTCTCTCTCTCGCTCTCTCGCTCTCTCGCTCTTTCCCTCTTTGACTTGTGTGCTAGTGACCTCTAGGGCGCTGGGGGAGCATATTGTAGAAGCGTTCTCCACCCCCTAGAGACAGTTGTAGCTAAAGATCCGGTGCTGGAATTCTTGTTGGTGGGCGCCTGGCCATCAATTATAATTCTCTGTTCGCTTTTTATGGTGGCGTATACTTGATGCGAATGTCTCGCGAGGCATTTGCGTTGCTTATTGTTGTTGTAGTTGTTTTTCTTTTTTTAATTATGCACAATTGCCGCTAAATTTGTCGCGTTGCAGCTTCCGGTATTCAATGCTCGTTTGTTGATTTCACCTCACTCACTCGTCTCAGTCTCTCTCTCTCTCTCTCACTCTGTCACTCTGAATTCCAATTCAATTTTCGATTCTTGTCGTTTGTCATTTCGCAATGAATTAAAATGTTCAATTGGATTTTTGTATGGCAGCTTTTGTGGCAGATATCAATGCAGCTGCCGCATCTCTTGCCCTCGCACACTCGGTTCCATGGCGTGCCTGGCGCGTTGACTTTCGGATTATAATCTTTATCAATTTGGTTTTGGGGCCTGTTGTGTGACAGTTAAGCCCAAGTGTCATACGCCGCTCAGCTCTCTCACATGTCTCAATTCTCGCTCGGTCTGAGAAAGTGTGTCGTCTGAGTGAGACAGACTTTCGCTTGATTTGTGCTGCGGCTCTAAACTGAATGACAGCAGCTTTAAGGCATATTCATAATGTCTGTCCCTGGGGGCAATATTGCTAAATGTTTTAATGCTTGGCATTAGAATTGTCTGATTCAAGAATGTTAATTGAGCTGTTGGCCTTAAATTTATTCTTCAAGAAGCTTAAATGCGCTTTTTTTTTTTTTTGTAGGGTATTAGCAATGGAGTTTAATAATATAATGATTAATTAATTATTTTTTAATGTTATTATTTTTGTAAATTAATAATAATAATAATAAAATAATTTATTTTATTCTGTCAAGTAGAAATCATTAATGTATTTAAGCTGAGATTTATCTAACTCTCTGAAAAAATAAGACGCATATATTAGTTTTTTTTTGCGTATAAAATATAATTGAAAATAAATCAAATTAAATTTTTAAATTTATTTAAACATGCAATTTGTTAAAAATTTCAAAACTGACATTAAGTATACGACTAGCTTTCATATAATCTGAGCTATAGTGAGCTTTCATTGTCAGTTCCCGATTAAAGACCATTTTAATGCGCTTTAAGAGCTTTAGCTGCATTTTCAAAGTTTTTATGCCCAAACTTTCTGCTTTCAGCTCTCAGAGAAGTAGGTGTTTTGAGCTTTATGTATTTAAATGTGCTTTTAAAGCTTTTAGCAGTAATATGAAGCACATATAAAAATCTGATGTCATTTAAAAGTTGTTATTCCGCTAACTTTCGGCATTCAGCGCAAGCAAGCTGCTATAAGTTTTCTTATTGCTTATTGCTTTTAATGTGCTTTTAAAGCTTCTAGTGGATATATGTTAAGTACAACCAAAGCTGCTGATATGTCCTATAGAACTTTTTATACTCCAACTTTCGTCTTTCAGCTTGCAGAACAAGTTGAAAAAGCTTTTTCAAGCCCGCAAGCTGATAAAACAACAAATTGCTCATTAATTTTTTATAAAATGATTAATAAATGGCAATTCTGTAATCTTTCTTCCCTGCTTATCGAATTGTTTATTAATTCGCATAAATTATTAATAATAAAATGCAATGTTTATAATCTTGAGCTACTTTAGAGTAAATAAACTCTTAGATTTTGTATATTTTGCTTGCTCTCGAGTGCAGTTGCTATAAATAGCCAAGTCTTAGTCACCTGATTAATAAGGCATAAAAAAGTATTTTTTAAATATATACAAAAGTTTCCTCTGAGTTCGACGAATGAATAACATTTTGATTAAACTCTTGCAACCTATATGTATATATATGTCTAGATATTCGTTTTGTGATATTGTAAATAAATATATATAAAAAAAAAACACCAACAAAACTTGAGCACAATCAGTTTAATAAATTTTAAAATAAAAACAAAAATAACGCACAAAAAACAACAACGAGTGAAAATCAACGAAGGGCGTAAATTTTCAATAAAAGAAATTATAAAGAATCTGCAGCAATCAGTGATAATCAATTGTATAAAAAAAAAAAAAGAAGAAACCAAATCAAACTAAACCAAAAGTGAAATCAAATATAAATGCTTTATTAGCTATAGTCAAGCATTTCAAGAGGAATAAGAAGAAGAAGAAGCAGCAACAGCAACAGCTACTAGAATATGTGATAAAGTCAAGTGTAAATCAAAGTTTGTCGTCACAATCAACAATGAAAAAGTAAATAAATAATAATAAATACACACATACATATTTCGAAAGGGGCCACACACACATACATACATACATCATCATACATCTTGAATGTGTGATAAGGCCGCCAGCGATCGAAACCGGTTCGAACCGGTCATATATAGATGAGAGAGGTGGCGCAAGGATTCGCACGAAATTGCTCATAACTGCCGTTAATTGATGAAACAAATTTCAAATATACTAACTGCAACGCAAAGACAAAAACAAAAATCTAAAACTTAAAACAACAACAAGAGCAGGAACGTTAAAAGCGACCTCAAAGCCACGCTGATGATGGGCTACATCATGGGTTGTGCTTGTTTCAAAGGTATGTACAAGTATGCATGTGTGTTAACAGTTATGCCACACACACACACACACACACAATCTTTCTCTCTCTCTCTGTCTCTGCTTAGGCTGCCTCTCACATTTTATCATTTGTCAACTCTCATTTATGCGTTGGCATCGCGTTTCCTTCCGCTCATTAGCTTTGTTGCTGCTGCTGTTGCTCCTTCTTCTTCTTCTTCTTCTACTTTATTGTTTTGCCTTTTACGCACTTTCGCATTCTTCACATGCAAAACGTCATTAAACAACGTCACAAAATCAGCGTGCATGCGCACGTGCCGACACTTGCGCTCTCTCTCTCTCTCTCTCAGTCTACTCTGTTCTGTCCACTCTCTCTTTGTTTTTATGGCAAACTATTCGCACTGTTAGTTAACAGTTTTTATAGCAGCGCAGCTTCGTGACAACAGACAGGCAGCGCCGCCTTTTTTATTGCCCTGTAAAATCTCTGTGTGTGTAAAATGCATGAGATTTGCCTTCGCCTTGCCTTGCCCGTTACATTTTAGTGTGTGTGCGTGTGTGTTTTCTTCGTCATTTCTTGTTGTCGTCGCTTAAAGGATTTCTGAGTGCATATGTGTGTGCGTGTGCGTGTGTGTGTGGGCAGCTTGTGTTGCTTGCTCGACAGCCTTTTGAGTGCAAATTGTTTTTTTTTTTTTCTGTTGTCTTTTGCACTTTTCTAGCGATTTGTTATGTGAGCTTAATAAGCTGCCAAGCTATCTGCGCCCCTTTACAGTTATGCATGATGTAGTTGTTTTTTTTTTCTTAAAAGTTAAAATTTGCGTGCTATAAATTTATATATTTCGAGCGTCTTGGGGCTAGTTTGTTTTAAAATGCTTTTAGTGTGGGCAAAATTTAAAGTTTGGAATTGGCTGGAAAGTGAAATATTCTATTTTAAATATGAATATGCACTCAATTTGGTTATGTTAAATATTATAAATTTAATATCAATTTTATGTTGTTTATTTTTGTATTATTTTTATTTTTTTTATTATTTTTATTTTTTTTTACATATTGTTTTTAACAAGAATATTTTAAATTATAATTTCATTTTAAAATAATTCTCATAATTTGAAAGAGAATTTGTTAAATATCTTTGAGATGCTTAACTTGATTTTTTAAATAAATATATATTAAATACTTTATAAAAATTATAAAGCTTAGGTAGGTATACAATATAGTATTTAATTGGGATAGTATTATACTAAAACTAAAATATCTTTGCTTTTTCTTTAAGAAATTTGCAGAGTTTTATTATTTTTTATTTTTATTTATTTCTCACAGTTTTTACAATTAAGTGTTGAGAGAAGAAAGTGTTTGGGGACAAAAATTGCAGCAGCATCTTAACATTAACTTTTTTTTTATAGTCACAATTTCGCTGTGCCACAAATTGTGGCACACACACACACACACACTCTCTTGGGGCTTGCATATTGCAGCTGTGGCACGCATTGCAGTCCTTAACCTTTCACATTTGCGTGTTTGCGAAACTCAAGCCCGCAGCGCTTGCCATCCCGCTGTGCTCGCTGTTAGTTAGTTTGATTCAATTGCAATTTGCAGCATCCGCATGCTGCCTATCGCAGGAAACGTGTGACATAGAGAGAGTGAGCAGGAGCAGGAGGAGCAGAAGGAGCAGAAGGAGCAGAAGGAGCAGAAGGAGGAGGAGTAGGTTGCAGGAGTGGCGACTATGGTGCAGAGTGCAGCAGCAGCAGACAAGCAACGCTAAGTGCTATGCCCATTAAAGTATGCAATCATTTTGCGGTTAACAGGATCACACTCGCTGTATCTCTCTCTCTCTCTCTCTTTCGGTGACACTCATAGTCTGTCTCTTTCTAATTGCTTTAGTCCTTGTATAATGCTGGCGGCGCCGTGCTGCCAGCACGCTTTAAGGCATTTCCTTTGACAAGATTAACGATGCACAATTGCCTCGAGCTCTGTCTGTCTCATTGTCCCTCTCTCTGTCTCTCTCCCTCTTTGTCTGCTTTCTCTTTAATCTTGCACATTTCTTTCATTCATAAACAAATTAATGCCAATTTTTAGCTGCCCACAATTAAATAACGAATGCAAATGAAAATTATATTCATAGCCAAAAGCGTCAGACAGATACGAGAATAGCTTCAGCTTCCCTCCCTTCTGTCTCTCTTTCACTCTCACATTCTCTCACTCTCACATTTCTCTCTTTGTGTTTCTCTCCATGCTCAACCGCCTGTGGGAGCAGCGCATAAATAAATAAATAAACAAGCGTTTAATTGAACCGGAAATTATTTTTCTGTGGGCGTCGATTGGTTTTCTATTCACATGTGTGCGTGTTCTATACATGTGTGTATGTGTGTGTGTTCTATACATGTGTGTATATGTGTGTGTGTGTGTGTGTGTGTGTTTCTTATTGGAATTTATAGTACACTTGTCTCCTGGTTGTGGTTGTTGTTGTTGTTGTTGTTGAAGCAATGCGTTGCGAGTTTGTTTGAAGCTAAAAGGTTGTGCTTCATGTCGACTGGGTGATATAATGCTGCAGCTGGCAGAACTATATTATTTATCTCTCTCTCTCTCTCGCTCTCTCTCTATCTTTCTCTCGTTCACTCTCTGGCTGAGCTAGAGTATGTGTGAAACTTTTGTAAACTAATAAAAAAACATATATTAATGATTAAAAAAAAGAAGCTAGACTTAGTCTATAAAACTCAGTTAGTTAGTAATCAAAGTATCAAAGATTAGTCATCGATAACTTTAAAATGTTTCATATATGTCATATAATTTAATTATTTATCATATTTACTTACATTAACACTCATAAGATAATAATATTAATAATAAATATTTGTATTCCTATCCGTAAATCTCAAAATATTGGATTAAAAGTTACTTAATAATCCTCTCAGTCATCAAAAGTAATTGACAATCCATAGCCATATTTCTATCGCTATTGGTTATCATATCATATATTACTCAGTTATCAAAAGTTAGTAATTTCAGTAGTTTATTTAGTTATTCGGCAAGCTTGCCTTTGCTTACTCTCTATCGATAACACGTTCAGCTATCATTCGATAGTTATGTTATATATCAAAAATTATTGTTATCGATAAATAGGTTAGCTTTCAGTAATTCTTGTTATTTACTAAGCTCTTAGTTATCATAATTTGTGATAATCGATAATTATTTGATATATGTATTTATCGATACATTTATCTCTTAGCAACAGCTATCGTTATTCAACAAACTGATTTATTTTTAAATTAAATCTAAATTGTTTTTCATCTTTGTTAACATACATTGCTAATAAATTATATATTATATTTATTATCTATAAACAGAACTAACTGAACTCTATAATATACGCCCATCATTTTCTTGGTCATTCCACAAAATGATATTGATTTCAGTTCAGTTTATGATCGAGATAGCTTATCGAATTTAGTTTTGATGATGCCATAAAGCGAATCTATTTGATTTTCTACACAAAGTACAAAGATCAAATGGGAATTATTTACGTTTTCGTGTTGGTTCATTTTGATTTGACTTTTTCATAGAGCATTCAATGTTCGCTATGGCAATTATGAACTGTTGTTAGTCAGCTTCTCTGGGTTTTCTATTAATATGCAATGCCGCATTAGCAAGTTGCTCTCTCTCTCTCTCTCTCTCTCTGTCTCTCTGTCTCTTCGGCTGTGCGCTAAATTGACGCTGAAGCTCGTTAGATTGTGAGATGTTTGATGTAACTGTATATGTAAATATATATGTAACTGTAGATGTAATTGTAACTGTAGCTGTATCTATATTTGTATATGTATCTGTATCTACATTTCTATATGTATCTGTATCTGTATCTGTCTCTGTATCTGTCTCTGTCTCTGTCTTTGCCCTTGTCCCTGCCTCTGCATTCATATGTGCTACTTGTTATGCCGCCTCTTCGTTTTCGCCTTCTGTTTGAGTTAGTTTAGTTTGCATGCGTCGCTTGTCGTACAAAAAAAAGAAAAAACTTTGTAAACTTTATGTGGACTTTGACTTAAATGAACCGCCCACTTGTTGAATTAAATGTAATTTAACTAAGCACGCAAATCTTATTAGATACTTGAGCTACGTTTAAAGCTCTTAAGAATAATACAACAAATTATATTAAATACAAATTAAATAAAAATGAGAGTAAATAAAAGTTCAAAATTAAATTTTAAAAAATAAAATATACAAAATTTAAATTACTGAAAAATAGTAAAAAAAAACGTAAATAAATAAAATGTATAAAATGTAAATTTAAATAAATAATACATAAAATAAAATAACACAAAATTAAAATTTTAAAAAGTAAGTAAATGTTAGAAACACATTTTTTAAAAATTAATAAATAGTAATATAAAATAAAATTAAATACAAAAAAGTATTTTAAAAAATATGTTAATATAAAATCATTAACGGTTCACGAGATCAACCGAGAGAAATAAATAATAAAAAAAATATCCATAAAATTCAAATTATAAAAAAATTAAGATTAATAAAATACACAAAATTGAAATTTAATAAATAATAAAATTTTAATTAAAGAAAAATATAAAAACAAACAAACATAAATTAAAAAAAAAAAAGAAGAAATTAAAATTAAAATGATTAATGTACAGATAGCATTACAAAGAAAATGATTTGTTTTTAGTATTAAAAAAAGAAATCTTACACAATGTGAAAAAGATTCAATTTAAATTCATTTTAAATGCATTTTAAATTATTCTTAAATTACTTATGCCTATTTAAGTTCCATAAATGAATTGCAAGAAACATTTTCAGTTTCTTATTTTTGTATACATATTTAGTTGGGATTGGATATGATAATGATATGCGAAACTTTCGTAGTATGAATATGATTTTTCAAGAAATTCAAAATAAATTTTTAATATACGAAATCAAAGTTTGTCAAAGCTCTGCACGCTTAACATAAAGATTCTCTGCAGCCTGTGGAAATGATTATAATTTCATGTGCTGTGTGGCATGTAAAAATGTTTACATTATTCGACACTTGTCGTGGCACGCGATAATTATAGCAATTTATATGCCCATCCTGGGTATAATTATTGTCATTCTCATGCCAGGGCCATGTTGTGTGTATCTGATAAAGCGAACACAGTTGAATGAATGTTTCGTGTGACAGTTGATGTGGCAAGGATGTGGCATGGATTTGGTTTTAGTTTCAATTGAAATGTCTCGGCTGAAGAGAGCTTTTCGTAAGACGCTCGTTGAGTTCTTCAAGAAGACGAGCCTGAATGGCTTCGGTTTGCTCTACTTTATACGAAGACGTCGATATCAGCGCATCTTTTGGTTTCTATTCATAGCCACGGGCATCTCGGCGGCCACATTTGTGGTCTGTACGACACTTTTGCAGTTCTTGGCCAGACCCACGGTGACATCATTGTCTGAATTGAGTTTGGACAGTGTGGAAACGTTGCCATTTCCTGCTTTAACTATTTGCAGTGCAAACAAGTTAAGTCGTCAGCGTCTGGAGGCGTTTGCCGAGCAGTTGGCAAAGACCAAGAGAGGAAAGTCGAGAGAGGATTGGCTAAAGCAGCTGCAGCTACTCGCTGGCTACTTTTATCCTTTGACCATATCAGCTACAGCTGCTGCTGAGCTGCAGGATACGTTGGCAACGCTTTGGCCTCTGGATGTGCGCTCGCAGCTGTTGCATTTGTCGCCCAGCTGTGAGAATTTGTTGCTCAGCTGCCATGTGGATGCCGTTGCTAACAATTGCTCTGAGCTCTTTCGGCTAACGCCTAGCTTTGAGGGCTGCTGCTGTGTGCTGCAGCATACGGAGAGCATATCATCGTCTCTTATGCTACGTTTAAATGCCTCGCATGCCGATGACTTTCATATGCCACGTCCAGGTTTCAGTTCTGCCTTCAGCCTGCATTTGCCTGGCTGGCAGGGCAGAGCAACTCTTGCCCCTGGCGAGGCATCAGCTCTGCACTTACGTCCGCTCCATTTGAAAGCCGATCCACAGTTACGTGATTATCCTTTGACGCAGCGCGGCTGTCATTTTCCCGACGAAGCCGAGCATCTGGTGCAGTGTCTGCCGCTGTGTCGCCTACGCAGCACCATTGCTGCATGCAACTGCGCACCCTTTGTCTACGACCTGGCCACGGCCGTTGGTCAACTGAGCAATGTGAGCTACTGTAATTTGGCTCAAACAACATGTCTGCAGTCAGTGGAGGGTAAGAGAGAGAGAGAGAGAGAGAGAGAGTATAAAAGATCTTAAGGGCAAGCTGGAATTGTAGTAGCACACATGAGTTTATGGTCAATAAGCAAAATTTTATTATGGTCATGAAAGAAAGTCTTGAAATTTGGGGATTGTAGCTGTAGATGTATTCCCTTGTTATTGACGTGGGTGGTGGGAGATGGGAGGTGGGTGACGGAGTAGGAGCTGAGCCTAACTAAAGTTATTTACATTTTTTTTTCTTTTATTTTTCTAGTAGATAGTTGCGGGCATATGGTAAAATTATAGCTGACTAAGTTGTCTTCACTGTATTCCTAAGTCCTGATTACAATAATATCTAATATAATATTTTCTAGAATATAGAAAAAATATAGTCTAGAAAAAGAAGTAAGCAGACTCTAAAGTTGCAAAAAAAAAGAAATGAATGAGATAAAATATTATAGATAAAATTTTTTGCTAAGATTTTTAATCGATAACTTTGCAACGGCAATAATTATCGATTTTCTGAAACTAAACTCGAATTGTGTATGCAATACATGTAGCTAAGAAAAGAATTCAAGTCTTTAGCTCTTATAGTTTGTGGGATCAGTGCATTCAAACATACGTACAGAGAGACAGACAAAGATAGAGCTACATAGACACATTTAGTCTATACTTTATGTGGAATGTCACGCTTTCTTCTGCATAATGAAACGAGTTTAATGTTTAAAAAATATGATCTATTGCATACAGATAAATTATATAAATTATTAATTATATAGATTGCTAGAAGTTTATCATCTATCTAATATCAAATGCTTTAAGATTCATCAAAAGTTGCTTAACTTTATATAGAAACAAGATTAAATATGACATATGCAGATATTTAGATATATTATATATTATTATTATTATATTATGTTTAATATTATTATTATTATACAAACACAATTAGTGCTGTTGCAATTATTTTAGGCTCAATTAGAGGCTTTGTCTTAGTTAGCCGCAGCTTAATTAAGTGCAAATGTCTCGAAGCTCTCAAGAGCCTCTAAAATCTTTGACATGCTTTCCGCCCTCTCTCAGTCAGCTGGTCGCCTTGGAGCTGTACGGAGTGCTTGCCCGCTTGCAATGATTGGCGCTATGAGCTGAGCAAGAGTTTGTCCGGCTACGTGAACCGATTGGAGAGTAAAGTGAGCATTAGCTATGATGGACAACGTGTGCCAGTTTATCAGCAGGATGGCCTCTACAGCTGGTACGAGCTGCTCTGTGAGTTGTGTGTGTGTTTGTCTAGCAGCTAGCTAGATTAGTATCAACTAATTTGAATACTAAATTCAATTGAAATTTCTAGCAAACATCGGAGGCGTGCTTAGTGTTTGCATTGGCTGTTCGTTTATTAGCGGCGTTGAGCTGGTCTACTTTATGATATTTCGACTGTGGCACAACTGGCAGCAATTAGGCGTCTGATTTGTGCTCAACTCACACACAGAAATAATCTCCTTTTGTGGTATCCATTTGCTTGTTGCAATAGATATGTATAATAAATATCACGCATACGCCATGTGTGACAGCAAATGAAATTAGTTTTGATTTATTTTGGTGCCTTGGGCAAAGCATCGTTCCTCTCAGTTGTCAACAGTGCTCGCTGGCACGCACTTAACAAGGATGTCTATCTATCTAACAGCCACGCCCACTCGCTTAGAGCTGGCCAGAATTGAGCTACTCGAAGCAAATAGAAAAGACTGCGACGGCTCTATTGATGGCCTCTTGCAAAAGTAAAGATAAATGTGATTGACATATATATATGTATATATATAAATATATATGTGTGTATTTCGGATCAGCATCAAGGTTAAGTCGTCTAAGGCAAACACTTTAAAACGCGCTCAAAAGGTCACTTAATGTCCAATATATATATATGGTATATGGCATATGGCATATGGCATATGGCATATGGCATATGGCATATGGATTGTGTGTCGGGGCTTAAGCACATAAATCGATAGCTTCTCTTTTGTTCTCTCAGGTGGCTCATGACCTGTGAATAGCTGATTTTTATTGCCCTGTCCATTGGGTATTACGAATGCAGTTTTATGAAAGTTATGAGCTGAATGAAAGCGGGAAAAAATGAGTGAGACAAACTATTAAATAAATGTAAAAATAAATTAGAAAATAATAAACAGATTAAAAAAATAAAATAAAAATGAATCTATAAAAAAAGTTAAAAATTAAAAATAAATTAATTAAAATGTAATATATATTTTAAAATAAAGTATAAATACAAAATAAATTAATTAAAATGTAATATATATGAAAAAAAATTGATAATAAACTTTTTTAAAATATATAAATGATAAATCTCTAAATAAAAGAAAAAATTCTAAATAAATAAATTAATAAATTATATATATATAAATTAAAAAAAATTGTTTTTTTTCATATTATATAAAAATATGAATCGCTAAAGAAAATATAAAAACGCAAAATAAATAAATTAAAGAGTTATATATATATATTAAAAAAAAAACAACTCAAATTTTTTAAATATAAAAAATCATTCAATAAGAGATAAAAACGCAAAATATTTAAATTTAAAAAGAATGTATTAAAGTAAATATAAATTAATTTGAATTTCAAAAAAATATATATTAATAAATTAAAAAATAAATGTGTAATAATATTTAAAAAACTATAATGGGAATAACTTAACGAATTAGTTTGCTAAGAACATAGTTCACAAATCATTGTTAATCGTTTGAACCAACGCGCTCTGTTTACGAGCTCAACCAAGAGAAATCATTTTCACTCACTTTCGCTCTGAGCGAGGATCTTCGGTTCTTTTTGTTGAATTATTCGTGTGTTGCTCTTTTCCCGAACATCGTTTAGAGAGCGATACGATTGATGCTCGCACTCGACTTTACTTTCATTGTGCATACACATGAAGACAAGTCTCGCATACATATCATTGGGATTTTCGCTCTACAGAAGTCAGCCAAAACTTCGGGGAAAAGCCCGATCGCGAACGAACTCTCGTTAAAGAACCGATGCAATTGTTTGCTCTCTGAGTTTTTTTTCACAGTGACACTCTGATTAAAAATATAATTTTATAAAATATACTCACACTTAAACGAGTGTTGTTACTAAAATAAAGTAAATGTGAGAAGTTTCCGATATATAAATTGTAATTTCTTGGTTCCTTCATTTATTTAAAATAATTTCTATTATTTTTCTATAATCATGAAATGCTACTTGAATATTTATCATTAAACACAGGAAACTATCAAATATATATTATTTTTAATAATCAATCTAATAACAATTCAATTCAATTTCTATCTAAACTTTTTCTACAGCAAATATTACAATTTAGCTCCGACAGCTGCTTTTATTCATTTACTTGCATATTTTATAAGCTAAAATTGCAATAATTAAATTTTTATACTTATTTTTAAATTTCTTTCTCATTGCAGGTGAGTTTTCCCAGGTTTCATTTTCAAATGCTTTTCGACCTTTAGTTTTTCCCAGTTGTGGGTAAGTTTAACGTATTTCATATTCAAATGTTTAACAGCAGCTGTAAAAGCGCTGTTAACTGAAAGCTGTGAAAGCTTGCCAGCAGAAGCTTTAGTAACAGGGTGTACTAGACATTGGCAAGCATTGAAAGCTTTTACACAAAGCTTTCATTCGTATAGGGCTTAACTAAGTCTTGTGGGTTTATCAAATAAATTATGTTAAATCAATTTAATATAAAATGCGTGCCAGCACTTGAGTCATGTCTTTCATGTCTGGCACTCATACATATATGCATAGCATATATATAGATCATTTATAATGGCGTCCACATCACATCATGGCAAATCATTGTTGCACAGAATTGCAAGTTAAGCATTTGTGCTTTAATGGCCCAACCACGCCCACTTGCCGCCTCCACTCGTAAGTCTGGAGCTCTCTGTAGCTCTGTAACGCTTCGAACAATGCCAACATCTCCATTAATTTTAAATACCGTCAACTTATCAGGCCGCGTCATGGTCCTAAGTGATTTCTTGCTTCTTAATTTAGCGCTCAATTCTTATGTGCGTGGGCAGCTCAAGGAGTTGCTAATGAGGGCACAGATTTGAGTCGAATCAATGTAATATAATTTTGAATGAGAAGAGAAGTGGATTGGATTAGAGAGAAAAAGAATAAAATGGTTGAGACTAGTGAAGCTTAGTGCAGATCGTAATTAGTGGAGACTAGTGTAGAGTATTGGAGAATAGTAGAGTGTAGTGCAGATTAGAGGAGAATTGGTGCAGTTTAGAGAAGAGTAATGGAGAGTTGTGGAGAGTAGTGGAGATTAGTGGAGACTACTGGAAACTAGTGCAGAGTAGTAGAGAGTAGCTGAAACTAGTACACTGTACTGGAGAGTGGTGGAGAGTAGCAGAGAGTAATAGAAGACTAGTACAGAATTGTGGAGAATTGTGGAGAGTTGTGGAGAGTAGTGGAGATTAGTGGAGACTACTGGAAACTAGTGCAGAGTAGTAGAGAATAGCTGAAACTAGTACACTGTACTGGAGAGTGGTGGAGAGTAGCAGAGAGTAATAGAAGACTAGTACAGAATTGTGGAGAATTGTGGAGAGTTGTGGAGAGTAGTGGAGACTACTGGAAATTAGTGTAGAGTATTTTAGATTACTGTAAAGCAGTGTAGAGTAGTGGAGAGTAGCTGAGAGTAGTACAGTGTACTGGAGAGTGATGGAGAGTGATGTACAGAGTTGTGGAGGCTACTGGAAACTAGTGTAGAGTATTTTAGATTACTATAAAGCAGATGAGTCATGCAAAAATAGTGAAGACTAGTGCAGAATATTGTAGAACAGTGAAGTCTAACGAGAGCTTAGTGGAGACTCGTGGCAATTAGTATATACTATAGGAGACTCTAGCAGATCTGTGGAGTCTCTTGCAGACCAATGGATATTTGGTTAGACTAGGAGTAGATTATAATAGACTCAATTAGATTAAAATAAATATTTAGTCTCGAAGATGGTATGCAATTCTGCTCGATAATCTTTTAGTCCCTTTTTCTGTTCTCTTCTTCAACTCTTCTCTGTTTTCCGATCACAAATTTTTAGTTGAGATAAGAAAAATCTAGTCTAAATATATTTCATTTTCAATTTTCTCACTCTAAGTGGTCTAAGCTTATATATTTTTTCTTCTATTATATTTTTAATGTTTATATTGCCTTTATAAAATGCCAGAGACTTGAACAGATTTTAGCCGCGATTCAACTTTCAGCTTGACTTTACTTTCTATTTTTCGAGTCTATTTAATTCTCTTCTATTTTTTTATCATTGTTCACTTTAATTTATTCAATTTTAATTATATTCCATTCTCATTCAACTGAAAAAGCTCTTACAATTTCGAATTAATTTGAAAAAACTTCACCGATAAACCGCTGTCTATTAATATGTTAAGCCAATTAATAGTATAGCTACGCCCAGCTGACCTTTGTTTAATTGACAAGCGACCCTCGTATTTTGGGTTCTTCACTTTACTATATATGTATGTATGTATGTATATATAGGTACAATATCTATAGCCATACATAAAGAGACGCATTCCCATTTGTGGCCAAAAAGCTGGCAAGGACATGCGGCTGGCTTGCTCTTTTGTTACATGCACACACACATGCCCTTCACCTTGCCACACACACACACATATATATATATATATATATAACATAGTTGTGCTCTGGCATGCCTGGCTACAGCAAATTTTTGGCTAACTGTTCTTTAATCAAAGCCATTCCACTAAATTATGGCCACATTTAAAAAGCTGGCTGAGATCTGCCTGGCTGCTTGCTTGCTAATACGCTGCGGCGTTCCTGAAACCTGAAGGCTAAATGTTGATGGCTGATGGCTTCAAGGCTAAAGCCACAACACGTACTCAGGATGCGTTGCACACACACACACACACACACACACAGTCGTCGCTCCATCTCTCTCTCTCTCTCTCGCTCTCTTTCTCTGATTTGCATAATTCTAATATGACATTTTTTTTGGGGCTCCTTTTGCTGGCAGTTTCAGTGGCCGGAATATATCCCCCCGTACATGCCGCTCATACCACATATGCGATTTGCATAAATAAATTTGTAGTGTCCTTTTATTCATGCTAGTAAAAGGAGTATATTGGCTTGCCTCTATGGTTGTTTATTAGAGAGTTTTTTGTGCTTGAAATGTTGAATTCGGAATTCTTGAATTCTCTTGAATAAATTAACGCATGAGCAATGTTCAGAAAGAGTTGAGTGACAAATGGATTATAAGAAAAGGCGAATATAAATAATGTATATAGCATATTTATAATATTATACTTATTATTATTATTCGAGAATTTTATAAACAAAGTATGGTAATAATGCATATATCAAATATATTTATTATTATCCGTGAATTATATAAACAATTTATAGTAATTATGTTTGTTTAGTAATAATCATATATATGTATAGTTGTAATGCATATATCATATATAGTTATTATTATCAGTCATAAGTCATATATATATTGCTCAAGCTTAGAAAAAGTCTGTTAATTTTGTTGATCTTTACGGCAAATAGACTTGGTCTCTGCAACTAGACTTCGATTCTTCAACTAGACTCAGATTCTCCAATTAGACTTTGACTCTTCAACTAGACTCAGATTCTTCAACTAGACTCAGATTCTTCAACTAGGCATCGACTCTTCAACTAGACTCAGATTCACCAATTAGACTTTGGCTTTCCAACTGGACTTCGACTCTTCAACTAGGCTCCGATTCTCCAATTAGACTTTGACTCTTCAACTAGACTCAAATTCTTCAACTAGACTTTGATTTTCCAACTAGACTCAAATTCTTCAACTAGACTTTGATTTTCCAACTAGACTTCGACTCTTCAACTAGATTTAAACTCTTCAAATAAATATTTTTCTTATTGATTTACTTAAAGCCCTCTTTAACATGATTAATGAGTATACAGCAGTCGTATACGCTCGACTAACTTTTTATTGCTCTGCTCTGCTCTGCTCGTCTCATCTCTTCTCATTTCTCCAGTCTCTGCTTATTGCTCTTGCTACTGTCTGCCTGTGTCGTTGGCTGTCAACCTAAATTAGGGTCCATTTGATTTTTGGCAATTACAACGCATTTTTGTGCAACAATTTAGCGTGTTTTTGTTTTTTTTTTTTGTCCCTTGTCCGTTGTCATTTGTTCAATGGCATGTCCTTGATGCGCCGCTTGATTTATATTTTGTCTCTCTCACACACACACACACACACACATTCTCTCTTTTATTTTTATTGCTCGCCAATTTCAATTTCAATTTCAAGTTAATTATCTGCTTGGCCTTGACAAACTGACAATTGCCTGCAGTTGTCGATGATTTATGTGAATCGCCAAAAGTATCTACACTTTGTAGATATTGTTTGGCACTTAATGGTATTTACAGTTTGTCGCATTTGTTTATTATTTCTGTGTGAGAGAGATAGATAGAGAGAGTAGAGGGTGTGGCAGAAATAGCAACAGAAAAAGAAATGGTTACCGTCAGGTAGTGCAGAGAGATGGAGAGAGAGAGAGAGAGAGGGAGACCTTCGTCTGTCTGTGGCTCGTTTACATTTCTCTCGTTGGTTTCTCTTGGCTTTGGCTTTGGTTTTGGTTGCTGTGGCTCATAGCCATTTGCATTGCACAACTATAAATGATAAACATTTGTTTTCGTTAGCTCACTGCCAAAAACCTCGAAAGCCCAAGCCAGAGCCAGAGTCAAAACCAAAGCCAAATGTCCGAAAGTCCACGTGCCATGCAGCAGCAGCTCATAAAAATGAATTACTAACGGCGTCTCGCATTTATAGAGAGAACGATAAAGTGAGAGAGAGAGGCAAAGAGTGGGAGAGAGAGAGAGAGAGAGAGGGAGTGAAGTGTATCTGGTTCGCTGCTTATGCTAAAGGAAGTGTGCCCAGACCCTGATTTCAAGGTTGGCTAATTTGTTTATGGCATGTTGCGTGCGCGCTCTCTCCCACACCTCTCCTTTCTCTCTCTCACTCTCTTAATTTATTTTTTTTTTTGGGTAAGTGTTCATGCAACTGAATACTTAATTTATAGACCATGTTTTACATTCAAGCACGAATTCCCGCTTTCCTTTTTCTGGTCATGATAATAAAAGGCAGCTAACTGTATTAAACGATTTAACACATTCTAAACTTGTCTTAATGTTCATTACCTTTTGTTCACGCTAAACTTGGCTTAATTATATTTGAGCTTTAATTTGAATTAAAGTTTTTAGTTTTTAAGAGTTTTTCATGTAGGATTTTTCAATGAATTTACTAGGGAAATTTAGCCTAGAAAACCATGACTAAGAAAATCTATCACAAAAAATCATAAATATAGTCTTAGCTAATAGCTACATTTGTTACTGCCTATTCGTTTCCCCTTTGGGATGAACTCTCCCATTTACCTCTTTAAATAAGTTTTTCAACTCATATCCTTTAACTTATTCTCCCTTTCCTTACTTTATAATCTACAAACAAAATATGTATAAACCCTAATGCCTCTCAAATCTTCTATTTACACACTTTAGATTTATTTACTCATGCCCTTCTATGCGATTCTCATACATGTCTTTCTTTGTATTTCCTATTTATATACATAATTTATATCTGTGTTGAATTTTCTTGCATAATCCAGTTGCTGTCGCCTCAGCAATGGCATTAACTTTAGCTAGAACCTTTAAGTCTTTCGGTTTTGCTATTTTCACTTTCCGCTTTGCTTTAGCTTTAGCTTTGCTTTTGCTTTTGCTTTTGCCATTGTCCATTGTGTAGAGGACTCGAGACTTATGCAAATGCTTTGCTCTGCTCAAGTTTTTGGTAGTCAATCAAAGTCGACAACGCCCTGCGCTACGCTATTTCCTTCAACATCATCATCATCATCATTGTCATCATCATCATCATCATCGTCATTATACTCATTGCCAGCATTGTGTTTTAAAATGATTTTATTTATGCAGCGACATGTTTCAAGTGAGCTCCTCAAGCTGTTTTCCTAACCGAATTTCGCATGCAAATTTACACGTGGGCGGGATTTTTGTAGCGTGGGCGGGGCAACTGCTGCTGCTGCTGGTACTTTGTGCGCCTGCATTTAATTATTAAAATTTAATTTAGTCAATTTACTGAGACGATGCCGCCGCCTTTCATTTCCTCTTGCATACAATTCCTTTTATTGGCCACCTTTTCGCTTCTTTTTTTTTTTTCTTTAGGCCGAACTCATGAATATTGCGAATGTCCGCAGCGGAACTACTTAAAATTGAGAACATATTGTTTCTTTTTGGACACTGAAACTAGGCTAAGGTTATTGTATATATATATATATATATATATATATATATTATTGTGGTGTGTGCAAATGAAATCGAGAAGAGGCAATAAATTAGGTTTTCTTGTAAAACTTGAAAGGTTAAGGTTTTGGAGAGAAGTAGAATTTCTTTGAGATGTATCTATAGAGTAACTATATCTTATATGAGAAGTGAGGTATATAAAGTCAAATTGACTAAGTTTAAAATATGTTATAAGGGTAAATTTCTGAGCTCGGTATTATTATTATTATTATTATTATTATTATTATTATTATTATTATTATTATTATTATTATTATTATTATTATTATTATTATTATTATTATTATTATTATTATTATTATTATTATTATTATTATTATTATTATTATTATTATTATTATTATTATTATTATTATTATTATTATTATTATTATTATTATTTTTATTTTTCTTTTTTTTTAATAATTATTTTTTGATGACTTATCTAGAGTCCCACTTCCTTGTAGGCAAAATTCTGCAGAATTTTTCTAATTTTCATATTTGTTTTATATTTATATTTTAGTTATTGCAATATTAATTTGTAATTGCATTTTTCTTCAAATAAATCCATTTATTCCTTGCTATTATTGCATAAATTACAAATATTATCTATCAATTACTTTTATAGCATTCATTTTAACAGTAAATTATTCTTGGATACCCTGCGATATCTAAGTCTGAAATATTTAGTACAAATTTACTCATATATCAATTAATATTTGTATAATTTTTTAAATATTTAATATGCTTTTGGCTATATTAGAATATAGATATGCAAATGTTTTTTCTCTTAAAATTCAAAATTTCCCTTTAAAAAATAAATATGTAAATCATATATTTATTTAAATATATACACGTCTCTAGTAATCTTTATTGTACTTTTTTTTATTATTATTATTTTATTATTATTATTATTTTTTTATGATATTTCTCAAGAAATCATCTATGGGGTATTCGCTTAGTTCATCAACCTTGCCTAGACACCCATTTTGCATTTAACCATTTGCCACGCCATTTTGAACCAAGTTTTATTTGTTATCTTTGTGTTCGTGTTGTCGCCTTTTAGGGGCGGGCCATTCAACCTGTTAGCTTCATGATAAAAAAAAAAAAAACCAAAACGCTCAACTTATGGCCCCAAAAATATTATCATCAAGATGCTAAATAGTTTTTAGCTGTTGCTGCCGCGGCATCGTCGTCGTCGTTGTTGTTGTTGTTGTTGTTATTGTTGCTCTCTTTTGGCATTAATTTTTTATCACTTGCGTCACTCGCATTTTTAATGACGCCCATCAAAAAAGCAAAGAAAATGAAGCCAAACTTAAGAGAGTGTGAGAGAGAGAGAGAGAGCGCGCACGCCGATAGCAGAAGAGAGGAGAGCGTCAAAGCACAAAAGCTTTTTAGCACGTGCGCCGCATCGTATGTGCAAAATACAAAGAGAGCGAGCAAGCGCTCCTGTGTGTGTGTGTGTGTGTCTGTGTGTGTGAGTGAAATGGAGCGTGTGTGTGAGCGAGTGAGCGCGCGTCAGCACGCGCTTATGTTCAAGTTCAAGTAAAAACATTGAATAGCACAAGTTCAGCTTCAAGGCGCAGGCTGCTCACACACACACACACACACACACACACACACACATGTACAGTTAGGTTGGCTGTGAGACAAACACGTGCTGGCGCTCTCTCGCACCGCCGCTGCCCGCTCTCATGCTGCCCGCTGCTGCAGCCAACCAATCGTCTTGCCGCCTGCTTTTTCTGTGATTATGTAAGCGATGTTATTTTATTTTCTTTTATTTCTATTTCTTTTTTTTTTTTTTTCGCTTTTATTATTTTGCGGTTTGTTGAATTCTCGCTCTCTTTTTGTAGTCTACATGCTGCTTGCATTCTTTGTTGTTGCTGTTGTTGCTTCTGCTTTTTGTTTTGTTTTTTTTTTTTTTTTTTTTTTTGCCGCAAAATTTTCAATTGCATTGCTGCCATTTGCCATCGTGTGTTGTCGTTGTTTTGTATCTTTCTGGTATTTATTTTTCATTTGCCTTGGAATTTTTGAGCCCGCGGTCATCCTTTTTGCTGTTGTCCTTGTTGTTGTTGTTGTTGTTGTTGTTGTTGCTGTTGTTGTCTGTGGTCTGTTGCTGTCTATCTGTTGTTATTCGGCGTTGCCTTTGTTTGTCATCGCTTTTGGCTTGTCAATGGCAGAACAACAACAGAAACAACAACAACAACATGAGCAACTGGAACGGAAGGACGCCATTCTTTCTCCGGCATTTTGGATGGCTGCTCGCTCGCATATTTTCGGACAAGTCGTTATCCTGTGCACACTGTCGGCAAACTCATAAACTATACTACCCCAAAGAGCAGCAAAATCAAGAAGAAGAAAAAAAAAAAGGCAAAATTGTATCTCTATTTATATTTGTTTTTATTTGTCACATTGTTGCTGCTGCTGCTGTTGCCGCTGCTGCTGCTGCTGTTCTTCTTGTGGCAAAACAAATTCATTTGACCCTGAAGGTCCTGCGTTTGCGTATCTTGGCAGTTGTTGCGTCCCCAATGAACTTGCAGCTTCGCACAATATTCGGCATTATCTTAATTTTGATCTGCCTGCGGCTATTTGCTGTGCTTCACACACACACACACACACACACAAACACTTAAACATACACACACACAAAACTAATACACGCGTCCTTGTCTGACTCCATATTGACATTCATATAAGGTCGTTCATAATTAAGTGCTTAAAGATATTTTTGACCACGAGAAAAAAAAAATTATTAAATATTTTTTTTTTTATTATTATTAATATTATATTTTTTGAGCACTTAACTTTAATTGAAATTATTTAAATATATACCATAGTTCTCAAATAACTTATTAATCGCTGAAAGATTAACGCTCTGTTCATGAGATCAACTGCTAGAAATCACACTCACTCGGTCTCGCTCTCGCCTTCTGAACAAGGGCCTTCGATTCATTTCGTAGAACTATTCGTGTGTTTGCTCTTTTCCCGAACATCGTTTGGGGAGCGATACGATTAACGCTCGTACAATGAAGTTCAGTAAGTGAGAGCCAGAGAATCTATGCAAGCGGTCTTTACTTTCACATTCACATACGATATAGAAGTGCTTAGCGAAGACAAGCCTCGCATGTATACCAATACATAGACAGAGGAGTTTTTGCTCTATAAAACTCAACTCAAGGTTCGTGGTAAGGCACGATCGTGAACGAACTCTCGTTGAAGAACGGATGCAAACCGTTACTCTCTGAGTTTTTTCTTAAAGTGTGTGTGAGAAACACTTATTTGCTGAGATCCAGAAATGATGAATAGATATTAGCATCTTATAGTATATTATATACTTATTATATAGTTTATATAATAAATATACATATCGACCATCTACCTGTCGTTCTCAAATATAATAATAATATATTTCAACTAAATTAACTCCTCTTGATGCTAAAATTAAATTGTTTTCTCTCCAAACTATTTAGCTTTTCTTAGTTTCTCGATAAATATATATAAAAAAAAAATGAAATTGACCTAGCTTAAGGGCCCGGTCAGTCGACCATGCAGAAACCGCAAAAAAAAAAGGTAAAACCATTATAAAATAAGTGAGAAAACATCCAGAAAATGAAAAACCCACATAGAATATGCAGATCTAGTAAAATGAAGGGATTAGAATAGATTAAACTTCAAATAATCTGTAATAATAGTTAATACTTATGCTGCCCTTAAAGGTTGTTATTCTGAATGCGTATCGGTTGGCCTTTGCGTGTGACAGGATGCTGCACAATCATGGCCAGGGACATAGAGTTTTATTTTTAGCTGTAACCAAATGAACGACCTTCGTGCATGGGCCACATCCTTTTGGCAGACGTCCCGTCAGAGGATGTAAATACATAATACACACAGCGTCTGATTGCAAATGAAAAGCGTTTACACAGAAATAAATAATACAAAGAATAAGAAAGAAAAAAAATATATATATATATATATAAGCTGAAATGAAGTGTTGACAATGCGGCTGGTTGGCATTGAGCGAACAGCGAAGCGTGGCAGACACAGGGACACAGGAAGTCGCCTGATATGGCATTGGCACTGACTGACAAAAAGAAAAACAAGAAAGAATGAAAGAGACAGAGAATGAGAATGAGAATGAGAGGGAAAAAGAGAATGAGACGTGCATGTAGCTGACAGTCGAAGGTAAACGACTTCCAAATGCTCATTGAAGGTGCAAAGAGAATCAAAGCTAATACGAATTTATATATATTATTTATATTCTTTAAGGCATCACTACTTTATTTTGTATATTATATTATTCATTGGACTAGTTGTAGCTGTCTAGCAGCTGAATTCTAAATTAGTTGTAAGACTTTGTAGAGTCAGCTCTATAATGGTAGAAAGTAGAGTTCTTTCTTGAGTAGTTTAAGCATTCTATAGATCAGCTATATATCATAAAATCTTAGTCGCTAAAATAAAAGAGTTTGTGATGTACAAGAGGCTCAAAAAAATAAAATAAATAAATAATAATAATAATAATAATAATAATAAAAAAAATAAAAAAATAAAAATAATTAAATTAATAAATATAAAATCAATATATAAAAAATAAAATAAATAAATTACATTCAAAGACAATTAACAGAGGTCTTAAAAAATATAATTCGTTTAATATTATAATATTATTCATAAATATATGCATATATGTGAGGATAATAAAATATAATATAATCAGAAACAATTAGATTTCATTGTACTTTAAATTATATCAATTTAATTAATATATAATATATAATATATATAATATATATAATATATATAATATATATATATATATAAATATATAATATATATAATATATACAGAGGTGGACTACATATTGTAAAGAGAATGAACAGAGGCGGACAATGAAAAAAATACGTTAAATAATATTATTTATAATAATAATTCTATATATATTCGAAAATTAGATTTTATTGTACTTTAAATGAAATTAATTCAATTTATATGTTTAATAATAAAATATAATTTAATATACTATTAGTATAATATATAAAATACTAATTTATATAAACATATTGCTTGAGATTTTCATATGTAAATTGAACATAAAGCATTTCAAATCCCGCTAAACTCTATATACTCTCTTGTCAAGTGCTAAACGAGCATAAAGAAGAAGCAGCAGCAGCAGCTAGCAGCTGTAAAAAAGTCGAAGGAGGAGTAGAGGTAGCGGGATGCCAAAAAGCATTCCAATGGAAATGCTCAAGTTATGACTTTGAAGCGTAGCCATCACATAGTCAACTTGCTCTATGTGCAATGAAATGTGACCGACAGTGAGGCAGAGAGAGAGAGAGAAAGAGAAAGAGAGGGAGAATGACAGAGTGAGAGGAAGCTAAAGAGCCAGGCAGTGGCAAGAGTCGAGTGGGCAATGTGAGAGTCAAGCTAATTGTGTATAAATAAAAAGCATTGCATGCTTACAGGCGTTACTAATGACAACCGAATGAGGGCTAGCCAATTTGTAGCTGCTCTCACTCCCTCTCTGCTGCTCGTTCTCTCATTTTCTTACGTTTCGACATCTCAGCTAATTATATATAATATAATAAGCATAATTTATTTTTCCTTTTGATGTGTTTTTTTTTTGTTTTTTTCAATTAAGATTCTGAGGTTATGCTTTTGGTCAGCTCGAAATATGTTTACTAAAATATGCAACAGGCAACAGACAAGTACACACACACATACAGACATATCAGGGACACACACACACACACACACGCATACAGTTGGCCATGGCAATGACGCTGGCTGCATTGACGCACATAATCCCAGTCGAGCTACAGGTTCGAACCCCTCCCACAGCGTACGTACAAAGTTTAGTTTTTGGTTGATTTCAATCGCACTTTATGCATAAACAGGACAACACATACAGCTCAGTGTGTGTGTGTGTGTGTGTGTGTGCGTGCGTGCGTGCGTGTAGCCGGGCCAACAAACAGGCCTAGCATAAACAAAACCCACACATTGATAAGAAAATGAGAGAGAGAGAGAGAGAGAGAAAGATGAAGGCAGAGTGAGAGTGATGGAGCGTGCGATAGAAAGAGCACAAGTGCCTAATGGCGCGTTGCACAAAAGCTCGCTCGCGCGTGCATTAAGAGAGAATATGTGTGAGCTACAGACAGTGTGGCAGATAGAGGGAGATGGAGCGCAAGACAGAGAGAGATAGTTAGATGCAAAGCTTTTGTTAGCTACGCTTGAACGTGGCGGCATTTCAATGTTGTAAAGACTTTAAGTGTAAATAAAAATGATGTAGGAATATGTATTTTTATTGTAATTGAAATAATTACTGAAAATTAAGTTAAAGATTTTAATGAGTATTTACTTAATATTGTTACAGTAATATAATAAACACTCTTTTTGTAGTTTCTTGAACGGCATGTATGAAATGTTTTAGGCCACATCTTCAACTTTTTAATTGTTATTTTCATTTATTTTTTAAATATATAATTTTTATTATGTATAATTTGTTATATTCATTTTTATTATTTTTTTATCTTTATTTATTTTTATTATATATAATTTTTTTATATTTTTTGTTTATATATATATATATTTTTTTAATAATAGTTTTTTAAATACATATTGGTATTATTTTTTTTTATAATTATTATATTTTTACTTCCTATACATTTTTAATATTTTATATTTTATAAATTTATTTCTTTTTTGTATATATATATACTTTATTTATATATATTTTAAAATTGATTTTCATATTTTTATTATTTATTTGTACGTTTTATATTATATAAACTATATAAATCGAACATAAAGATTATTTCTCATATATGTTACTTATTTTAATTTAATTTATATTATTGTTGAGTCATACATTTTTTATATATAAATATATTTGAATTGACCTAAATTCTATAAGCTATTTAACTCAAATTATTATGCAAGTTATAAATTTTCTTTGAATCTGTGTCGACTTAGTTTTAAAAAAATATTGAAATTATAGCTTTTCTAGAATAAGCTATGACTACTATTAAAAATAAGCTATAGCTGCCAAATATATATATCAAACCAGACATTAATATCGTAATAAAACAAAAAGAATATTTTGCAAAATTTTTAAGTAGAAATATTTAAAACATTTCGGAGATAAATTTGTGCTCTGAATAATAAATATAAATAACATTCTAGGTGCTTCAGTTTAATTTGAGTAGATTTTTATTTGTGTTTCATATGCATCACATAAAAAATATATAAAATCAAATTATATATATGTGCAATGTATATATATTTTTATTATATTTGCTTTAGATTCACAGTTAAAATCATTATATTAACATTATTTTCTATTTTCTATATTTAATCTATATTTACAATTACTTTTATTTTAATCTAATTTGCTAATTTTTTTAAAACTATTTGCAAACTGTTTTTATAATAAGCTCCAATTACAATACCTTTAGATATTTGCCTAAGGTTAAAGTAAACTTTAACTTATTCCAAATAGTTTTGACATGAAAAAAGTTTATAAAACCGTATTGAAGAACTAAGTTTTATGTATGCTTCGCTTAATTCCACTTCAGTTTTAATAGCATAAATAATTAGTAAATGGCTTCATTGTCTAGGCCATTAAATTGTTTATAATAGTTGGACAAACTTCAAGTTCTTTCTATTAAGAGAGCAGAAATTCTCTTTCTCATTTTGTGTGGAGGAAAACAAAAAAAAAAAAAGAAAAGCTCTCTTTTGCTTATCAGTTGCTGCCGCTGCTGCTGGCGCTGGCGCTGCTGCTGCTATTGTCGCTGCTGCCGCCACAGTCGCAGTCGCTGTTTGGTTGGGCTGCTGTGCGCCGCATCGACACGGTCGACGAGAGTGTTTGTCATGAAAAGCATTTGGACGGCTTCCGTTTGGCATCAGTTTGTTGGCAATACTCAGACGCGTCGGCCGCACTCGCCATAGAAACCAAACAGAGACAACTAAAGACAGATCGCACCGTGGTCAAAAAAAAAAAAAAAACGTGCAAAATTTCAATTAAAAAAAAAAAAAATAAATAAATAAATAAAATAAAAGCTAACAATGTTTATAGTTGAATGCCAAAACAAATTTTGTGATGTGATATAAAAGACAATTCGAACGCGTTGTTCTTTTCATTTTGATTGAGTTTTCCCAATCCCCAACCCAGGAAACTCTGCCCTACCCCAAATTGGTTCGTTTACGAACTTGATTTATTTTGATTTCAGTTTTTATTTTTAAACACCAAAAACAAAAATCATTTTATTTCATTTTTTCTATACGTTTTTATGAGCTGTTAAATTGCAAAAACATTTGCTACACTCTCTGTGTGTGTGTGTTTGTAAACTTAATTTATATTTATGCTTTGGAATTTATGTGGTCAATGTTTATGATTTGGCCGGACAAATAAAAAGTATATCAAAAACGACGCCCACAACAAATAAATTGAAAAACAACAAAAATTTAAAACAAAAAAAAAAAGAAACAAATTTATATACAAAAATTAAATTTTTGCCATTGGCCGTGAATGAAAGCGAAAATTTGTTTTTGTCAAAAGAGCGCGTTCTCCGGCGGCAAGCAGCAATACACAATACATATACATATATATATATATATATATATATATTCTTGCGCTACAAGTATGCCAAAATAGTACACAAAAAACAACAACTACAACGAAAACAAAACCAACATCATTAGCATGCTGTACATCATCATTATTATTATGTTTATTATTAGCATTGTCATTATTGTCAAGTGAAAAGTGCATTGACTGTGGCCAAGGCACAAAGTCAAGTGCGTGCCATGGCATAAATTTTTATTATGTGACATATTTACACACATTTAAAAAATACACACAGAAGCACACAAGCACACACACACACACACACATATATATATAAACACGCATTTACATGTGTGTAAATCTCATGTAAGATCTGGTCTGCCTTAACTCAATCAATTAATTGTGAGGTTGCCTTTTTAATGGTCACATTAATTCGTTTAAAAAGTCACATGTAGTGTATATATTTATTCGTGTTAATTAAATTAAAACAGCAATGCAGAGCAGATATAAATATATTATATACATATAATCTCTGTGTGCTTGGCTACTGCACATTTATTTTGTTGTTTTACTACACAAAGGGAAGATTACTTAATGAAATTTGTGGTTTGTTTTTATTTTTAAATTTGTTGTTATTTATTATAATAATTGCTTGATTTTATTAAAATGATGCTATTAAAATTATATGAGGTTAATTTTTCTACAAATATCTTAGGCTTTTTAATGTAGTAATGCCTTTTATGGCTATATAAAATATTGTAGATATTAAAAATGCATTAAAATATTATAGATATTTTTTAAAAATAGGTGTGTGTAAGGAAAATTGTATTAAATTTTTTATTTGTGATGTGATTTTACTCTTCATAATCAATCGAAATTTATGTGAATTACGTTCGAGAGCGTGGCAAAAGAAATGCAAGTTCAGATAGCTGGGATCTGGGTACTAGAATACAATATGAGAAAATACGAAAAGTTAACTTCAGAGAAAAAAAAGTATTTGATTAGACTTTAACGTAAAATCATGTCTCAGTATTATTTTCTATATAATATGCACTTAGTATCCAAGTATTTTGAAGCTATTTGCTGCGTACAATTTTATTTGAATTAATTTTGAAAGGTTTTAGTTCAATTTTATTTTTAAATATAAATATATTTCAATATAAATATTTAATTTAAATTTGTTTATTTGCACTCCGATATTTTTATTTAGATATATTATTTTTTATTTTGTTTTTCAATTTTTATTTTATTTTATTTTTTATTTTGTTTTTCAATTTTTATTTTATTTTATTTTTTAAGTTTTATTTAACATTGTTTTTTTTTATTTATAATTTTTATTTGACTTATTTTAAATTGTAATTTTATTTATTTATTTAGTTTTTTTAAATTTTATTTTATTAATGTTTTTAATTTTTACTTTATTTATTTAATTTTTTTAAATTGTATGTTTCTTTTTATTTATTTATTTTAATTTTATGTTATTTTTATTATTTATTTATTTATTTATTTTTTAATTTTTTTTATTTTACTACATCAGTTATTTAGTTTCTTTGAAATTGAACAGGACTTTCAAGTTATGTTACTTTATTCAAAGCTAAGATAAAAAAACAAAAAAGTTGCCAAATAGCATCAAATAATTAACAAGTAGCAGTCTTCGCTGAAATACAATTTAGTTAACTTATAAAATTACAATTTGATTTATATCAAATAAAAAAAAAAAAAAAATATATATATATATATATATATATATATATATATATATATATATATATATATATATATATATATATATATATATATATATATATATATATATTTATCGAATGTCAGATATGATTATTCATTCATTTAATTAATTTAATTAATCATATTGAATTCAAGCTAAACAATCTGAAATACTTTGCAGTCTAACTGATAAATGATTAAACTATCTTCAACTCCCTAACTATTCATATTTTTGTTCAATATCTTTGGCGCTTAATAGCTTTAGTTCTCGATTAGCAATTCAATTAAAACTCTTACACTATTTTCTTAATTAATTTTATTAGTTTTTTTTTTTTTGTTATGTTATGTTATTCACTATTTTCACATCAAATCCTTTCAAGCTGCCAAAAGACAAATAAGAAATAACAAAGTATTAGCTAATTCAAGTACTTTTCGAATAGGCAAACATGGCTGAAAGGCAACTTGTTTCAATTTCCGCACACACACATACGCATATCTATGTCTATGTATGTGTGTGTTCGAAAATTCTATTCAATTACAAGTTTTAGTTGAGTTGAGCCAAAGTAAATAGCCAAATAAAGCAAAAAGAAAAAAAATATATATAACTTGCTGAAGCCTGTGCAAATTGACATGAGGCCTAAAACTTTTACAATTAGTGTTAAGGCAGAGCAGCTTACACACACACACACACATGCAACGCCCACACATACGTGATATATGTTTGTGTATGTATTTGTATGTACAACAGTTTCGTCTTGTGGAATTTTTGGTTCATGTGCCTGGCTATTATCCTTGGTCAATTTGTGCCACTCCCTAATGCCAACTAACGAGCGCCCATTACGCGCCAGCAGACTCTTGCTATCTCACTCACTTTCTCTTTTTCTTTTACTATGCTTGCTTGCTCTTTCTTTACAAATGCCTATTTAGAGGCGGCTACATTTGAAATATTATTTGGCGCGTTTTTCGTATTCCCTTTTTAGTTGTTGTTTTTAAAATACGCACCTGAGTGCCAAGCTGTTCTCCCACTGCTCTCCTTTACTTTTCCTCTTCTGTTGCCCCTTTGTGTTCAACTACATAAATAATACGCACAGCTATGCCATGGTTCAACTCAGCGGCCATCTGCTAAAGCATCCTGTAATGTTGTTCCAGGCTAAGCTGGCGCTTATATGTATTTCACAACAGCTACGCCTGCTGCCTGCTCGCCCAACTCTCTTAAGAGTCTTACGTGACTTTTGTGGCATGCATCGTTTATTGGATACTTCAGTCTTTCGTTTCTCTGTCTGTCTGTCTGTATCTCTGTCTAGTCTGTCTCTTCTTCATATTTTCTTGCTCGTGGCAAAATTAATGAAGCAGTTCATCTGACACTGAATTGATTGGCTTATTACGACGAACGCAACTCGATTGCGTTTGCTGCCACAAATGGAATTCTGTTTGCTTGGCGTCTAGGCTGCATTAGTGGAGCATGACATTGCTGTGCTCGTGCGTTGACAAGTGTCAGCTTTAGCTAAATACCCTGTAATCGCAATGGCTGCTAGGCTACTAGCTGGCATGACTCTGTTCTGTTCAAATTACGTATTATCTTGTCAGATTTTGGTTAGATCTTGTAATTTGAAGTGCGTTGAGAATATAAGAATATTATTTATGTACTCTATATACCCTGCTATTAATATGTTGGGGGGCATATTGATTGAATGTGTGAGAGAGAGCATGCTTAAAAAAAAATCTAAAATTTAAGCTTGTTTTATTGAAATACTTTTTTTTATGCACAAATGTTGCTAGACGCTCGAGCATTATTCATAAATTCTTGGAAAATTATGTTCAATCAAATTTACTCTTCATTTTGCTTTAAAAATGTTTTATTTATGAAGTTTACTAAGCTTCTTGAAATATTTGCAGAGCTTATTTGCCAGAGTTTCTTGGAATTTAAAGATGGGCTTCAATTTATTTAGACCCTTTTGAAAGGCTTAAAATCCTTTTGTAAGTCTAGCTAAAATGAGATTTTTATGTTAATTATTTGGGAAATGAAATAAAATATGAGAGAGAGTTCTATAAAATATAGAAATTATAAATTTTCATTTTACAGGGTATACAACTAGTTGCACCTACAAATGGATCTTTGTCTGCCAATATTTGCTTTCATATGAAGAGTTGCATAAGATTTATTAGTTACAGGGTATTCTCTAAGTCGTGCCACACACTCACACTGTACTCTTTGTTCTGCCAAGTCCAACCAACCACTTCGATTGACAACTTTTAGAAACTAAACAGCCGCAATTTCTGATTGGATGGACATAGAAACGAAGCATATGCGATTTTTCCTACTGACAGCTGTATACATGAATACAAAAGTGGAAATATATATATATATATATATATTTGTAATATAAATACATGTATAATGATATACATAGTCATGTATATACTGTAGTATATATGTATTAGCTCATTCCATTCAATTTGTTGCAGCAGCTAGCAAAAAACATCAAAATTACATTACGCCCCTCGCTGGGTGATCCTTTGCGACCCATTTGGCTGGCATTGGCTTAATTATACTACTTGGCACGCCCATTTCTTGGCCATTTCTCTCATTTTCTCTCTCTCTTTCTTTTTTTTTTTTTTATGGCTCATCGTAAAATCAAATCGAATATTTCAGGCACGTTTCAATGCTATCAATAGAGGGTGCCGTATGCCAATACATCAATGTATGAACTCTGAAGAGAGACAGAGTGAGAGTGAGAGAGATAGAGTGAGTGAGAGAGAGAGGAGAGTCACAGAACCGAATCGAGTTGAGTCTTTGAGTCCTGCTGCTCGAGTCATTAATTTTATGAAAAATCAACATTTACATAATGATGAGCATTGCGGCTTGTGTTTGATTAGTCAAAAAAAGAAAAAAAAAGAAGGGGGCGTGGCACACACACACACACATACACATTCACAGAGTTTGCAAAAGTTTTTATAGAAATTTGCATTCATGGCTTGCCAACTCGAATTTATTGGCCAGCTTTGAAAATACAATTAAAGAAAATGCTCAACATATTTTACAGGCGAACATTTCTCAACAAAAAGAAAAGTTTCTAAAAAAAAAAGTTACTACACAAAAAAAAAAAAGGGGGAAAAAACCATACGAAATGAAAAATTTGTTTCCTGCTTAAAGTGAAATCTACAATACAAAAAGCAACAACAACAAAACTACGATTTTAATAAATTTTAAAGTTATTAAAACATATATATATATCAAATATATAATCAACAATAATTAATCAATAATATATATATTTAAAAGGCTTTCAATACATTGATGTGAGTTGATTAAAAATATACAAAAAACAAATTTAAATTTAAATTTAAATTAAAAAAACTATATTAAAAAATATATATACATATATATAAAATATTACAAAATATAAAAGCTTCGAATTCAAATTGTCAATGAACTATTTTTAATATATATATATATATATATAATATATTTGAATAGTCAAAAAGCAAATAATTGTTATTGAAACTAAAGCCGCAGCAAAATATAAAAATATATATATACACGCATATACATATATATATATATATATATATATATATATAAATATTTGGTCAAATTATTATGCAAACAAATGTGCAAATAATTCATTAAGCAACACGAAAAATCAAACTATGCAAATATTTGTTAATATTCAAAAGCCAAGCCAACTATACAAAGTCAAACAAAAAGTGAAAGACAAGAACAGAGCGAGAGAAAGAGAGACAGATATACAAATATATATATAAATAAATAAATATATATAAATATATCTAATATTAATAATCATAATAATACAAATTAAAGCAAACAAAGTTACAAACGCAGCAATTGAAAGCTTCCATTTTTTGAAAACGCAAAAACTATTGATAAATAAATAAAAAAAAATAAATACATATATATATATATATATACACACACAATATAAAGTTACTATTTTCTATAAATATAAATCAATATATAAATATATAATATATATATTTAATTTATACAAAACAACAACAACTCAACATTTTCAATATATCAGCTCTCAATGCTGCAATACGAAACCGCGTGCAGTCATCAAACACCGCGCAAGCAAACCTACAAAGAATATTTACAGCAACATCAGCAACAAAAACAACAACAACAACAGCAACAGCAACAGCAGCAACAGCAACAACAACAACAACAACAACAACAACAACAACAACAACAACAACAACAAAATCGCAGTCTAAGCAACCTGTACGCATCTTTCGTGTACATTATATACGCGTCAATTCAAAAGACGGCAGCCCGTCCACCTCAAGCGGCAGCTCGAATCGTTTGGCGGCTGCGGCCGCCTCAGCGGCGCATGGCCCCAAAATGAAGACCATTGCGCCAAATATACGACGGCGGCGACGCTGCGACAAGCATCACTTGGAGCTCTATTGCAATGAGAGTGGTGCAACGAGTAGTGGTGCCAGCACCACCACCACCACCACCAGCAGCACCAGTCATGCCAGCAGCCAAACCATGACCCTCAAGCCGGGTGGACTGCGTCTGCGCGAATCGATTACAGCGCCCAGCACAGCGGCCAGTTCACCGGTCGATGAGAAGATGTGCATACCAGCGCCGCCCATAACGCCGCCGCCCGCATTTCTCACCGAGGGCTATAAACGTTCCAGCACCTCGGTGTCAACATCGGCGTTGCCCAGCGCTACCCAAGAAATGCAAACAACGACGCTGCAGCCATTGCAGGCGCCGCCACCGGCGTTGGTACGGCCGAAACCATTGACGCTGGCACCCAAATTGAAGCCAAAGACAACGGCAACAATTGCCGTCACCATCAGCAGCAGCAAGCCACGTGGCACAGTCAAGCGCAGTTTAGTAGGTAAGAGCAGGGGGAAAGAAAGTTGTGCAAAGGTTTGGGTAATCAAGGAAGGGATTTGGAATAGAAGAGTTTCAAGTACAATCTAGCATAATTTAAGTACTCTATATATTTAAGTACTCTATACATATTATATACCCTGAACTCATTGGGAAATGGGAAATGGTTTTGTTAAAAGTATGTAACAGGCAGAAGAAGGCGTGGCAGTGCCCACAAAAATATATAAATTCTTCTATCAGGGTGACTAGAAAAGTCGATATAGCCTAATAATATTGTTTGCATATTTTTATATTATTATTTACATAAAAATATATTACAGGTTTCAAAATAAATATAAATATATAAATAAATATAATAAATATATTGTACTGCTGAATATTATATTTAGATATTTTTTTAATTTTAATGCATATTTTTATATTTTATTTATTTTAATTTTATTTGATTTGATTTATTTTCCATTTTTTTTAATATTAAAAAAAATTATATGTTTATTTTATTAGTTTGTTATTTAAAATAATAAATATTTATTTTAATTTATTTTCTTTATTATATATTTTTCCTTTATTAAATATTTATATTTTATTTTCTATTTTACTTGTTTTTTTTTTTTAATTTATATTTTATTTTCTATTTTATTTGTTTTTTTTTGATAATTTCTATTTTATTTTCTATTTTAATTGTTGTTGTTATTTTTTTTATTTATTATATTTTAATTTTTTTATTATTTATTTTTATTTTATTTTACCATTTTTAAAAATTTATTTATATATTTTTTTTATTATTTATTTTTACTTTACCATTAATTATTTATTTTTTTTATTGTAATTTATTATTTATTTGTATTTTATTTATTTTTTTTTTTTTATTTATTTTTATTATTTATTTGCGTTTTATTTATTTATATTATTTATTTCTATTTTATTTATTTTAATTACTTATTTTTTATTATGTAATTTTTGTTATTTATTTATATATTTTTATGAATTAATTTGGTTTATTTATTTTTTTGTTGTTTTAATTTTAATTTTACTATTTATATTCACTTCATCACATTAATATATAAATATTAATATATTGTATTATCTCATATAATATATTATTAAATAAATTTGTATTTAAGAATTCTCCTTCCAACAAGAAGCAGCTTTAGCTTTAAACTGTTTTCACTCTTAACCAAATTTTGTTGACATATATTAATAACTTTTTGCTTAAGACTCAACACGCTTGTTGCTGTTGAAAAATGATTCGCTTGTCATATTTCATAAAACCGACTGTCATAATGGAGTATTTTCTTTTCTTTGTGGAGTAGAAGCGGGGGTGTATACTCTATGGAGCAACGTGTCGAGTTTTTTTTTATGATTTGTATTTTTTTTTTTACATCTTTTAGTCTATTTGAAAATTCAATGTTATTAAATTGGTCCCAAGTCATTTTTATATACAATATATATTGTTGGCTAGCATTAAAAACGCGTGCATGTTTTATGCTGCGCACATAAAGTCGCCGGTGGGCATTGGGAGGCGGCGTTAAGGGCGTGGCGTGGCAGCAAGTCATCAAATTGTTGGATGTTGGTGTGAAGATTGCTGGTCAGGGGATTAGACTTAAGTCGCAGCATTGCAACTTAATTGAAAATGTGTGGGCGTGTGTGTGCGCGTGTGTGTGTGTGTGTGTGGTTGTTGAGGCTGTGGTTGCAGCTGTTTGTTGTTGTTGTTGTTGTTGTTGCAGCAGCAGCAGCAGCAGCAGCTGTTGCCGGATATGCCTTCACACGTCATGCTTATTTGTCAGCTTCAAACAGCGAATTGATGTTTGTCATTCGAGCAGCACTTAGTTGGGCGACAAGTGTATGTCTTGGATTGTGTGTGTGTGTGTGTGTGTGGGTGAGTGAGAGTGTATGACTGTGTGTGTCTGTGTGTGTGTGTGTGCTGGCGTGTGATATCATCTTCAATCGCAATTGCACATATTTGCATTGCAGCTTAGAAGACACTGAGAGAGAGAGAGAGAGAGAGAGTAAGGAGAGCAGAACCTAACACAGCTTACGTCGGCTTACGGGCACACAGCTGCTAAATGTCGATAAAAAGCGAAGAAAGACGTTCGCATTGAGCATACACGACTGCATTATGCTTGCTCACTAGCTAAAATAAAGGTATATATATTTAAGTATAACAATTCTCTCGAATAAGTGGATGAGCTAAATGAGTTCAGTAGAGAAAGTTGATAGCAAAAGTCTGTGGCAGTTATTTACTATGCTTCAACTGAACAATTGGGCGTTATCAATACGAATAGGTATATATATTTACTCATATGCCACGCCCACAATCAAATATGTGTTTTCTCTAATTTCTCCAGTAGCGTTTTCTTTGCAAAATTTCAATTTTTCAAACTTTATTTTGTTTACTCAAAAATAGAAAATTAAATCGAAAACTAATATACTCTCATTGACAATTTCTACAACTATTAAAGAAAACTTGCATTTGCAAATAGATTTAGTGGCTGATTGCATATTGAGTCTAAGGATTTGATGCCTTTGGCAAGGTGCAAAATGGAAAATTGTCGTCGAATTGAGGCACATTTCTGCATTTTATATTTTTTCTTGCGCTCTCTTCACCTTTTGGGCAATTTTCAGCGCTTAGAGCTGTTTTGTTGTCATACAAACATATGTAAGATATTATGCAATGCTGCTGCTACAAATTTACATAATGTCAAATATGCATTTGGTTTTTTTTTTTTGGCTTTTGTGCTGCTTGCCAAGTTTTGGTTCTGCGGCTTTTTATGGTAATCAAATAAAGTAACGAAATGCAATGT